>JAQPPZ010000883.1:600000-992500 GCA_028583015.1 Wollemia nobilis
GAAGCGCGAACTTCGCGCGAAGTTCGCACTTCGCACCAAGCTTCGGCCGAAGTCCGAACAAAGTCAGCATCGCATTGCGCAGTTCGGACAACGGGCGAAGGTTGCAAAGATGTGTGAAGCCCAAAGGCGGCAAAGACCCAGACCGCGCCCGAAGCCTTGGGCGCAGCAAGCAAGCAAAAGAGTTCAAGCACGCGCTTCGCGCGAAGTTCGAACTTCGCCCGAAATTCGGGCGAAGTCCGACTTCGCCGGCGAGGTCGGGCCACGCCCAACTTCGGGCGAAGCCCGGCTGCGCCTAGTTTTCCGGGCCAGCGTTGGGACGCGTTTCAAAAGAAAAATAATAACGAAAAATTCAAAAACCCCCATGCTGGGCCCAAGGCGCGCTTGCACTTGTTTTAATCTGGGTTTCCGCGCCAAAGGTTTTGTCTTGAGCAGTGTGCCCAAGTGGTGGCAGCAACGTCAGCCATGGTGCAATCCCCAACGCTGAATTAATGATTGCGCGTTTTTCAAGGAAAAATGCAACTAAAGAAGCAAGGCACGTCTGGCCGGGCGCGTCTTTTCTCAAACGTTCTCCCGCGCAGCCCACCAAGGGTTTTAACTCAGCCGACCTACCCCTCCCGCGTTGCATTAATGACGCTGTTTTTATCTAGAAAAGGGGGTCGAATCATGCCAACATTCCAGATTGCGAGAGATTATTCCTCGGACAGAGGCTAATTATTCCTCCGATAGCGAAATTTGTTGCAGACGACTCGAACCTGTCATTATTGCTGACTCGGAGAGATGGACAAGGGAAAAAGGCCCGTGTCAGCGCAGTCCAGCGAAAGCAGCGAACCAGGGGATTTGCCGCGGCCAGGAGTTTTCAAAGGCGATCCTCCGCCAGAGAAAAAGTCAAAGGCCCGGACGAAGAAGGTACAGCGTGGGCAATCCCCACCACCTCCGGTGAATTACCTGGCAGGATATGTGGACGGCTCGTTTTCCATGAGCCTAACTCAGCTGCGAGCGAATGTGGAGAGTTGGGCTGACAAAGTTTCGCCCTCCCATCATTTTGGAGCGGCGTACAAATCAAATCTCTTCGATTCATGTGCCCTCCCGTCCACCAATGCCCGGAGCCGATAGACTTAATTGTTAGACATTATAAACCAGCCTTCCCGGCAAATCTGCAGCTCCGTTGGCAAACCCTTGTTCGCACTGCGCAGGGAGACTGTACAGCCAGCTTTCGCCCAGGGTCGGAGTATGACTCCGGCACCATCCTCAGAAAAATCAGTCTGGGCGAACAAGCGGGACGTTTCACGCACACCAAGCGAATGAGGGATTTCCTCAATTCAGAGCTCAACGCCCGCTTCCAGCCGGACAATGGCCGACTGGCCCCATGCCTTTGGCGAAATTTCAGAGCAAATATCTATATACCATCTTGGCATGGATCCTCGGCTGCGACTCCGATGAGTTGGTGCACCCGTACCAGCTGGCGCCGTGCAATGCCTCCCGTGTGGAGAATCTTACGAACCGGCGGCGCAATGGAGCGGAAAGCGCCCCATCTCTTTCGATCGGGCAGACCGGTCGGCTTACGCCATTCATTCCAGCCTGTTGAAAATTCAGAAGAGACAGTTAACCGATTTTCGTTTCAGTTCCGTTCTGGCCTGGCTTTGTTTGTACCATCTGCACCCCCAAATGCCGATCCTGAACCTAAAGAAGGTTAACGAGAAGGGAGAGCCCCAGCCCGTCTATAACTGGACGGATGACTTATACCGGAAAGGGTCCTACTACAAGTTCAACTTCAACTTTCTGGGATTCGTCATGTCGTCTTCATCGAAAGTGAAATCCCCCGTCCCCGAGAGAAATGACGAGTGCTTTGATAAATCAGAAGCTCGGGGATGTTTTTAGACTGACGCAGGGGATTGTGATCAGAATCTACGGGTTCAAGGGCAAACCCTATTTGCTGCCCTATTGGTGCTCAGAGCATCTGTTCGGGATGGAGGTTGCCCGACAGATGGACTATGTGGAAGAAGAGTTTGGCCTAGGGAAGAAAAGAGGACAGATTTTCCAATACCCTCTTTCCTGGGCCAACGTTGAGATCACTGAGGTAGGACAACATGTCTACCTAGAGCAAGCGCTGTCCTGGATTGGCCTGGTTTTGTTGCCGCAGCGCTGGAAGTATGACCCTCATGGGATAAGGGGAAAGTTTGCACATTTGTGCCCCCGGGATATAACCGAAGATAGATGCGACGTGGTCCATGTGGACCTTGACTGAGAGATTGAATTAATGGAAGCTTCTCCCCTTTGGCAGGATTTCTACTGCGAGGAGGTGACATATGACCCCAAGCGAAACCCGGACCATCACTTCTCATCTCCAGGGTTCAAAAAATTTCTGTCCAAGATTGCAGGCCTTAACTGGTCTAAAGAAAAGATTACCGAATGCTGGAAAATGAGATGCCGCACACAGCACGATAAATCCACAAGGAGAAACCTGGCCGTAGATGACGACTTCTCGGTTCTCTATGACCAGACATCATGACAACCGGCGGCCGTTCGCATATCAAGGTTACGTTCCCCGAGGCCCCTTTGAGGATTATAAAAGTGGGTCTCCTCCCAAACAGTTGTACACTTTGGCAACTGCGCCGCCGGCCCAGCAAGTATCCAGGCCGATCCAATGCAGCCCGTGGCTCCTAAGGCGGCGCCTGAAAAGGCGAAAGAGTTAGTCAAGGCAGCGCCCGAGGCACTTCCTCAGGCAAGAAAAGCGCCAGCGCCGCTAGAAAGCAGACCGGTCGCGGCAGACCTTCTGCAAGTCAAACCCCGGTACAAGTTTACCGTGGGAGCATCAGTGCCTGCTGCACTTGCTTCGTCTCCTTCCCCTGATCCGACAGTTGTTCCAGAAGAGAAGAAGCGGAGGAGAGTTGAGAAAATCAGGCGACCTAGCCTGATAGTGCAGCAGCCAGTCGCAGAGCCGCAGCCGCGTCCTGCCGCCGCAGAGGCAATTCCTTTGGGCAGTCCCAAGCCAGCCGCCGAGACAAGAAGCGAAGACATTCACCCGGCATCGGCTCAGGCGGAGCCCGCAGGTACGTTTGCTGTCCCTGTCTCTCTAGTCTCACCCAGTTCTACTTCCACTCAGTCCCCGCTCAATCCGGGCGAGCCATGACCACATCCTCCTCCCCGTCTCCGCGTCCTTCTAGCGGTTCCCATTCTTTCGATCGGCTTGCTCGGAACCCTAACGTCTCTCTTCTCTCGAGCACAACTCCAAACCCTTCGCCCGAGGTCGTCGCCGAGGCTGTCCGTTCACCATCACATCCTCCGCCTCGCCCGCTTCAAACCCTCACAGGTGTCGGCCGCTCCCATTTCCATTTCCCGGTCGCCCCCACAAGCGACCGATTCTTCCAAGGTCTGTCCGGTTCCTCCTGATCCCATCCCCGCAGGAGAGACGTCTCAGCAGATCCCTAGGCTGGGGGAACCAGATTTTATGGACGACCTTCAGAACTCAGATGACTTGCCCCTGGCAACGAGAGCCGTAGAGTATTCTGTCTCTTTCCGCCAAGACCTGAAGCGGAGGAGACACGAAGAGATAGCCGCCCGGCAAAACGCGCAAAGTATGATTTCGGAAGGATAGTGATTACAACGGAGAAAATAATCCCAATAGTGAAGAAGCCTCTCCGAGAAATGACTAAGGCGGACTACGTGCTCCAGACAAAGGAGAAAAGCTTTGACGACATTGATAAACAGTATGAGATTCAGACGATCATGCGCAAAGCTGACAATCTCTTTGTCAAGAGTCTGGAGGAGCAGGAAGAACTTTTCGCGTTGCAGGACAAAGTAAGGCAACTTGAAGAGGACCTATCTAGGTCCACTGAGCAGCTGGAAGCGGCGCGGCGAGAAACAGATGAATTCAAAGCCCAGCTGGCCGCTTCTCAGCAACAGGCCGCAACCGAAAAGAAAGCAGCCTCGGAGCAGATTTCTCGACTCCGGGGAGTCTTTGAAGCAGGCGCAGTCGCGACTTGCAGAGAAAACATCTCAAGCGGCTGTCTTTTCAAAGACAAAAGTTAAGGAAATGAGGGCTGGTTTGCTGAGGGAATGCAAGCCCCATACCTTTAAGGCGATGGCGGTCCTGGACTTCGCATCCAGGATTCAAGAAGTTTCTGCCCAGGGAAAGCCTGTGGTAGAGGAGGCCGAGCGCCAGGCAAAGCAATGGCTGGACCTGGCGATAAATCTTCGAGAGCGCGAGCGCGACGGCGTCCTTTTTTCCCCCGTGTCCTCATTCGCCGCAGAATGGGCAGGTGCAAGGGTGACCTTGCACAAATATTTCGAAAAAGTTGAAGAGGTGAGAGTGGCGGACGAATGCTTGACGCATTCGGGCATGAAAGAGATATCTGTCTGGCCCCCTTTCACGCTCTTTCAGAACTTGGGTGTCCAGGTTTTGTTGAGAATGGCGAGCTCCTCACCCTAGATCGGGTAAAGAAGAATTGGCAGTCCTTTGAGACAGACATGACTGAAATTGATAGTCGGATCGAGCCAATTCAAGACAGTCAGGTCACTCAGATGGTGTCCAGATATTCTAGGATCCGCTCCTATTTTCAGGAGTTAGAGAAAAGATACCTCACCATCGACCTGCACGCGAGCCGCCAGAAATGTTGTCACATTTTGCACAGGGTGTAATGTCTTCAATATTGTTTTGTAACAGTCTTTGCTCTTCTTTTCCTCCTTCCGTTTTTCTTCCTTCTCTCCCTTTCCTTTTCTTTCCCATTCTCTTTCTCTTCCCCCTTTTTTTCCTTGGAGTCCCCCAGTTGATTTTCCAACTTTCCAGCAGGTCTATCTGAAATTGGCTAAGTCTGGGTGTGAAGTTCGCACTTCGCCCAGTTTTGGTGCGAAGTTCGTACTTCTCCCAGTTTTGGTGCGAAGTTCGTACTTCGCCCAGTTTTGGTGCGAAGTTCGTACTTCGCCCCACTTTCTGGGCGCACCTTGCACTCGGCGATCGGCAGGTCAACGCAGAAGAAAGATAAAATGCCGGAGCAGGTCCATATGGCGGCAGACACCAGTGTTCGCCTGTGCGCAGTTCGACTTCTCAACAGAGTCGGAATGCGCCCTTGACAGGTGTGCGGTAGGGGAACAAACCCGGAATTTGACCAAGGCTTGAAGGCCTTCCCCGACTGCACTGATTTCTGCACGCATCCCAAGGAGCCCCGATCCCAAGCGAAGATGGATAGACTGCCCTCTAAGGCAGGCATGTGTCACACAGCATAACCCATCATCAGACAAGTGTCCAGCTTCGGGATTTGAACCAAGACTGCCGACCAAAAAGGGATAAGCATGGGCTGCCTGCACCGCCTGCGTTAATATCCTCATTCAAAGCTGATCTGAGGTTTCACCTGCTCCAGCTACCAGCGAACCTGCCGACTTGAAGTTTTGCCCAGCACTCCGCCACGTAGCCGCCCGCACTTCCGGGAAGACCATGTCTGCGGGTACAGCCCGATCCGACAAAAGGTCAGCATTTGCGGCTCTTTCGTCGCTTCAGTCGCCTTATGTTTGATCGGGACTCGTGCCCATTAATGTAACGGGTGGGACTCGGGCTATAAAAGCCCATCTTGAATTCATTGTAAAGGGTGGAAGGGGAATGTTTGTTAGGGAACTACTGTGCTTACTGTAACCGTGCTTCTGCTTATGAATACAATCGGTATGCCTGGTTCTGTTCTACTCTCTTTATTCTTTTATGCTGTCTTTCATTATATGCCTTAGGCCCACCTGTGTCGCGGCTCGTTGATTCATTTCGGCATTTGGCGATCAGGTTCCTCTAGCATTGCTTGTTTAAAGCACCTTCGTACTTCATTAATTTAAAGCATTCATATAATAGATCTGGTAGCAGTTCCATCGGTTATGTGTGACGTTGCTGGCCCGTATCTGGTGATTGATGCGATCCCCTGGTGTTAGTTCCTTGTAGGGAATGTTTGCTAGGGAGCCATTGAAGCTGTGCGGTTAAATTCTCTGCCTAACACATATACCTGGCTCTGACATCTCTAAGTTTACTTTCTACCCCTGTACGTATCTGGTGATTGATACGATCCCCTGCTGTTAGTTCCTTGTAGGGAATGTTTGCTAGGGAGCTATTGAAGTTGTGCATACGCTGCTGGTGTATCGGAAGTACGCCTAGGTTTTGCAGTTCCTTGTCATGCTCTCGTGTTTGTATGCGAGTAGTAGCGGTGATTGGTGTGTTCCCGTCATCGTTAGTTCCCCCCACCAACCTTTGGACATATTTGTAATCTCTTTCTGTACATTTGTCTCTTTCAGTTCATTTATTTCTTTCCTGTTCCCTTCAGCTTAAATCAACCCCCCCCAAGGAGCCGGCCTTCTCCGGAGATTGGCTCGGAAGGCATCTCTTCCTTCCGGCCTTTCATGCTGGTGGGCGAATCTGGGCGCATTAACCAAAAATCCTTTCCTCATGGCAGATTCGTAACCAACAAGCACAACTGTGTTTCTTTCTTTCAATCTGTTCCTACAACATATTACCGGTGGTCCCATTCATTGATATTTCTGGTCCTCGATCATCAATAAGAAATTTTCCTTGTAGTTGGGCTATTTGATTGATCCACTTACTTCCATTATGTTAGTATTAATTACTACTGTTGGAACCATGGTTATGATTTATAGTGATAATTATGTCTCATAATGAACCATATGTGAGGTTTTTTGCTTATCTTAAATTTTTCAATACTTCTATGTCCGGACAAGTTATTTAGTACAAATTTATCTTTTTTGGGAATTAGTAGGAATGTGTTCTTATTTATTGATAGGTTTCTGGTTTACGCGACCCAGTGCGGCTAATGCTTGTCAAAAAGCATTTATAACTAACTGTGCAAGGGGATTTTGGACTTTTATTAGGATTACTAGCTTTTTCTTGGGTAACAGGTAGTTTCAAATTTCAATATTTTCCCGAAAAATCCAAGGAATTGATTACCAATGATGGAGTTAGTTCATTGAAGGAAGTTAGACTAATGCAGAACAACTTCCTACTTAATCTTTAGTGGAAAGTAATGCAAAAACAGGCCTAGAATTTTAATTCAACAAGCAAAATTACATAAATCTCACATAGGAAGTAACATATACACTGGCAAACTCTTACAGGAAAAACCCAACAATCAAGGAGCACTCAAAAATTGTATTACTCAGTAATGAGCAATCTGCTTCTTACAATACAATTCCCACGCAAGTATCCACTTGTTCAGTTCTATTTATTAACAAAGCTGGAAAAAGACCTGCAATAACACAACTGGAAATAGACCTGCAGTATTGCAGCCGTCCTGCAGTGCACAATGCTGGAAATAGGTCTACAGTATTGCAGCTGTCCTGCAGTGTAGAGTGCTAGAAATAGACCTGCAGTCCTGCAGTGCACAGTGCTGGAAATAGACCTGCAGTGCACAATGCTGGAAATAGGCCTGCAGTATTGCAGCTGTCCTGCAGTGCAGAGTGCTGGAAATAGACCTGCAGTCCTGCAGTGCAGAGTGCTGGAAATAGACCTGCAGTCTTGCAGTGCAGAGTGCTAGAAATACACCAGTTTTTCTTCCTTATATATACTCTTAACATAAGACATGAGACAATTAATGTTGAAAGGTGTATGATACCTATTTCCAACAGTTCGTTCTTTGTTACCTTGTGTGCTTTTCTCTTATTTTTAGGCCCAATAGCCAAATCTGCACAGTTCCCACTTCATGTATGGTTACCTGATGCTATGGAAGGACCTACTCCTATTTCAGCTCTTATACATGCCGCCACTATGGTAGCAGCAGGAATTTTTCTTGTAGCTCGATTGTTTCCTCTTTTCAGAGCTATACCTTTAATAATGAATCTCATCTGTTGGACAGGGGGAATAACAGCTCTATTGGGAGCTACAATGGCTCTCGCTCAAAAAGATCTTAAAAGAGGCTTGGCATATTCCACTATGTCTCAATTAGGTTATATGATGTTAGCTCTAGGTATCGATTCTTATCGAGCTGCTTTGTTCCATTTGATTACACATGCTTATTCTAAGGCATTATTGTTCCTAGGATCTGGATCAGTGATTCATTCCATGGAACCCATTGTTGGATATTGTCCCGATAAAAGTCAGAATATGGCTCTTATGGGTGGTTTGAGGAAATACATGCCAATTACAGGAATAACTTTTCTTTTAGGGACACTTTCTCTTTCTGGTATTCCACCTTTTGCTTGTTTTTGGTCCAAAGACCAAATTCTTAGTGATAGTAATAGTATTAACTGCCTTTTATATGTTTCGTATGTATTTACTTACTTTTGAAGGGGACTTCCATATATGCCATTCTTTGATTTATTGAGGACCACTGCAAAGACATCAGCTTGGATGGTAGAAGTGTCGTTGACGGTAATTGGTATCTACTCTGTATAATTCAGTAGCATCCTGCAAGATGCCTTCCTATAATGCATATTTTGCACAAGATTGTTGCTCTTCCTGTCCCCAACTTGACCTCCTCCTAAATTTAACTGCATTTATTGCCTAACGCTATATCATACTTTGGGGAATATCACATTCCAAGAATTATGAAGGATGTCATCTGTCTTATGGTGGAGATCCCTCTCTGCACAATCTTGATATATTGTGTATACATTCCTGCCAACATCTGGACACATACATTATTTCGTTTACTTGTAGAGAAATATTTTCCTTCATCTTTACCGCATGAATTTCCATTGATCCTTACGTATTTTTCACTCTATACTTCTCTTGTTTATTTTCTTTTCTTCTTGGCCTGGAATTTAGATTCTACCTCAAGATGTCTATGTTTCAATTCTGTTCCACTTTAATACCATGTCTGTCTGTGTCACCTATGAGCTGCCCATTTATTCATTGAAGGAACCATACTTTGCCCCTGGTTAATGTCTTACCATGATATATTAATTATGAAAGTTTCTGGTCTATGCTTTTTCCTTATTACTATATATCGGAGGTAGTGTAGCTGGCAATCTTCCTACTCGGGTACCCGTATTTGCGTATTACATATAGATATTGGTATGATACTTCTCTGATATTGTATCCAGACATATTCATATACATGGTTACCGTATCCAGACATACCCAAATACATGCTCCTATTTCATCCATTTCTAATACATCCAGATATGGCCCAGGGATTCTAGAGATTACCCTTAACATGAGATTAAAAGAATATTACACAATGTTTAAAAAATAAATTTTAAATTTTAAACAATTTAAATTGTCTTCTTAATTAATGAAAATATCTTATATAAAACTTATATTTGTGTAAGCATTTTTGTGTTATATGTTTTTGTGTAAGCATTTTTGTGTTATATGTTTTTATTTTAATATATAAAATAAATATGGTTTTTATAATGTCGTATCCACCCGTAACCATATTAGGGGGTCTTGACAATTTGTCATATCTGTATCCGATATCATCTCCATATCAGATACCATATCCGTTTCCATGCAACTTAGCTATGTCTTAGTCACAAGGTTTGTGTTGAAATTTGAGATTGGCAAGCTTGAAGTTCACATAAAATTCAAACACATTTAAAGTTTTTGATAAAGTTTGACATGAAGTTTGAGATATTAAAACTCTACAAATGTATTGATAATCCTATAGAATTAAATAAATTTCATTGGCTGCAGCTTATCTTTTGCAAAGAAGTAGTTGGACATCTTTCATATGCAAACACTAGAATCCTAGAGAAACCTACGACATTGTTGAGATATTTTCAAAGTCAAAAAATGAAGATCCACAACACTTAAAATGCTTATTCTACACGTTATTGAAGTTTGCTTTATTGTATTGATTGGAGTTATCCCACAACTGTAAAATTTAATCAAATTGAAAGCTATATTCAGTAAATTGCATTGAATTTATTTGATTATTTTATTCTCCTTCCCTTCATGTTCGGAAAAATTCATAGTTTATGAATTAAATTCAAAGAATGTAACATAATAGCTTGGTCCAGGGCCTCTGAATTACAATCTTCATTAATTAACTGCCGTCACCCTGTTTGAGTTGTTTGGATGTTACATTGCTTAAGGATCTGAAAAAAAATACAAGGTAGGGAAAACAAAAACAAAACGGAAAAAAAAAGCTGGACGTTTGCAATCTCTACAATGTTTTCTTACAATGTCCATCTTAGCCCTCCAATCATTGAAAGCAAAGAACACAAAATACAACAAATAGTGGTAGGATGATCAAGGGTAGTTCAAAAAAGATTCATTTTATTTCCTTCTTGTAATGAAAAAGAGGAAAATAAAAGTTTTATCCCTGAAGTGTTTGACTTGTACTTTGTTTAACTGAAATTGCCATTTATGTTGCAGCCTTCCTGTCTTTAAATGCTGAAATTACTGAGAAAATACTTGCATTGGTAGACATACTTAAAATGGATCTAATCTGGTTGTATATAAGGAATAATGTTTATCATTGATTATAGGGTGATTTCCTGGTTCACTTTATGGACATAGCTCGAGATGAGCTTATTAAGAGGCCATCTGTGATATCGGTGGAGAAGTTGCAGGTACATTGCTTCATTTCTGGAATGTCTAATAGATCTTTAGACTTTTTCTGCCATATTTATATTTATCCAGATTGTTAGACATCATTCTGATAACATTTTGGTCATCTATTACAATTGATGAAACTTTGAAAATAATAGGACAAGGAACATTGTAACAAATATTTTGGACTCTACTAGAGATGTGTAATATCATGGTTGTGTTATGTTAGTTTTATATCCATACTATGTAGAGATGTATATGTAACACAGAGATGTATATGTACTATGCTTTTTCTATAGAACACAATGCCATTTCATAAAGACATCTTCTATTCATTTTGAGTTAAAAGTTTATAATTTTGGACTTTGTGATCTTGTATTTTTGGAGCATTATTTTTTACTCCATTTAGGTTATTGTAACCAAGTGTATCACTTGAGTCCTATTGGCCTACTTTGGCCACATGTAGACATGCACAAGATTTCTTTCTTTCTGCCTTTCTATTGGAGAGATTGGTAGGGGATTTTTTTATTTGAGAAAGTACGAGATCGGGCAGTACGAGAGGAGCGAAGAATGGACCCTAGAGCTAACATGGGGCCCACAAGGGAAATCAACCAATGGAAACCACAAATGGGGAGAACTCCACACTCACCACCGTCGAGCGATGCTCCCATAGGAGAGGATGGAGCATACGACATGGCCATGATTCGCTCGTTTGAGGGGTTGGGTCATGGTTGGCCTGCTTCCACTAGGGCATTTCACCCAAAATCCTGCTTCCTGATTTGCAAAGCTCTATGTGGGTGTTGTGCATTTCACCCAAAAGCCTGCTTCTTGATTTGCAAAGCTCTATGTTGGGCCCAAAAAGTGTCATATACATTGGACCTAGGAACTCTGCTACAAGTGAATTAATACTTCATTTCGGGTGCCAAAGGCTTTAGAAGAAGTCTTTGAGGTTGGAGATGCTTAAGAAATTTGATCAACATGGGCTTGTCAATCTTGAATATTAAGTGCAGCGAATGAAATTCACAAATTTGTTAAAGATGCATGCAACTGGCAAGAAGGTAGTTGATTTTATCTAAGCATAAAAAATATGCCCATCTTTACTTGAAGAATTATCTTGTTGTTTAGTTTGAGTAGATAATGAGCTATCTTCCACAAAGTTTTTGGGAGGGGAATGGTGCAATACAGTGGACATGTCTTTGGGACCGTAGGGGTTTGGCCTCAAAATTTGGGACAATTGATTTGGCAACCCAAACTTCACAGCACCATAGGTCAAGGTAGACCTTTACAAAATCGCAAAAGAATGGTTCCATTAGAACTGACTAGGAAAGAGATTTCCAACGAGTATAAACTAAGGCCCTAAAGACTAAGTTCTAATAAGCCTAAGTCTGAACGCCTATCACATATTATCCATATTATAATTTTGCAACAGCCTCCGGAATCAACGGTGAATAGTCCTCGAAAGCAACGGTCAACGTCAAGGTTTAGCAACACAGTGCGCCACTTGGCGCGCAACGGTTAAAGAAACTGTGGTGAGTGGGCTTGCTAGCTGGTCGCACAATAGCCAGCGAACATTGGCTATTAACCTTAGGGCGCATTCGCCCTAATGAAGGCCGTTGAGGCCTTCTTCCCACTGAATGTGGGATAAATGAATTTCCCTACGCTCACAAAAAAACAAATAACACAATGCATTTTCAAAAATCGCCAGGTGGGAGCGAGGAGGCGATCAGATCGGGCAATGATTTTGCATCAAATGTCGAGCATGCATGCGTTGGGGCCAATCGATGGAAGATTCCAGATTCGGAATCTGCGGTGCCCGAGGAGATAAGATCCGGACGTCTCGGGGTCTATGCGTCGGGATTGGAGTTCTTGACTGTAGGTTTCTGCCGCTGTGGGATTTGCAAATTGCTGCATTCTTTTAATTTTTTAATCTGTGGAGGGGGCCAAGCGTTGGCACAGGCGGACTGACTGCCTGTCAGTCCTGGTTCAAGCGCTGGTAGGGACTGATCGCCTGTCAGGAGCGTCGGGGCCGAGCTGGAGATCACCTGTTGCCCAAGAAGGGTCGGGCCCTTTGGGCCTAGTTTCGTCGGCGGTCGGGAGGACGACCTCCTGTTGCTGACGGCTATCGGTCGATCGTTTGCTAAGACGCCTGCGTGCGTCCGTGACGCAGGCTTTGCTGCGCGGGCGCCGAGGTTGGAATCACCTCGGTGCTGCTGCCGTGGTTGTAGAAAAAGGGCGTGGGCCTGAAAATTTGGGCTTGCGTGCCATTTTTATTTTTTAATAAAACTTTTACAAAAATTGCAAAACGACACTTGACAGTAATTTTTGTCAACAACAATAGCAAAGGCAGCAAATCGTCCAGCAGAGGCCAATTAATTAGAAGAAATTGACTTAATGTCGTATATAATCAAGCAAAACATAAAGGGAAAATTTCACCCTTCAGCTCTTCTTGAACAACAACTTGAAGCAGCAATTTCTTCAATTAGCAGGTTGGCAGCAAGGGGCAGCAAAATCACTAGGGCAAATTGGGGCAGCAAGATAGCCACCAAAGAGATCTGATTCTAATCTATATCTTGGAACTCCAACAAGTTCTAAAACTGAAGAGCTTCTAAATCAGGATCTTCTTGTTGGCTGGCAATAACTCGAAGCCAAACAAGCAATGCCCTAATTCCCAAAACCTTTGCAAATCCTTGAAATCAAACTAGAGAATCAAAATGCGGAAGGAAGAGAGGGAATTTCTATGAGGGAAATTTCCCCTCACAGGCAGCCAGATCGTGCTGCTCTGATACCAATGATAAGGAATCCCAAATAAGGAATTTAATCCAAGATGATTTGCATTAGAAAATAGGTGCTTAAATAAACACAATTTACATTCGTAGATCCTCAAAACATGGAGGATAAGCTGATCATCACTTATTTTAGGGTTAACTCTCTAACTAACCCTTATCTAGAAGATTGCCAACTAACCTATCTAGAAGACTTATGCCAATTAATATAAAAAGAAACATGGCGAAACAGTACTCTAAAAACATAAACTAGTTTCTGATTCACCAGATCGCAGATGCGCAAGTGAAGAGCATACTCCTAGTGCTATAGGATTTCTGATTCACCAGATCACATTACACGACAAGTGAAGAGCATAATACCGACAACAAATACGTTTTAGAAAACAGAAAAAAATATTAACATGAGTTAGGAAAGGAACAAAAGACACGAAATTGAATTTTATTCCGAAAAGAAGAAGTAATACAACATCAAAATTCCGAACGCGTTTCGACTTTTTGTTTAGTTTAAAATGATAAGAAATGCTGGAAATCTCTTAGAAAGACTAGGAAATGTGGGAAGTCAAGATGATAAGTTTTCAGAATTGTTTGAGGTGTTTCCGAGGATTTTGAGAGTTTTGGAAATAGGGAAACGAGGGCACCCTGGGAGTTTCCTACAATGTAGGTATGAGATATTTTAATGTTTCATGTATATGTTTGGTTCAATGGTAGTTGCCAACTTCCTATTAGTCCCATTCACTACTTTGATGCCTTGAAGAATGTCCAAATAGAGAAAAATAAGAATACTGAAAGAAAGGAACAATAAAAATAACAAATTCATAAGATAAGAATACTGAAAACGAACATGAGAGATATGAGATGGTTCCATTGGACACCAAAATAATTCTCTAACAGTGAAAGGATTTGCAACTGATGTACAAAATGTTGGGTGATTGGGGCTATAAATACCCACCACAAGACAAATGCACAGATCCCAATATTTGTCAAACTGACATAAGATTGGATCACCATATAATATGCAGATCACACCACAAGGTGAAAAGGGCCCATAGGCCAATACAATAATATAACATAAAGTCAGTCATGGCCAACTGTGAAAATTTACACTTTTTTTGACATGCTTGCCCTGCCAAATTTCTTGGAGTGGACCTTTAAGTCGTGGTCTTCCCTTTTGCTAATTGCTTATATAGAAGGTAATATGATCAATTTCTTGGGTTTACTGTGTTGTCTTACAAGGAAACTTAATTGGTACCGTGGGTCTCCTCATTGATTATCAAGACAACCGCACTAGTTTTGATGGTGGGAATAATCACCATGGACAATAGGATTGATGCTCATTGATCTTCTCCTTACATTGTTCCAACCATAGTTGAGAAACGCAGACACGACAAGGCAAGTTTGTGACTTGGACGTAGACTCAGCAAAAACTCGGCCAAAAAAGGGTAAAAAATCCAAATTTTCATTGACAAAAAGATATTTTTAATGCATGTTACAATTAATTAACATTATACACATCCAAAATTAATCTTCTAAGCTATAAAACCTTAAAATACACACACAACACACATCAATTAAAGAAAATTTAACTCCAAGTAATATTTTTCAATTGAATATTATATAAAAAGGTACAAAATGTCTCAAAATGCCTCATTGGCCCACTACAACTCATCTATCTAGTGTCTAGCAATGCCTTTGCCCTTTCCCTTAGCTCTAGTCCTCTCTCTTTGTGCTTGTTCCTATTGTTGTGTCTGTGCCACTGTCTCTCACTCTATATTTTCAAACTCATCCATAGTAAAGAGAGGCTCTCTTGTTGCTTTGGCTCATCCAATCAGATGATGAATTAGTCTCATCTAAATCATGTCTTAAAATCTAACTTGTTATTTTTTTATGGTGGAGGTGAAGGTTGGAGTTAACAAACACGAGGTCATTTAGCTTTTTTTTTGCATGAGTCAGTTGTGCTTCTTCAGCGAATGTGCTCAAACATACTCCAATTTTTCTCACAACATGGAGCACTGCATGGCTGACGTCAAATTCTGATGGCGAAGCGCTAGAGATTGGGTTTATGGGCACAAAGTTCTACCATACATCTAGAAAACACCAAACAAACAAAAAAAAAAAAATTGAACTTATGTAAATTGAGATTATTTTTAAAAACAAAATCAAAATCAATAAGAAATGATTGAATTTTGTAGTCGATTCATATGGGTTACTCAGCCATTGAATTGTGCTTGAATGCATTGCAGGAACTTGAAAAGTTAGCCCTCATAGAACTTGTGACTTTGCAACGCGTCCATTATCAAATTGCAAGTTGCCTCATTAGGTACCATCTTGGTAAGGCATTCTTGAAGGCTCGACAACATCTCATAGCATCAAATGAATTACTATAAGATAATTTGGGGCTGGGGCAGTTTTGCGTTGCATGTAGTGGCCTATGGAGTTGAGAAGTCCATAGACGATCAAGTATGTTCCAAATGGGATGGTATTTGGACTCTGCATAATTATAAAATGAGGCAATCACCTCTTTGGCCCTATTCATGGCCTCATATAGATATCCAATGGGTGATTTTTCTCCATCAACATGATGGAGGAACCTCACCAAAGGTTCTGCCACTTGAAGTCCAACAATAGATTTTAATTTTTGATAGCTATTTGCAATTTGGATTAGAATATAATAATTGTAAATGAAAAATAAGGAACATTTTCCTTAATTGCCTTTTGCGTAACATCTAGAAGTGGTCCCTAAACACATGGTCATACAACTTTTGACCCTCATTGGTGAATTAATATCAGCACCCTCTTCTCCTGTCCACTCGTTGCTCATAAACATCCTCTTCAATGCCTCCTTTGCTTCAAATAGGGTCTGCAATGTGATGAAGTTTGTGGAAAATAGTCACTCCAAGTTGCACAAGCTCTTGGTTATTAGTGAACTGCCTCAACAAGTGGAGGAATTTTGTGATACATTTTACCTTATCTACAACCTTGAACACTGAATAATTTCCCAATGTCTTTGAGAAGCAACACAATGGGCTGCACATGGTGTCCAAAAAATGGTAAGGCATCTTGCCTCCAAAACTATCCATGTTGCCACATATGTTGTTGTGTTATCCATGATAAATTTGACAACGTTCTCCTCCATTACCTCTTGCATAACCTCCTCTAGCGACTAGACAAGCATTTTGACATTTTTAACATGTGTCAATGCATCCAATGACTTGAGGAACATTGCTCACCCTATAGAAGCAACCAAAAAGTTGATCAATGTTAGATTCTTCCCATTGGTCAACTCATCGGACTCCCAATTTTTTTGTAGTTCATCAAACAAAAATTGGATATTCTCCACGGATTCATTTTGGAAGGGGCCCCTAGAATCATCATAAGTGGGCGCCTTATATCCTGGGCTGCAAATAGTGAGGGCATTTACCATTCGCTGCCAATATGGAGACCTTGCCACATTGAAGGGAATGTTGAAAAAATACCAGAAACCTGCACAAGCTCTCCTCGTGGCCTTGTGCTTTGCCTGGTTCCATGCAGGCACACCCTCGAGCAAGGTTTGTGACCCTAGATTGCTATGTTGGACAAAAAATGATGAGGTCCCACTCCTTGGATCTATTATTGATGGTGTACCACGATGCCGCTCCCTAGGGCCTATGCTGCTAGGCTCTATAGAAGAAGGCTGAGGAGGAGGACCAGAAACCATCTTGGCTTGTTCATTGCCTCTCCTCTTTCTTCTCCTCATACTCTTCTAGGAGGGCATCGTATTCCGTCATAACTTCAGCCTCCACTTTTATACACTTCTAGACATCGTGGCCATTGATCCTCGCCAAGTGGTATTTGAGGTGGTTTATGCCTCCAAAAATTCTGGTATCATAATAATTACAATAGAGTTTCCCCTTCATTGCACCCTCTCTTGCATGCTTCCAACTTGGGTCTCTCTTCCCAGTCAATTTCAATGTGGATACACATGGAGATAATGACCAAGTAGTGACACTCAAATCAGGTGAAACTTTGCTTTATACCAGAACTCAAAAAGTTGGGTGGCTGTTAGATTCTTGAAATCTGCAAAATATTTGTGTTTGGGAATGCAAACAAGTGTTTGCTTTGGCTGTCTTCACCTCCTCTTAACCTTTCTCTATTTTTGGAAATGACAAAGGAAAAAAAAAATCTATTATGGTCGGTTCTACACACATGTCGACATAATCGACTTGTTTTTTTTTCCAAGACTCATAACGAGTTTTTTGCCAAGTCCAAGTCTGGCAAGGTTTTTAAATAGGTGCAGAGTTTCTTAACTATGGTTCCACTAACACTAAGGTATACGACCATTCCTTCTGCTCTTGCATTGTCATCTTATGTTTAACCTTGGCATACTGTATACGACGGGGAGGATGTTTTGTATGTGGTTACCATGGTACCTCTCTACTTTAGAGTTTGCACAATTCTTTTGTATTGCCCTTTGGAAGATTAGACTACCATTCTCAAATGCCTATCCCCAAAGACTTGAGACCAACTTTAGGTTTAGGTGCTCCAATCTTTGTGCAATCAGTCCCTTTACTGTTTGAGTGACTGCACATGTTTCCCCACAATGACCAAATTTAGGAATGGTTCTGATGGGGATAAAAATGAATTGTAATCATTAGTCTGCTTAAGAAATATATGATGTTGTGTCAAGAGAATTCAAGAAAGAGAAAGGAAAAAATTGTAAGAAGTGTGATACAACAGTGTGAATGCACACAGTACTCAATGACATTTTCATCTAGAATGATTTCCCTAGTGAAAGTAATAACACCTCAATTCTGTTAATGCCCCACACTTTTGATGGGAATCTCCATATAGTCTTTCAAGGTTTTCGATACAATCACAATGGTTTGGAAGCAATCACTCACTAATTATTTCTAATTAATTCAGTTCATTGCTACAATGTGTACTATCAAATCCGGATCAGATTGGATATTACAGACTGTCCATATTAGTCTGGCTGGATTTGTAGCTTTGTAATGTTAAAAATAATTTTTAATATTACTAGACTAAAAACTTAAGGAAAAGGATCTAAAACTCGCAAAGGTGTGCAAGAGAATAAGGTGATTTGCAGTCTGCCTTGCATCTTCCTCGTCCTTTTCTGCAGATTATTGTTTTGTAATTCTTCTTAGGCAAAGAAAATCACTTTTCAATATCCTTCTTACAATTACCAAAGCCTGCTTGCAAATAGGAGTGCGCAAGTTTGTCTAGGCTTGACTTAAATGCTTTGAAAAAAAAAATCTAGCTTTGCACTCTATAACATCTAACTATATATAATATATTTCTCCAACAAATGAATTGTTTTATATTTATATTTGAGATATGTTCTTATATTTTTCAACTACATCTGGATTGTCAAAGGTTTTTGGAAATTCTGAATTTTTCATTTTTTAGGGCCTTTGGAATGAATACAAAATTTAGAACCTTGGTACCATAGTTACCATGTTTGGAGAGTTTGGTTTGAATAGAGAGGTAAAACAGTTTGGAAGTTTGGGTTCTTCAAAAAAGTTAGGTTCAGTTTGGGAAATATAAACACAAACACACACACACACACACATATATATATAAAGATTGGTCCGAACTGAACCGGACTGAACCTGTTAACTATGCTTGGTACTATGATATTAAGATTGTACTTTTTGATTTACAAGAATAAAAACATCAAATAATTAATCTGTATTTAATGTTCTTAGTAGTTAATATTTGATTTGAGTATCTAACTATTTCTAATTGGATTTTCCCAAACTTATTTAAAGATTTCAAAGTTTTGGAATTTTTGGACCTTCTGAATTGAACCAGGTAAATATGGTAATTATATCAAGACTTTTGTTTCTTGTTCTGTTTCAAACAAGTGCGTCTCATATTGAGAATAAGAAGGAAAAAAGTTACATCAGCTTGACAACAGGATTACATAGAAATTTTTGCCCTAAAAAGCCAAGGACAGACAACATATGGTCTTGCACCCCAAGTGGCAAAACTTCAACATCCTCGCAAAATCTAACAATCTGATCTTTAGAAGAGCC
Source organism: Wollemia nobilis (assembly GCA_028583015.1). Classification (NCBI taxonomy): domain Eukaryota; kingdom Viridiplantae; phylum Streptophyta; class Pinopsida; order Araucariales; family Araucariaceae; genus Wollemia; species Wollemia nobilis. The sequence continues at coordinate 619,293 of JAQPPZ010000883.1, forward strand.
TACTTGTATCTGAACAGTCTCAATTCTCATAAGGTGATCAGGGGTTTGTCTTGCTAGATGTTTCCTTACATCTCGTCTTCCACAAGAAACCAGTGGCTGCTAAATTAATTGCATGCCACAACACTTTGCAGGTATCTCTGATCATCCAAGTATGAAATTCAGCCTTAAACCATCTCTTGGCACAAGTACAACACCAAAAAATATGTGTAACTAACTCCTCTCTCCCACAAAGGATGCGCATAGATTCTGTAACCTGTCAAGATGCTTTAAAACGGAACACCATGATGGTAGGAGGACTTACTCGATAGAATAGTAAATGTGATGGAATTGCTGAATTTGTTTAGAAGCCTATATGAGTATGGCCCCAACTAAAGTACGCCTTGACGATTATCTGCAAGCAACTGACCAGCCTTTTTCCACATAAGCTGGAAACCAGGGTGAACATTTTTTCTCAATGAAATCAAATTTTTAAAAGTTCTGTTCCTTTTATTTTATGGAGCTTTGACTCAGAAACATTTTTGAAGTAATCTGTCAAAAGTTCTGTTCCTTTTTATTTTCTAGGATTTTGGTAGCAAATCCTTAGTGCCTCAGTATTTAGAGGGTTGCCTGTTAATGAAGCCATATACGGTGCCCGTAAGTGTTGGATTCTATAGTTATTTCTGGGAAATTTATTGAAGATTGTGAGGAATCTGTTATTAATAGTCCTTGACTGTAAATTATGAGAATCTATGGTGAGATTTGAGCTATCTTAAGTACTGTTAAGCCTGAGATTGATCAGAATAAAAATTATTATGTTTTCTGTTCTTTGATGAGCTTATGTACTTTCTATTTTTTTTTTGGTTATGAAGGAGCGTAAATAAATAAATATGATATTTAGAGGAAAACAATGGCTATAGTCTCTCTCTTTTTTAACAGTACTTTTTTTTTAACAGTCTTTACTGGATCTTGCTCTACGAACATCAGTTGCTGCGTCAGATCCCTTTCATGAGGACCTTACCTGCTGCGTGGTATGAAAGTTGTTTTCTTGCTGTTGAATTTTGAAATAATTTGCAACCTGATATGGATTTAGCCTGTTTTGTTTTTCAAGTATCCGTTTTTCTGATGCAGGAGAGAACTTCGTTGGTAGTTCAACTGGATGCCTTGAAAAAAATGGGTAATGGCATGACAGACCTAAATGCAAACACAGAAGCTTTAGAAGGTGACAAGTACAACTCTGAGAAGCTTTCAGTAAGCATGTCAGACCTAAATGCACATGCAGAAGCTTCAGTAAGCATTACTGGATTGGAGACATTTACCCTTGATTATAAGGTGTGCTGCCTTTAGAGTTTATTATTTTTATCGATCATGAATTATTCCATAACTGCTTGGGCAATTTGTCAATCTTTTCTGCCTGGAAGTTGTGAATACAGGTGCAGTGGCCATTGTCTTTAATACTATCCAAAAAGGCTCTTACTAAATACCAGCTTATTTTCCGCCTACTTTTCCACTGTAAACATGTGCAACGCCAACTTTGTGGAACATGGCAAGCCCATCAGGTGTGCCTTGATTTGTTTATGGATCGGTTTGCTACGTTTTGCTTTAATTTGTAATATCAAGTTTTTTAAATGTTTGTAGTTTCTTTGACAATCATCATTGGTGGAATTTACATTTGACAGGGAACTCGCAGTGTGCACTCACTGGGAACAGCAATATCTGGCTCTTACGTACTTTGCCAAAGCATGCTACATTTTATGCAAAGTCTGGTCCATTATCTTACATTTGAGGTCAGATTCAGACTACGCATGTTTTATATAGTCAAAATTTATCCTCATTTACTTTGTTAGGAATTTGATATAAATGTTCAACTAATGTCTAATTTCATGTTTTATAGTTCCATTGCTGTTGTTTAATTATATGAACTGTCAACAGGTTCTGGAGCCTAATTGGCATGTTATGTGTGACAGGCTACAGAACACAAAGAGCATAGATGAGGTAGGAAACAGATGTCTGACTGCCATTTTTAATTAATGTGAATATATCCAATGATCTTGGAAATGTTTTTGCTAATATTTATATGATCTTGAAAATCTGAGCAACTTTCAGGTGATGCAGCAACATGAATTTTTCCTTGACAAATGTCTGAAGGAATGTCTTCTTCTTTGGCCAGAAATTTTGCAGGTGAGTAAGCATGATTTCTCTACAGACAGTTGAGAAATTGTGGTCTTTTTATCTGCTACCTGATGACATTAGAGAAAAATTTCCAAAGAAATTTTGATCTTTATTTTAGGTAAATGATAATTGGGTATTTAAAGAGGCTCATACCTCTACCTGTTCAGCCTTGCACAGGCAAATATAAATAATAAATTCAATTTTTTAAAAAGGATTGTACTTATCGCCAGCAAAAAAACATGCATTTTTATACCAGGTCCTATAAATCCATTGATACACCCAAAATTTTTCTCTGTCATGCATAGTCATGTTTTTCATCCTGGTACAGTACAGCACTGTTATTCTATTCAGCACTAGCTTGACATTCATCACTTTCCATGTGAGAAAGTATTATAATTTACATACCTTTAAGGTATGAAACAAAATTTTGAACAGAAATGAACAACATAAGTCCAGCCTGATATGCTAAAGTCTGTAGAGGAACCATGGGATTATTGATTTTACTATGATCACTTCTTTGATTATAATCTGGGACTCTTTTCTTTCCATGCTTAAAATGGCATTCTTGCCTCCTTTCAACGGTGCTTACATATGTCACAGATACCTGTGCTCCTTTTGTCTTAATTATTTATTCTTAGGGCCTTATCATCAAACTCCAATCCATCTAACATTTCCTATTCAGTTTGCAAATCCTTCCTAATTAATTTTGCCAAATTCTAATCTGAGCTCCCCAAGTAGAGGATCTCTAGAAGGCCATATTCAAGAGAGGAATCTTTCCAATGTTCCAATTTTAGGCCATTATTTGTACCTGGAGAAAAATCTCAGTGCGTACTCACTGAAAACTCCTTATCATTTCTAGCTACCGCACCTTCCCCTGCTTGTCCTCGTTCTCGTTCGTTTTTTGCTGCACCATAAAAATTTAGCTTTAGACATTCCAGGGGCAAGGTTTCAATGGAATTTTTGTCTCTCTTCTTCTCTTTCTTGTTCTTTTGATGAAACATATTTGTTGATAGTTTTGCTCTGGGAACTTGATGACACAACTCTTTTGCACTCAAGGGAAAGGCTTTTTTCCTGGAACCGTCTTCAATTTCTCACCGTCCAGATTTCCCTCAGAATTAATGGGATCCCAAATATTTATTCTTTGCAGAATGGCTCAGGATGTCCCATTGGACAAGTAACTTCTCCACCTTTCAGACTCGAAGCAAACCAATTCCATCATTTGGGAGTCCATGGTCAGTGCAGGAGAAGATGTTTAATGTCTTCTTGTTTCCACAGAATACCCATCTTGCTGGGCCTTCTACGTTAATATCTTATTTTCTGCTGCTTGCCATGCAAAAGCATTAGTCTTTGGAAGGCCATTTTGAATCCATTGTTTTCAGCAGTCTGTAATTTATGTATATCCTCTCTTAAACTGTAGTATTTGGCCTCTGCCATATATTCTCAGTTCCTGAGCCGGTCCATTGGAGCTTGACCTTGCCAATTTTAATTGGGGTTCTGATATTGCTCATGAACTCACTGATTCTATAAGCTTTCTCTCTAAAATTATCTGCTTCTTCAAATTTTCTTTATACTCTGTAGGGGGTTGTTAATTGCTTTATCTTATATGCCTTATTGTAGAATGCGTTGAAATTCTCATTTTTGTCTTTTCTCATCACTTTATTCTGAGAAGAAAATACCATAAAAATATCTGGATTAAGAATGGAGGGAAAAAATGACCAAAATTATCAGTGTGGGGACAACATCCAGCATTAGGATGAATGACCTAAAAGAAAACTTATTTGTGTTGAAACATCTTTGTATAACAATTTTTTGAAGTTCAAGGAACAAACTGAAGTAAAAAATATGCTATATTTTGAGTATGGTTGGTTGAGTTAAGAAGCATGCACACATGTGCATCCTCACATAATACACACACACAAAAACACATGCACACATGCGAAAGTGTGCATGCACACACATGTATATACAGCAATCTCTCATATGCAACAGGTACTGCAGCTGGGTGCAACCAAGTCAATACATAACCGTGGCATGAACTTTTTATTTTATCATTATATTCCTGTATTAAATGTGTGTTTTATTTATCGAGTCAAAATGTAGATAAGCACATCACAACATAATTAATCAAATGCGCAAGCTTACATCTTGTCCCTCCCCCTAAGAAGTTATTATTGTTGTGGACACCAATCAGGAAGTTTCACAGGGTTTAGATGTACTGCTAGACTGATCATAAGACTCTGGTTGTGAAACCAGAGTCTGGACTGTTTCTAAGCTTGGCAGCATCGATGGCATCTGTATTTATGATCATGAGGCATGCAACTTTGGGCTTTCCTGACACCAAAGTTTAGTGTGGCACTGTCCTAGTTGAAGGGACTGCAACAGAGGATTTTCCCATGGAAGCCTTCAATTATTTCTGTTTAAACTTGAAATTTCCTCTTCTTGTAACGCTCTGTAGATCACCTGGGCTGTATCAATTGCCACCTTTGCTCTGATTTTCACTAAGTTGCATGGAAACAGATATGGTATCCGATATGGAGATGGTATCGGATACGGATATGACAAATTTTTAAGATCCCTTAATATTGGTACAGCTGGATACAATATTATAAAAAACATATATTTTTAATATATGAAAAGAAAAAATATAACACCGAAATGTTTGCACAAATATAAACTTTATTAGGATATTTTTATTAATTAAGAAGATAATTGTCATTGTCTTTAAAATTTGACATTTTTGTTTTTTTGGAACATTTTATAATTTTCTTTTAATCTCATTCGATACAACTCAAGATGTGTCTTGCCCATATTTAAATGTATTAAATATGGATAAAATAGAGGCATGTATTTGGATACGTCTGGATATGGTAGCCATGTACTTGGATATGTCTAGATATGGTCTCCGAGAAGTAGTGTATTGGTAGCCATATCTTATACGTTGATACACGTATTAGAGTAGGAGGATTGTTGGATATAGTAACTCTGCTCAGAAGCAAGTAATTTCTCAGGTTTGATCGTACATAATTATCTTGAAGTTATGTGTGTCAGATGTCAGCTACTTTATAAACCCAATATACATTTGAATATCATCAGCTTATGTATATAAAATTCCACCCCTTTAGTGCATAATGACTGGTCAAGGGTCCTTGGAAATAGAGAGTTTAATATTTTAGCTTGACAATTGGGTTGGAAAATTGATGACAACTGCTTTGGCAGTTTTATGTTTTTGTGTTGTAATTGGAAGATAGTGTTTGAAAAATGTTCTGGGGCCACTATAGGATGTTTTTTTTCTCTTTTTAACTTCTTTAGTGTTTATTCTTTTTATTTTTTTCCGCAGATGATGCCATTTTAGTAGATACAAATCCTTCATGAATTCAGAAACTATTAGATGGGCTAGCAATGAGATTCGACCCAACATCTTAACAACTCTAGAAGTGAATGACTTGATGCTTTATGAAAGAGGTTTGAATCAATCATACTAGATTTACAATAAGATTCCTACTAAATCAATCTAATATAATTGAACAAAGATACGAATATAAAGGAACAAGGATATGAGACACTCCATCCTCTAGTGAGGAAATAGCAATGTTTTGTGCAAGATGTTTCTGTGACATATGCAATCAGAAATTCCCAATCATCTAACAACAGAAACAGTATTCACTTTTGGACTTGACCCTATCCTCTTACCCTATCTACTTTCTTTGTCCAGAAATAGGTTTTGCAACCCTTATGCAGTACACCATATCATGATGCCAATTCAATTGAAAAAATGTTTGGTAAGCCTTACTTGTTACTGCATGATGTGAAAGTCTGGTACGAATTGCAGCTTGCTTGTTACATCATGATGTGGGAATCGGATAAGCTTGTGAATTTGACATTGAGTATATATGTGAATCAAACATTCAATGGAAGGGATCGATGGAATCAGGTAAATGGTCGCAACTGAGATAAGGTTGTTACGTTGAGGTGGACCAGTTCAAGATAATTTATGCGCTTGAGCATTGGGAGAGGGAGATAGACAGCATTTTGATGCTCAAGCAATATGGAAAGGGAGATAGGGTATAGCATTTATGCACTTGACCAAAGAGGTGCAGGATTATTTCTGCATCGCCAAAACATTTTTCTATTTTTTATTTATGGATAGAAATATTTAGACAATGCTTGAAATTTTTCTGCAATATCTCCTTGTCCTTAATGATGTTTTCACGCACTGGCAATATTTTTAAGCAAAAAATGACTGCCCCATATTTGCCCATATCTGAATCTAGTGCAGATAAGCGCTTTAGAAATTTGATGGAAAATTAGTGTAAGAGCATCATCCATAAGGGAAGAATCCAGTAACAGTGAAGTCTGTTGGTTATTGCTCCATTCAGCTGCATTTATTTCCAAGTCAAATAATCTGAAGAGTGATTTTTGTATAATTGACAATTGTAGATAAATCTTCCATAATAACGGACATAACCAGTAAGACAGAATGATTGAAGTCCAGATCTTATATTGTTAAGATGATTTCTATGCGTGTAGGATCGAAGACCCACTAGAATTCCATTTTTTCTAGTTGTGAGTCTTCTTAGAAACAATAAGCCAATGAATCGCTGCTCCCTATCCGGCCTGGAAGCTGCCAAGAACCTCATTCATTAGAGAGCTGCCTTTAGGCGGGAATAATGCTGGTCAAAAATCCTCCTTTCCTAAACCACTCAAAAGTGTCTGTCACGAAGTTGAAGCCACAAAATATACATCCCAACAATTTCCTGTAGTTATATAAAAATAAACATTATGCAGGATTCAAGGATAATCTTACTACTCTGCAGATTAGCATGTTCCAAGGCTTTTAGATGACAGTTTTTTAATCCTTGTACCAACCACTCATCTAAGGATGTCTTCTTGATAAAAGTCTCAGTGTATATAGAAATACAACAATCTTTTGAAAAGTTTGAGCATTATATGGTTCACATTGCATATGAGGATATGTATATATGCTATTTTCTGATGGGACAGTCTAATATTTCCTCTTTTGCAATACTGTTCATATAATATCTTGAAAACCAATGCGAAAATTAGTAGATTTAATTTCCAATATCTTTTAATACAAACTAAATCTATGGTATAGGGGATGGATCTTTGTTGTAGATAAAGCTTTGTAATTGCAACATACTTTAAATCGGTTAAAGTTTTCTTGTGACATGATAACAACTGGTGACACCCAGTCACTTTCTTTATTTTCAAAAATAATGTCTGCATCCAACATTCTTTCAGGGTCAGTGTAAATCATCACAAGATGATAAGCTGCACATCTATTTCAACATATTTCAGAATCATTTGTTATGGTTGTCATTGTGCTAATATTGCCCAATCACAAGCTTGATGTGATGAACATCCATTTCAGGAGGCATTTGTCAGCTGTAACAACTGATTTCAGACTTGATTAATTCAAGTAATAATGTTTTTTTTTTGCTTTTTTTTTTTTGAGGAGGCGGGGGGCTTTTCATTGGTTTTGAAAGTAACAAGTTGGGGTTTCTTTAAATTTGGAGACTTATTTTCATGAAAACTTATGTTGCTTAAGCTTATTTTAGTGTCTTTATGTTGAAATTAGTAAAATAACATGGGTGCTAGTTCTATTTGTATATATGGAACTATCAATATGAGTTCTACTTCCATATGATTGATCCAAAAACAATTTATAGTCCTCCATTTGCTAGTAAATATAAAATAACAATCTAGCTGAGGATATTTCATCTTCTGAATAATTATCCAAATTTAATATGCCTTTTCGTAAGTTCACAAGATCCTCTTGCGTAATTGTTTAATGGTACGCTGGAGCTTGATAATTTCTCATTATAGCTTGACTTATTAGATCAGTCTTTATTCAACATATCACTCTTCCAATTTCAATCTCTCTTTGCTTCAATAATGTATCCTAGCCACTCTTTTAGTCGTAGTTTGTTCACAAATGCATCATAACATGTGAGCATACTCTGCATTTCAATGACCACAATCTGCATTAAAAATGGTTCACCAGGTATTTGAATATGTAGTGAACATTTTGGTTGCCATAATTTTGGACCTTCCATAAATGCCAAGTCAAAGTAACATTTATATTATCCACCATCACCCTTGTTGCCCCTTGATCTGTCTCCATTATGTGTCCAAACATTATGTTGCTGTGATATATTCCCATCTCCAAGTGAAAAATTTAAAGATACCTTGATGCCATTGCAACATTTTTCGTACAATGTTTGGCTGTGCACTCCATTTATCAAAATTGCTCACCCAGTCATGTATTCTTGTGCTAGTTGGGACAATTACATGTAGCAGCACAACGGTGAAGCAGAACTTTTTTGCCTTCAATGGAAGTCAACGTAGGTTTCTTTTGGATGCTAATTACCATATGTTACTCAGCTGGTTCAGTTAGCACATGAAAGGTGCAATGTTTCTTTGTCCTTGTATCCTCAGTGCCAGTCTGTCTGCATTTCTAGTTTGTGCCAGCCAGCATAAAGACATGCTCTGTCCTTCGTTCGTTGGCACATCTAAAGCTGCACAGACACCATTCTATGATTGCATCTTTCTTTCTAGTGCTGGTCAGTGTATGTTGTATGGTTACGATGGTTGGCATAGGGACTTGCTGTGTCCCTTGTTTTGACCAATTTTGGCTGGTGCAATTCTTCATCTGCCTGTCACTTAAAAGAACAGGAACTTTTTTCAAAATAACTAAAGGTGCTTCCATGCCATCACATGAAGATGTTTGCCATTAACCTGTCGACAACATTCATTGTGGTTTTACGTATCTGATGTGCTTATATGGTCCTATGAAATTTTTTATCCTGGATAACATTAGTAAGGAATATCACTGTGTTTTTCTGAACAGATTTTGGGATGTAAATTACTTGCAAAAACTTTATGCATTTGATAATCCACCAAATACCATGGAAGAGTAACATTCAGTCAAATCATGAGCTGCATTAGAGTATTGCCAATTTTGTCTGAGAAATTTGGATTTTTGAGATTTGTTATCTACATAGTTTATAACTTGCCAGAACAAATTCTATGTCAACTTGATGTATATTGCTGAGGTGCTTTAACTATATTTGGAGTATGGTGTTTGTTAGAGGGTTTAGGATGTCTTGATAATCTCTGAATCCTTACATTGTAGACTATTTTATTGCTAGTGAAGTCCATAATATTGAGGCCTTTCTACATGGTGGTCATCAATGAATTTTCCTGTTCACTCATGTTCTGCTTTTGATGTGTGCTATGTTTATCTGCAGAAAGTGGAGAAGTTGAAATCCATATGTTTACAGTATGCAGCAGCAATACAATGGTTGATACCATCTGCATCTGTCTTAGATTCAGATGCTTCTAAGGCCAATTCTTCAGAAAGTGTTGTACGAAAGGAAATACCAAACACCACAACAAAGAGAACAAGATTGAGACACAGGCCTCAGACAAGTCGAGTGTGGAGATCAACAGATGAGGCAACATTTAAGACGAGTCTTGGGTAAGGACTAGATATGAATAGGCACACATCTTTCTTTCTAGTTTACACTTCTAGAAATATAGTTTAGAATGTGGAGTGAGCAACTTTAACCTAGGGTGTTTCTCAGATCTAAAATTGCATTTGAGTTTCCATGATCCCCCTTTTATGTTTGCATTTTTCATACAGTAAAAACCCATATTTTTTTTTTAGTTGGCTACATAAGGGAATTGAAACCTACCCATAATTACCTCCTGCCGGTCAAGGGTTTGAGACTGGCTGCTGCCACTATAACCCCTACCCACTCTCAATAAATACATGGTGCCTACCCGTCTCCCCGAAGGAAATCAGTTTGAGATGGACAACCGACCTCCAAGGGCATCAAACCAAGGTTACCCACTGGCAAGCTTTCAGCCGCAACCAATCAGCCTATCCCTCAGGGACCAGTAAAAACCCATAGTTATGAACATTTAAATGAGTCTTTTAGACATGACAACCTATGTCTTTCTTTTATGTTACAGAGTTTGTAATCTCACTGCAATGCTATCTTGATATGCTTTTTGATTTGGCAGAAAATTCGAGGAGGAATTCACTGAGGAGCTGAAAGGTCTAATAATCCTCTTAAGCAGTCGTTCACAGTCTGAGCCATATTTAGCTCACTTAGCTCAAGGGATACAAGGTGTTGGAAAGGATTAGTAAACTGTACTTTGCTCTCTTTAAATTACTTAAATTTTTGGAATCATACCACTCTCACTTACTTCAACAGTTGCAGGGTCTTTGGACATCATTTCTGACATTTTCACAGTTGATGTATATCATTATGCTTTACATGCCATAGGAGTTGCAACATGTATAATAACCAATTCTTTCTGTGGATGAGTCCATTTTGCTTTACTTTTGTTGATGTCCTCTACATCTAAAGAAATGGGAGTATCAAACTCCATTAGTTTTGGAGGGGTTTTTGTTCATTGCCTGAGAAAGGAGGCTACCACACGTAATTGAAAATGTTTCACATATGTTTCAAGAAAGCATTGGACTTTTTTATGAGAAGGCATTGTTCTTGTAATAGTGGTAGCTTTCATTTAATCATCCAAATTTGCGAGAAGCATCAAGGAAACATCCTAATTGACTACAATTATAAAATTGGTCTATAGCTTATATTCATCATGGATGAAGCTGATGTTTTAATTGCACAGTAATTTGTTACAAAAGTTTGAAGAGCTTAACTGGGTAAAACCAAACTTAAGAATTCATGTGAAACATTAATGGTTTAAAATAACTTACATGCATAACCTGAAGAGATGGCATTTGGTGTTTTCTGTGCTTATCCTCTACAGATTTGTGTACAGCTAACACCAAGACTTTGTTCTGTAGTTCTACTCATACAGCTTAATACCAAGGCTATTCTCTCTTTTAGGGCATTTAATCTTATGCACAATATTTTTCTTCTCTAAAGAAACTTTCATTTGCAAGAGATATTTGAACAAAATTTAGGCAGGCAGCATGTTGACAAGATTGAAACTTGGGTGTTGTAGGAGGTGCCTCCTACTTAATACTCAGCCATAGACCTTTGGACCTGTTGTTCTACTTTGACTTTACTCTTGTCATGACCTCACAGGGTTTAAATATAAGCAATGAGAAGTATGATGAATCATAATGCTTGTTATATCATCTGTTTGTTTAAAACAAAGAATACTATAAATTGTAAATTACTGTGCAAATTTTTCCTCATGTAATGTTTCTTGCACCATTGATCAACCAAACCAATTTTATAGACAACATTTTTATGCTTATCCAAATTTATTTAGACAATGTAATGCCGTAGTTCCTCTTAACTAGAAATTGTTTTTTCTTTTTTACAAAATTTCAATAAAAAACTTGATAGCTCCAAGGTGCATATTGGCATATCTGATGCTCAAGTGCAAAATGCATACTACATAACACATGGATATTTGACTTTTCCACAATTGATTGCAAATCAATTTCTTACAGTATAAAAACAAATGATTGAGATTATCTAATATTTTGGGTATGAAAGAATCTTCTCTAACTTAAAGAATATTAAACAGGTTTCAACAAAGGAGCAGATTTAATTTAGAGCTTGACATTCTTCCCTTTTTTTTTTTCTTCATCTATAAATAATAAGGCTACATGCACTCCTCCCTTGTTTTTTTCTTATCATCTATAAAAAAATAAGGTTACATGAAAGTTCTCAATTATTGGTCTTTCCCATTCAATAAGATCTTCTATAACAATTGTTGTAATAAATAGCATAAGTTCAATTGATTTTATAATCCAAGTTTTTTTTTCATTAATGTATTAAGTATTTGAAAATAAGCCCACACATCAAAATAAAAAAATTAAACATTAATTTTAATAGAAGTACTCCCGTTTCTTTCTCTAGTTACATTAAATATTTACGTTTTGTTATCTATTACTCACTAAAAGGATTTCCTTTATAAATAAATGGTATGTAGAACTATACTTAAAAAGAACAAGTAATTGGACACATTAGGCGGCCGTTGGTTCTAGATGAAATTGATCTTACAAGGACACTCATTAGGTTCCAAGTGGTAATCTTAGGCTCAGACTATAGGATGGATTAATCTTTGAGACACACATATGAGATGACACTCTTCACACATAAATATTAAACTAGCCATTGTATATTTCATGTTATAAATGAGTAAAGTTTTTTCAAATGGTTATATAAGGTAGAAATGAGTCCCACCCATATTATACCATTATATCATGAGTGTTTTATAGTGGTACTCTAATGAAATATATTGTGGTATTAGAATAAAATGTTCATGGCATTCATGGAAAATAAACTTTGGTGGACTCATAAACCAAATTCTCTCATTAGTTGAACTTCAACTCTATGGGCTTTTGAATATTAAGATTAGCATCGGATAAAACTTAGGCATATTGAGGATGGACTTGAATTTGTATTATGGGTACACTTGATGGTCTTTCAACCCTAGGTCCATGCATTGCCATAAGTTTGATCCTCTACATTTCCTCATGGTTTTTGTAAGGTGTTTATTCATGGGATTGTAACCTAGGCTTATGGTGTGAGACTCCTCACACCCCATCACTCGTTCCAAACTTATTGGACAAAATGTCAATGTTCCTCCATTGGATTGGAACCTCAGTTCACAGTGTGAAACTCCTTGCTTCCCACTACTTCATTCAAACCTCTTAAACAAAATGTTAAGGTTTACTTGAAAAATTGGAATCTTGACATTTAATGTGAAACTCCTTATCTTTAAATTATCTACAAGATTGGGAACTTGGCTTATAATGTGAAAACCAAAGTATTAAATTCCAATTAAGATTTAATCAAAAGATAACATTTATAATTTTATAATCTTATATAATTTAGGGTATATATCCCATTGGGTTTTGTTTTATACAATCATACCAACATAATGTGTAACATCCCAATTTTTACCCTACTTTGTGTTTGCATTATATAGCTTAAGGTTTGATTTCATAGAGGTAATTATGAAATAAAAATAGATAAAGTATGCTTGGCTAAACTAGGAGAATTTGTTGCTAAATATAAATTGTTAGTGGCATTTAAGGCATTTACTTGGAATGTTTCTTTGTCTCCTTAGTTAGTTGAGAAATTAATTGCTAAGATTGGTTTACTTGGTTAATCAAGATCTTTAATTTGTGTTAAGCTTGATTAGTGGACAACATTAAAGAAGCATTAAATCTAGTGCTATTTTGTCCCTAGATTAGTTACAAGTTAATTGTGATTAATTAAGTTAATTAATTAGTTGCTTAGCAATGAAGAAAATATTAGTTGAAGAATTGGTATGTGTTGGGTTGTGATTGGACCACCTCATTTTCAAAGTCAAAATAACTCCAATTTCTAGATAACATTTATGATGGGCTCATCTTCAACAATTTTTAATAATAAAAAAATGGTTATGGGGGAGGGTGAGTTCCATTATAAATAGAGGCATTTGGGAAGGCATGAGAGAGCGATATTTGCGGAGTGAGATCAGGGAGTATGCTCTCCAATAGAATTGGATCAGAAACCAAAAGTCTCACATTTTTTGCAAATTGGTTTTGGAAATCTAGAGGTTCCTAGGGAGTATGCTCTCCGGGTTTTACTCGGATTAGAAACTAGAAGGGCCTCATGATTTACCTTAGTTTTCCTCGCCTCATTACTTTGTTTAGAAAAAAAAAAAGAAGCACGTGTGGGACAAAGAACTGGGAGACTTGCCAGAGCTTGGGTCAAAGGAAGTCAACGAAAGATCCAAGTCAGGATTATGAATTCCAGATACCATATAGATAATAAGTATGCTTGATTAAGGAATGAAGAGATAATATAGAAGTAGCCTTACTATTGTAAGGGATAAAGGGTTTAATGGAGTATAAAGAAAAGCTTTGAGTTTAAGAAGTTTGTTGTTTTGCAATTTATGAGGGTTCTTGTCTGAAACCATGGTTTGCATTAGCTTTATAAAAAAATGTTCTTCTAAATAATTTAGAGGATTCGAGTTTAATGAACCATTTTATAAAGAAACTCACGAAAATGAATATGACTTGATGTGAGCATGCATGGGTAAGGTAGAAGCTTACGTATAGTAGGCACAAGGGCTAAGTCTAGGCTTTATGGTAAAAAAAAATGTCTCTTGAATGTGTTAAAGACAGAGTGATCTCAAGTTTTATATTGAAGAAGCCCTGTTCTACGATCTTGAGCGCAGGTTTACCTTCGGTAAGAGCGCTCAAGCTCCATTATAGGACTCTCATGCCCTGTGTAGTACGTTTTGGGTAGCCATATCATAAACCGAGCGATCTGGTTGCAGGATGAGGGACAAGAATCACTCTACTTGTAGATATGAAGGTCATTGGTGATGTTTAGATTTATTTGCCATCTAGAGGGGGTATGTCATAAAAAACGTAGACGCTATGGCCGGTGCCTTCGTTAGAAATTTCTCGAATGACGTCTTTCGGATGGGATGCAATGCATCCTCTAGACAAACGTTGAAACCTTGGTCCTGTTCGGCGAGTGCAAGGGACTTCCAATTCGACTTGGGTTGGGTTTTAGAGAGAGTTTACGTGATGCAGATCGTGTTCGGAAGAAACACAGTCGTTGTCTTATGAAAGCCTGAAACGACATTGATTTTTGGTAAATTAAAGCTTAGGGTTATTTCCCTAAAGGTCTTATGAAAATAATAATAATAATTCTAACAATGACAAACCTTAACCGCCGATGATGAAACCCATCTATGACTCAGTTTGCACCACTTGTCACTACCCGGTTGGTTGCTTAGGGTTTGAGCTCCCCATGCACGAACGAAATGCGCGTAGGTGTGAGGCTTCGGGCAAGAGCCGAGGGCCATGTCGTCGGAAGGCTTCAGGGAGGCTACCACCTCGAGTAGCGCGCTAAGCGCTTAGGCTAAAGCGCTAGCGCCTAACGTAGGCCTTCCCTTGTAAAAATTAAAACCGATGGGAAGAATTTTCCTATCAATAGTAATGCTTTAAGGAAGTATGATAAGAGTTCAGTTAGAGTATGGGTGGTGAAATGAAACAAGGAGGTGTAACAAGGTTTGTGGATAGGAATCATAGACCTAAGTTTTGTGATTATCACTTTGGGTCTTGGATTTGTTATTAAATAAAAAAAGAAGAAGTTTAAGTTCACCCAAGGAAAATTTATATGGGTACCTTGTCCATTTATGGTATAAAGTTTTGAAATGTTCGTGAGTCTATGAATATCTCTAGTCATGAACAATATTAATATGACACAAAACTGTTGATGAAATCCAATGCTACATATATATGTATATGTCACAATACAAGAAGTTAATTCTAGGTTGAAACTTAGAGTGACTTATATTAAAGGGAATAATCCTTTTTGAAAATATGTGGTAAACATAGTTTGGCCTACTCTTAGAGAGTTTGATTGATTATGATGGATGTTTTTGGCCAAATCTAGCAAAGATGCTAGTAGTGGATTCTTTTGACATTGTGATTTTATGTTATGAACAAGATTGTTTAAATGTTATTTTTGGGTGCTTATGTCTCTTGAGTCTTGGTAACAAAAATGTATAATGGTACATTTTACCATACTATGATTCCAATGCATTGTACAAATAGAATCATGTATATGCAATCATGCATGCTAAATTAAGAAATAGAATATTGTGATGGCATAGTCTAATATGGGAGAAAGGGTAATTGGGTTGCATTTCTCGGGAACATATGGGGGTTCTCCGTAGCCATGTCAATGGATGCAGTTAGTATAGATTTAAGAGCATGTTTCCTGTGTGATGAAATATGGGATGAAAGGAATGGGAAAAGTTTCATTCTTAGGAAAGTATGGGATTTCCTACTCTTGAATTGTGTTGAATGCTTGGTTGATGAAAAATTGTTTGCATTCTATGGATTACTGTTGCATGGCATTTTGTAGATTAGATATGCATGTTCATAATTTGGATTGTCCTGATCCCGAGTAACCTATCACCTAGTACTGGTTGGACTGAGGCAACTATTCCTGAAGTACCTGATGAACCTGAAAGAGAGTTGAAGACCAGAAGAAGTTGTTATTGTATTCAACTCAATGAGGCTATTGTTGTAACATTAAGAGCTTTCTGCAA
Source organism: Wollemia nobilis (assembly GCA_028583015.1). Taxonomy (NCBI): domain Eukaryota; kingdom Viridiplantae; phylum Streptophyta; class Pinopsida; order Araucariales; family Araucariaceae; genus Wollemia; species Wollemia nobilis. The sequence goes on from JAQPPZ010000883.1 coordinate 635,526, forward strand.
AAGAAATGATGTAATAGCTTGTAGGAATTTATGATTCATTGAAAAAGGTTTCATAATGTAACTTTCGAATATCTGATTGTATAGGCTATAATCAGTGTAAATCTCTTTGAAGTATTATGTTCTAAAAACAAATTTTTTACCTGATCTAATATATATTACTTGAATTCTCAAGTGGATGCTTTGAGTATGAATGGTTAAATTAGATCTTTATAATTCTGTAAGTACAAATGTGGAAACACAGGATGAACATAAACATATCAAAGATTATACAAATGAGATATCTAAACGGTTAATAGTCAATGAGATAAAGTGGTAGACAACATATGCCTACGAGAATCGGTTGGATGATTCCCTTAACAAACCATATGGGGTATGGTTGGCTGGTTAAGCACTGCACCTAAAAATATTATATCATTGGAAAACAATGAGTAGTCATCAAGGCATACGCTTAAAGTTAGGTTGAAAGATACCTATGGTTAGGTTGAAAGATACCTATGGTTAAGTTGAATGATACCCATGGTTAGGTTGAAAAGATACCTATGGTTGGAACTAGTTTAACTTGGGGTTAAACTTAAAAAGGGAAATGAGCGTTCTGGTTGAAACAGACTAGAAAATTCTCATTGATCATTATGGGACACTGGCCACTCCCATACACATGGATAAAATCTGATCAAGTTGATTCTTGTGTGGTGCATAGCCTTGGAAACTCATGTGACTACTTATTCAATGGAAAACTATATAAAAGACTCTCATACGTATGTAAGTTTGTAAAAAAAAAATGATGATGATGGTTAGTTTTGGTTGGGTAATTTGGGGTTATTACAGTTGGTATCAGAGCCTAGGTTAGATAGGCGTAAAACTCTAAATTTGATGTCTCTAAATTTGATATGTAAAGTAAGGATAGAGAAATGGTGTGGATGTAGAAAATGAGCAAGTCTTGCCCCCCATGTTGAACCCCTAGTGAATCATATTGGAAGAGCTAGATGAACCCTCCACTAACGTGGGTCTTAAGCGGTGTACTTGATGCTCTTTTGGGGATCGTACTTGCCATTTGAAGCTCTAAACCAAAATTCTTCCTTAGTCAAGATGTTGATACTCAACTTAAGTCATCATATAGAAAGGAGAAATACTTTAGTAAAGCTAGTAGAGCTAACAAAAAAATTTAGTTAGTATAAGCCTTCGGTATAAGATTGTGAACTAACACATTTCTTTAACCAAGGATTATGCCACCAAAACTTGGTAGTGGAGCAAATATGCCTCCTCGGAGATCTCGGCTAGCTAGTCTTGATAATTTTGGAGAGGGTCATGTGGGAGAGAGTTCAGGAAACCCTGAGGGGATGGAGAATCTCACAAATTTGGTTCAGAATATGCAAGGTGAGATGTCAACCTACAGAGAGCAATTGACACAACAAAACAATTTGTTGGAAGTTCTTAGGGAGGAAATTCAGAGAAATAACAATAGGGCACCCGAAGCTCCTGCTAAAGCAGTTATGGAAGAACCAAATGACCCTGATCAGGCAGTTAAAACTCGTATTAATATCGAATTAGAGAAAGACTTGAAGCATGTTAAGGTTAGAAAATTTTTAGGAAAGGAAAGTGGAGATTCTATCGAGTCATGGTTAAATGAACTAGCAATTTACTTCTCTATGAGAAATTACTCCTCAACCACAAAGACAGTCTTTGTCATAGGAATTTTGATAGAAGTTGGATTGGAATGGTGGGAAACTTACTGCAAGGATAAAAAGATAAACATAATTCATTATGAGTGGGACGTGTTTGAAAAAGCATTTAGAAAGAGATTCCTTACTGAGCAATACTACGCCAGGAAGCTAGATGAGTTCACTCAGCTAAAGCAAAGGGAGCAGTCAGTGGATGTATACTATAGGAACTTCACTAGACTCCTTAAGTACATTCTAGCTTATGAAAATGATGATAAAATGAAGGTGCATCAATTCCTTTCAGGATTAGATCATCAGCTTAGGATCTCTGTCAACATGTTCAAACCCACCAATTTGGAAATTGCATATGATCTAGCTTGTCAAGCAGAGTACAATCACAAAAAGAACAACAACCCCATCCAAGGATTCAAGAAGAACTACCAAAACCCATAGAAAAGAAAGTGGAATAATGAGCCAAATCAAAAGAGTAAAGAAGGGTTTAAGTTTGGTAAAAGAAACGATGGGTCAACAAAAAGATTTAAGAAGAAATTTTAGTCTAAGGATAGAAACTTTACCAACGCGGAGAAGGCCAAACCCGTGAATCAGGTAGAACCAACTCCTGTTGAAGGCAAGGAAAAATTAGTTCAAGGTTTGACTCAAAATTCGAAGGTTGGATGCTATGAGTGTGGGGGACCTCACTATGCCAGAAATTGTCCACGACATACATGAACTAACTAGAAGGCAAGCGATAAAGGACACCGAATTTATGCTGCTACTAGAAATCAGAATCTTGATGGACAAGTGACCCCTATGCTCTTATAGGGTAAGGTTTTTGACAAAAATGTTAGAATTTTTATAGATAGTGGTGCTACAAATAGTTTTATCTCTAGTAGTTTTATCAGGGACATGCCATAGAATCCAAAGTCTTTGGCAAAAGGGTGGAAAGTCGAGTATGGTTTTGGACAAACCTACTCTATAGACCAATATTATCCCTTGATAGAAATATCCCTACCCACAAATTCTATCACTTAGCAATTCTATGTAGCTCCATTACATGCCTTTGACATAATTTTAGGGGTTGATTGGTTAAAGGACCGCAAGGCCTTGGTCAAATTTCAGGAGAGATGGGTCGAATTCACTGATGAGAATGAGAAGAGGATTAGGTTGTATAGTGAACAAGGGACATTCGAACCTATATTAATATCTACTATGCAACTTAAGAAGGTGATTAAAAATAAAGGGTTGGTTTACATGGTAAAGGTAAAGAAGGTAAAGGAGGTTAAAAAGGAGGAAATCTTTGAGAAATTCCCCATCCTTCAAGAGTTTAAGGATGTATTTACATCTAAAATACCTAAGATGCCCCCTAAGCAAGAATTTGACTTTACTATCAATCTAATACCCGGTACAGAACCTATACATAGAGCACCATACAAGATGAACTCTATAGAGATGCAAGAGCTAAAAGTACAACTACAAAAGTTATTGGATAAAGGACTAATTAATCCAAGTGTGTCTCCTTGGGGTGCACCAGTTTTGTTTATCAAGAAGGATGGATCCTTGAGATTATGCATCGATTATAGGATGTTGAATAAAGAAACAATTAAAAATAGATATCCTTTACCATGGATAGAGGATTTGTTTGATCAACTAAAAGGGGCTACTATCTTCTCAAAGATAGACTTGAAGTCTAGTTACCACCAGTTGAGAATAAAAGAAGAATATACACATAAGACAACATTCAAAACTCGATATGGACACTATGAGTTCACAGTTTTACCGTTTGGGTTAACAAATGCACCCACAACCTTCATGAATTTAATGAATAGTGTGTTCAGGAAATAGTTGGACAAGTTTGTCTTGGTATTTTTAGATGACATCTTGGTCTATTATCGCAGCAAGGAGGAGCATGACAAGCATTTGAGGATAGTACTAAAGGTGTTGAGGGAAAATTAGCTATATGGAAATTTGTCCAAATATGAATTTTATGTGTCACAAGTACATTACTTGGGACATGTCATATCTGCAGATGGAATTGCAGTTGATCCTAAGAATATAGAAGATATTTTAGATTGGCCAACCCCTACAAATGTAACAGAGGTTTGAAGTTTTATGGGCCTATCTGGGTATTATAGGAGGTTCGTGAAATATTATGCCAAAATAGCCTGTCCTATAACCAATCTTCAAAAAAAGGGAAGTCGTTCCATTGGACGGATAAATGTGAAACAACGTTCTAGCTGCTAAAACAATTATTGACTACTGCTCTTGTGTTAAGGATTCCAAATCATCAAGGAGAATTTTCAGTTTGTACTGATGCTTCCTTAGAAGGTTTGGGAGGTGTTATGTCACAAGATAGAGCAATGGTGGCTTATGAGTCCAGGAAACTAAAGAGACATGAAGTAAACTACACCACACATGACTTAGAATTGGTCGCAGTAGTGCATGCCCTAAAATTTTGGTGGCATTACCTGCTAGGGAGACCCTTCGAATTAAGAACAAATCACCAAAGTTTGAAGTATATTTTCACTCAACCATTGCTAAATGTACGTCAAAAAAGGTGGATTGAATTTTTAGCAGAGTATGAATTTGGGATTGAATACATAAAAGGTAAAGAGAATAAGGTGGCAGACACACTAAGTAGAAGAAGGCATATCACTGCTTTAACTAGAAGTCATGTGGACCTGATGGATCAGGTTAAGAGAGCTCAATTTTAGGACCCTTGTTGTAGGGAAGTGCGAGAGAAAATAAGGAAGGACCCGAATATAGCCTAATATTTTGGCTTCAAAGATGGATTCTTATGTTTCAAGGAATATATTGTTATTCCAAAAAACATTTTATCAGCCAGGAATGAAGAAGGATATTACTAAATTTGTGGCTAACTATCTAGAATGTCAAAAGGTGAAATAAGAGCATAAGAATCCTACTGGTCTGCTATATCCTCACGATGTGCCCATAGAAAAATGGCAAGTGATAGCTATGGAATTTATTGTGGGACTACCAAAAATGAGGTATCAATATGATGCCATAATGGTAATAGTTGAAAAATTGACCAAAGTTGCACACTTCATTCTTGGTAGTACTACTGATGATCCAGTAGTTGTTGCTAACAGGTTTTCTAAGGACATATTCATATTATATGGATTTCTCAAAATGATCATCTCAGATAGGGACTCAACGTTTACGTAAAATTTTTGGTAAGCTCTCCATCGTAAAATTGGTATTGCACTGATATAAGTTCTATATATCATCCTGATATGGATGGACAGATTGAGAGAGTAAATAAGGTATTAGAGGACATGCTACGCATGTATTGCATGGACCAAAAGTCTTGTTGGGAAGACTTATTGCATCTAGTTGACTTTGCCTATAATAATGGGTACCATGCCTCTCTAAAGATGGCTCCTTTTGAGGCTTTGTATAGCCGCAGGTGTAGAATTCCATTGTCATGGGATAATCCTAAGGATCAGGTCACTGCTAGACCAGAATATTTGAAGGAAATTGAGAAGCAACTAAAGATAATCCATCAAAGGCTTAGGGAAGCTTTAGACCGCCAAAAGAAATATATAGACTTGAGAAGGACTCCTTTGGAATTTTCTATAGGAGATAAGGCGTTCTTGAGAGTAAAATATATGAAAAGTGCAATTAAGTCCACTAAGTTGGATCCTAGATATGTAGGACCATTTACCATATGGGAAAATATCAGTCCTATTGCTTACAGACTCAACTTGCCACCTAACTTGGCAAAGATTCACAATTCTTTCCATGTGTCCTTGCTTAGGAAATATATATTTGATCCTACTCATGTTGTGGATGTTTCTAAGTTGCAGATGACGGATCCAACATACATCGAGGTCAATCCCATGAATATTCTTGAGTTTCGCACTAAATAGATGAAGAAACAGAACTTGGAGCAATGTAAGGTCCAATGGGATATTTACTCTGAGAAAAATGCCACCTAGAAAAATGTGGAAGACATGAAAAAATATTTTTCATACTTATTTGAGGACACTACGTAGTGCCTAATTTTAGTTGAGACTTTGTGATAACATGATGGACACTTATGCAAATTAAGTAGACTGATGGATTTTATTATGCTATGTATGGATTGACTAAATTTTGATGATGCTAATGTTACTATGTGAAGCTTAAAAACGATTATGCAATATAAGTACTTTATATTTTTAGAACATGATACTACTAATGTTTGTTTACTGCATTTCAGGTCCAACTACACTCGTTAGGTGGGAGAGGTTGTTCTTCTTATTTGAAATAAGGATTTGCTCAAACACCAGGAATGGGGAACTGGAAAAAGGGAAAGGATGACAAAGACAATCCAGAGGGTATTTAAAAAAAATTGCCCTCACATCACCACGACTACACTATTGGACCGTGATGTCCTAGACTAGTATCCTAGTGGAATGGTGATAGTTGACTATCTTAAAAATGCCAACCACAAGAAAAACGATAGTGTGGAAATGGGGTTTGCATGATTAGCTTGCATAAAACATTGCATGATTTGAATGTGGTTGCAAAAAGATATATTAGCTCAATGCTTGATTTATTTTTTATGATGAATGAAATGCAATTGACTAACCTTGGGAATGAAATACAGAGGACTGTGTTTAGCCTATGGGGGGGAGTATGTAACATCCAAAATTTTACCCTACTTTGTGTTTGCATTATAGCTTAAGGTTTGATTTCATAGAGGTAATTATGAAATAAAAATAGATAAAGTATGCTTGGCTAAACTGGGAGAATTTGTTTCTAAATATAAATTGTTAGTGGCATTTAAGGCATTTACTTGGAATGTTTCTTTGTCTCCTTAGTTGAGAAATTAATTGCTAGGATTGGTTTACTTGGTTAATTAAGATCTTTAATTTGTGTTAAGCTTTATTAGTGGAAAACATTAAAGAAGCATTAAATCTAGTGCTATTTTATCCCTATATTAGTTACAAGTTAATTGTGATTAATTAAGTTAATTAATTAATTACTTAGCAATGAAGAAAATATTAGTTGAAGAATTGGTATGTGTTGGGTTGTGATTGGACCACCTCATTTTCAAAGTCAAAATAAGTCCAATTTCTAGATAATATTTATAATGGGCTCATCTTCAATAATTTCTTCTGGCTCGAGCAAGATAGAACCTTCTTCATCCAACTAGAGGAGGGCAGATTGAACCTGTACCCGATTTACCACAACCTTCTTGAGGGAGGATACATGAAAAATAGGGTGGATCTTGGATGTAGACGGTAGGGCCAATTTTTAGGCCATAGAACCAATCCACTGTAAATTTTGATAGGGCCCATAGTATTTGGCAGTGGGTTTTTGGCACCTATGAAGATGGAGGGATGATTGTTTGTATGGCTAAAAATGAAGGAAGACCCACTTTTGTTGTTAGAGGGTGGCAACCCATTGTTCCAAGAAATATTTAAGACTTTGATGATCACTTTTAATGGAGAAATGATGCCCAATGAGATAAGGTCACCAATGAGTGACCACATGCAAAATGGAAAGCATTTCCTTAGCATAAGTTGATTTTTTGATATTGTGATTGTAGAGCACTTTACTAGTGAAAGCCAAGGGGTGCGTTTTATTGCATCAACACTGCACAAATACCATTTCCTGAAGCATCACTTTCAATTAAAAAAGGCTTGGAAAAATCAAGCATTTCTAATACATAGTGTTTGTTATAGCGTGCTTCAATTCAAGGAAAGCATGTTCAACTAGACCGATCCAAGTAAAAGAATCATTTTTTAACATGGATATTAAAGGAGCAAATTTTTTACCATAATTACAAATAAATTTATGTTAATAGCCTGTAAGCCCAAAAAAATCCATGAAGACCTTTAGAGTGTGAGGTTTTTGCCACTCTTAAACCACTTGAATATGTTTAGGGTCAACTTTAACTCTGTCTTTGGTGACAATGTGTGCCAAATACTTCATTTCTATCAACCCAAAAGAACACTTGGACCACTTGGCAAAAAGTTGATGTTGTGCCAAAAGTTGTAAAATCTAATCCACATGGGAGAGGTACTCTTCCCAAGAGCGATTATAAATAAAAATGTCATAAAATAAACTAGAATGAATTTACGAAGGAATGGATGAAAAATGTTTCTCATGAGGCTTTGAAATGTGGAGGGTGCATTGGTAAAGACAAATGGCATCACCAAGAACTCATAATGATCCTGATGAGTATGGAATGCAATTTTGAGAATATCTTCATCCTTGAGCCTGAACTAATGGTACCTAAAGCAAAGATCTAATTTGAAAAAAAATATAGTCCCAGACAACTTATCTAGTAATTCATCCACCACAGAATATGAAACTTATCCTTAATGGTAAGCTTATTGAGCTCATGAAAATCAATACATAATCATTAGGACCCATATTTCTTTTGCACCAATAATATAGGAGAAGAGTAAGGACTATTACTCGATTTAATGATGCCATATTTTAACAATTATTGTACTAAATTTTCTATAATTGACTTAAGGGCATGAGGATATCGGTACGACCTGATGTTAGGCAGTACGCTGCCATTCACCAATGGAATGGCATGGTCATGGGAGCAATGTGGTGGTAATTTTGAGGGTTCGATAAAAACTATAGCATGTTTTGTCAGAACAAGTTGCAAATATTTGGGAATTTGGTCCACCTTTGAAGTAGGTGGTTGGATTGCAAATATCTGAGCGATGACCCACGAGAAGATTTTTTTGAAAACTTCTCCATATGGTTTGAGCTGATAATCTGAGGCCTTGCTTGTGAACCTTAAAGAGTGTAAGACCTTCCATTATGTTAAAACTATATCCATAGCTCTACAAAATTCCATGAGATGGTTCCCTATGTACCCAACCATTGAGCTCCCAACACAATATCACATCCCCCTAATTGTTAGAAAATAATATTCTATTCAAAGAAGAAAATAGTTTTGTAATACATCACAAGACTGTAGAGAATCTCAATAGACTGATTGATTTATTCCATGGATCAACTTTGTATAAATATCAAAGTTGATCATTGAGAGTCGTTGGATTACAACTCATCAAATATGATCTAGAATATACTAAGAGTTCACCTGACTCATGCAGGAGTGGTAACTCAAGTAAGTCTATCCTACTAGAACTTAAGAGAATAATTACTTATTTTAAAACCCCCCTTAAGTGATACTAGGGGTGTTTTATATGAATGAGTCTCAACAACAGGGCCTGATGAGGTACTCATGTACAATGATTTCTTATTTGAAGAGATGGTAAAAACCACATGGCAAAAACCATCTATCAAAAAGAAAAATGAAGAGGTATGTATTCGATTTGCGAATATTGTCCTCATTGACCAAAAGGATGAGTCCCAGCAACAGGGCCTGATGAGGTACTCATTTACAATGTTTTTATATATGTGAGAGATGGTGAAAAACCACTTGGGAAAAAACCATCTGTCAAAAAATAAATAAAGAGTCATGTCTTCGGATGGAGAAGTTTATCCTCATGGAGAAAAAGAATGAGTCCTGACAACTTGTCTTGATGAGGTACTCATGTACAAGTGTAACATATAGGAGAGATGATAAAAAAAACCACATGGAAAAAACCATCCTCCAAAGTAAAGAATAATAAGAAGAAAGGAGAGGTGCAAACATCTATTTTGTTTAACGCAACTACTTTACCCCAAGTTTCTCTCGCAACTGAATGTAACACGAAGAAGGAAATGATTTGGTGAAGATGTCTGCAATTTGATTTTCAATGGGAATATAGTCCAAGTATATTTCCCCTATCTGAATATGCTATCGAATGAAGTGCATGTGAATATCAATGTGTTTGGTGCGCTGATGCTCAACTGGATTGCGTGCAATATGAATTGTGCTCTGATTGTCACACTAAAGAGTAATAGGTTTGTCATGGGAAAAACCAAATTATCTTAGTATCTGATGAAGTCAAAGAGCTTCCTGGCTTGCCAAAACTGTTGCCCTATATTTTTCCTCTATAGATGATAAAACCACTGCTTGTTTTTTGCATGACCAAGCAATTGGTGAAGAACCAAGACAAAATACATAGCCAGAAGTTGAACATCTATCTTCTATGGAACCTGTCAAATCAGAATCTGTGTGACCAATCATATCTATGGATTTTCCCTCATATAAGAGCCCAAGGTGAGTAGTTCCTTGCAAGTAGCATAGGATTCTTTTTTCTACTTGCCAATGACTGAAATGAGGTTGATGTGAGAATCAGGATATCAAGCCAACAACATATGAGATATTTGGGTGAGTATGAGTAAGGTATAACAGACTCCCTAAAAGCTGTCGGTATAGAGTTGCATCACATAGAGGGGATGTGCAGGAAGTTCTTAGAGTGACTCCATATTAAAAATGTGTAGAAGAGGGTTTGCAATCAGTCATATTAAACCTTTGAAGGTCTAGAGTGTATTTTTGTTGACACAATAAATTCTTGCATATGTTTGATTTATTTGAATCCCAAGGAAGTAATGAGCTAAGCCCAGATCAACCATTTCAATTTTTTTAGAAAGGAAGTCCTTGATAGTATGAATGTGAGCGATGTCACTACCAATGAGTAGTCGATAATCAACATAGAGAACAAGTATGGTAATTTTTAATTCATCTCTCCAAATGTAGATTGTGGCATCAGACTCAAAATGAGAAAAACGTAAGGAAAGAAGGAAGGAGTCCATTTTTTTTCATACCAAGCTCTAGGAGCTTGTTTGAGGCCATAGAGAGACTTCCTTAGCCTACAAACAAGGGAGGAGTCTTGAGTGAATCCAGCAGGTTGTTCTATGAATATATCCTATTTTAAGTCCCCATGTAAGAAAGCAGTTTTTACATCCATTTGAAAAACATGTCATTTTTAGGAAGCATCTAGAGCAAGTACCAGTCTAACAGAATCCATTTTCGCAATTGGTGCAAAATTTTTAGAATAATCAATACCTTCAATTTGAGAGAAACCTTTGGCTACCAGGCGAGCTTTGTGTTTGTCAATTTATCCATTAGGTCCATATTTCATTATGTAAATCCATTTACAACGAACTAACTTCCTTACTTTAGGTAGAGGAACTAAATCCCAAGTTTTTTTTTTTATTAAGATAATTCATTCTCCATGGCATCATCCCATTCTTTAATACCAATTTCTTGTTTGAAGGATTGAGGATCTATGAAAATGGACTGACAGACAAGACCAGGGCCTATGGAGTTGCATAATATGGATGATGGAATATTTTGAATGTATGGAGTTGCTTCTTCAACAATGGTGTGGGCCCATTTAGGCATTGTGGAAGGAGTAATTGGAGTGGCAGGACTTTGATTTGGAGTTTGGAGTATAGGATCCTCATTTTGGTTATTTTGATCATTAATCTCTAAAGTGGGTTCTTCATTATATTAAGGCTCTAACATTGAAGATGGATCAAGAGAATCAATGGTGGAAGAGGATGGTTGAGGATATTTATGAGGGAATTTTTCATCAAATTGAACATTCCTATAAAAAGAGACCTCATGTGTTGCAGGATCAAGGAGCTTGTATGCTTTCATTTCCTCACAATAACCAACAAAAATGAGTTGTTTGATTTTCTTATCTAGACTTTATTTTCTTCTTTGGGATATGTGCCCAAGTAGTACACCCAAAAATCTTGAAGAAAGAGATATAAGGTTTTGAGCCATTCCATGCTTCCTCGGGAGTCAAATGACCAAGATATTTATGAGGTGTGCGGTTTTGAATATAGTTTGCACAGTTAATTGCTTCTGCCCAATTTTTTTTTAGAAGATCTCTTGAGTGGAGCATATAGTTTACCATTCCCATTAAAGTTTTATTTTTCCTCTTTGTAATGCCATTTTGCTACGGATTATGGGAGACATAATTTTGATGAATTATTCCATGACTTGATAGAAAAATTGAGAAATCATTATTGAAGTATTCCCCCCCATTATCTGTACGAAGTTGCTTGATTTTGTAAGAGGCCTGATTTTCAAATAAGGCTTTGAAGATTTTGAAGTGGGATAGAACATCAATTTTGTTTTTTAGGAAGTAGACCCAAGTTCTTCTGGAAAAATCATCAATGAAGGTTAAGGCATATTTTGCTTCTTTGAAAGAAGACTTTGGGAAGACCATCAAGTCACTATGGATTAACTTTAGAGGAGATGATGCTTTTAGAGAACCACTTGGGTGGAAAGGATCTTGATGTTTCTTTCCAAGAGCACATCCAGGACATACTCCATAAATAGAAGAGACTTGAGGTAATCCTGTTACCATTTCATGGGTGTTCAATTCCTTTAGGTAGTTATAACTGAGATGTCCAAACATTTCATGCCAAATTTTACTTTCAATATCTCCATGTGCAACAAAACAGGAGGTCCCTTCTAAATTTTTGAATCCTTTGAAGTGAAATAGGCAAGTGTTGTTATCAATATCTCCTTTTGCTATGAGAGAGTTTGGGTCTTGAAAGTCTCTTATCTCAACTCATGTTGGTGATAAGAGAACTATTTTGCCTTTTATAGAAGGACAAATATGATAGATAGAGAGGAGATTTGTTGCAATGTTTGGTACATAGAGAAAATTATTGATATCACCACCATCAATGGATATGTCACCTTTTCCTTTGATTGGGATAAAGGATGAGTCACCAAATTCTATGCTACATGTTGAACTTGAGGATATTGAAGTGAATGACTCATATGAGGAAGTCATGTGATGAGTTGCTCCTGAATATAGAACCCAATATTTTGATGAAGTTTTTATAGTCTTGCCTTGAAAATTTAAGGCTTTTCCTATCTACTTATTAGTGTCTATATTTTGATCCTTCATTTCTGCCTCTAGTTGTTGTAGTCTTTTCCAATATTTATTCATAGAATGACCATTATTTTTGCAGTGAGTACAAGTTATGGGACTCCTTTCTTTTTGAATTTTTCTTTAGTAGAGGTGGATGCTACTAAGGATTTTGAGGAAGAGGAAGAGATATTATACTTTGCAAGTTTTATTTCTTCTCTAGTTAGCCTATCACAAAATTCCTCTAAGGAAGGCATTGTAATACTTGCACCAAGAGCATATTTTGTAGACAAAAAAGTGGTTGCAAAAATTTGAAATACACCATTTAATTTAGAAAGAATTAGATAGATGCATTCTTCTTCTAATTTATTCTTGCCACTACCTTTGTATTGAGTTAGGACTTCTTTAAATTTGGTGAGAAAGTCAACAATATTGCTGAAGTCTTCAGGAGATAATCCTGTTAATTTTGCCTCTAGCTGCATTGACCTTATTTTATCTACTTTTCCAAAAAAGTTTAGTTTCTACCAACTTTTATATGGAGTTTTACAATTCGTAATGTGAAACCATAAGCTTTCATTTACATTGGTGCTTATAATACCCATTGTTTCATACATCTTCCCATTATGAACAAATATTTTATATTCCTTTTCAAATTCAGGTTGCTTCTCTTCTAGCAGGTGTGTGACCCCTTTTTGAGAAATGGGATTTAATATTTTGGGTTTCCACGTATGATAGTTATGAGGGGTGAGTGGATCAATTGTATTCATTTTTCCAAAGAAAATTGAAGTGAACCAATAATTTCCCCCTTTTACTTCAAATGCAATGGATCTTTAAAGAAGGATATATAAGCTTGTTTTTAATACCTATCTCCTCAAATTACCCGCCCTAACGAGAGGGAAACTATAAGTAAATGAGGATATTAGATATATTGAAAGTGGCTTATGAGGCAAGAAAAAATGGCTAGGCCTTTATATCTATTCTTCTCAATACCCGCCCTTACGTGAGGGAAACTATAAGTAATGAGTAGAATTGATACGTGGAACATAGGCTTTTGAACCCAAAAAAAAATTAAATTACCAGGCCACTATACCAAGTATTTCACAAAAACCCGCCCTTACGTGAGGAAAAATATAAGTTTTATGAGTATAATGGTACGTGGAACATAGGCAATTTTTGAAATTAAGTTTTTTTGAAATAATTTTATTAGGTTTTGAATAGAATTTTTGTGCTTGCTTTGATTTTGAGATAAACTTATTTATGCATATATATACGTTTAGAAATTAGAATATGCTAAAAGAAGTAATAAGAAAGAAGTGGCAAAAAAAAAGGTGCCACTAAAAAAATAAAGACTACTAGTGTTGTTAATGAAGATAGACACAAGAAACTCCCCCTTTCAACAAATCCAACAAAACCATAGGTGCAAGAATCAACACCATTAACCCCCCCTCCAAATAGTCCTTTGTATTTAGTTATATTACAATGGAATCTTTCACTTTTTGATGATAGCCTTTGGAAAAATATTTGGAGAAAAAGAGTCAGATTTTTTTTTTTTAAGCTAAATACAAAATTTTATAACCTAGGTGTTGTAGGTGAGTTGGAGAGGAGAGGGAAATCCTCCAAGGGAGGTCCCAGGTTCAAATATCCACCCTACCAAAAAGCTGAATTGGGTATCTAAAATCCAATTGATAATGTTGGTGCGGGCAGGGTCGGGTGAAACCCCCGGGTGACTTTGACGGTGTAGAACCCCTTGTTCGTGGTCTTTCAGACCAAGGCTGCTACACAAGGGTTTTTCCGCTTAAAAAAAAATACAAAATTTTATGAGAGTATTAAGGTTACAACTTCGAAATTGAAGAGACCAAAAAAAAATCTTTACAAAAAAATATAAGTAAAGGAATGGAGGAAGAGTGAGATGTTAATGCCTCTACATTATAAGGCTCTCATATATAGCACTGGTGAGCACCATTCTCTCTTGAATTTTTTTTTTTAACTCCCTGCGAGCTAACTGTCTACAAAGTGCCTTGGATTCAATGAACGTGACAGAGAGTTGGGAGTTGCTTCTATCTCAAAGCTTGAGGACAGGGTTGTGCCACAAAATAGTACGTAGTAACTCCTAAAAATTTTCTTCACTTCCAAATTAAATGTTGTTTCCCTGCAAAAAATGTGTTACACAAAACAAGTCACACGAAATTATTTCTTTAGATGCAAAGAAGTCAAATGGATGCTATCCTAAAATTTCTCTTCGCTGCCAAATGAAATGGTGTCTCCCTACAAAAATAAGTGTTACACAAAACAAGCCAAAACATAATGCATCATGTCACGTTGCTGCACCATGTAACATAATTCTTAGTAGCCTTGAAAGGTCTCTTCGCTTCTTCTGGTAATGGTTTCTCCCTGCAAAAATAATTTTTTTACACAAACAAGCCAATTTCTCCCTATGTCGCAATGAAGCCAAATTGGTCACTTTCTCCCTACAAAAAATAAACAAAATAAGCGACAACGAGTGGCTTCATAATTTTATAATGCATCACCATTTCAATTTGAAAGGTGCGAGCTTTCGAATCCCTGCAAAACAATGAAGTTAGAGAAAATAATAATTTGGATATACCTTATGATAAATATGGCTTCAAATTGAGGGAGCAGAGCAGGACAATTTTGATGACAGGACGAAGGAGATAAATAAGGCGTCGTTGGAAGGAGAGTGGAGGATTCCAAATTGAAATCAAATCAGAGTACTCCTGTTGGCGTTGATAAAATTGATGCCAATGAAGACAACTGACAAAAACCATAGAACTACATGAGTGAACTCGTAAGAGGGAGGGAGATGCATGCCAAGCTATAATAAAAGTGAGGAGTGCTTTGAGAAGTTGAGGCACAACATTAAAGAGGACATGTCGCCAAGCATTAAAGATGAGCCCAACGGTCGTTGAGAATAGGACCAATTCAGAGTGACAACGGATGTTAGGAGTGCTGTTGAGATAGGAAGAATGAAAGCAAAGCAAAGCAAAGAGGAGTCCAATGTTCATTTAGAATAGGACTAGTGCAGTGTTTAACGTTCGCCTAGACACAACTAAGAGAATCACAATGTGTGAGATCGAGAGGCTCTTTGAAAACAAAACCTTTGAATGCATATCAAGAAATGTGCAAGCAAATAAGAGAGGAGAGAGCACGTATATCAATCAATAGAAAAAGATTGCGAAGCCCTATAACAACAGTATGACTTACGTTTCTAGATTTATCTTGAAAAAGAGAACGAATTACAACTCATTCGATGTAATGAGGGGGAAAATAAATTATTGACACCTTACAATGGGCGTGAATGCTTCAAATTTAGCATAAATACTAAGTGATATGTAGGCAGCACACCCAAAGAATATATCCTTAAGCTCAAGACTAGAAGAGCTTTACAATAATTTCCCTCTTGCTTCAAAATTATACAAGTTGAAAAAAATTTGCTAAAGAATTATTTTTCAACAAAATAAAATGTTGTTGAAAAAATGGTTAATGGATAAAAATGACTTTTTCACAACTTTCAAGCAAGTTGAGTAAAGTCACAAAAAAAATTATCCAAAAACAAATGAACCAGATCCTGGAAAAAAAGGAGAGCTTCAAAAACTTGAATGCTTGAAAAGAACTATCCTAGCTCTGGTACCATGTTAGGAAACAATATTCTATTCAAAGGAGGAAATAATTCTGCAATACATCACAAGACTGCAAAGAAGCTCAATAGACTGATTTATTTATTCCATGGATCAAATTTGTATAAATAACAAAGTTGATCATTGAGAGTTGTTGGATTACGACAACTCATTAAATCTGATCTAGACTATACTGAGAGTTCACCTGACTCATGGAGGAGTGGTAACTCAAGTAAGTTTATCCTAGTAGAACTTAAGAGAATAATTACTTATTCTAACACTAATTGTAGATAAAACATATCGATTTTGAGCTCATAATATCCTATTTTCACTTTAACATTGCAACATTTACCTTTGCAAGGTAAATTCTTGCCATTAGCCACCATAACCTCAAAGGAATTATAAGTGTGTATGTAACAATTGGCCTACTTGGCGATTCGGGATCAATAAAGTTGTGTGTGCTACTAGAATCGATAAAGATTTTAAGATGTTGGTCTTTTTTTTTTTTTAAGAAAAAAACCCCTTGCGGAGCCGCCTTGGTCTAAGAGACCATGAACAAGGGGTTCTACACCATCAAAGTCACTCAGGAGTCGCACCCAACCCTGCCCGCACCAATATTATCAATTGGATTTTGGATACCCAATTCAGATTTTTGGTAGGGTGGAGATTTGAACCTGGGACCTCTCTTGGAGGATTTCTCTCTCCTCTCCAACTCACCTACAACACCTGGGTTAAGATGTTGGTCTTTGAAAAACCCACAACTTGCATGGTTTATGGAGTAGTAATCTCGACAAGGGCATGGACAAAACATTTTGCCTATGGTTTTTCATTTATTTCTTCCTTATTTTGGGGTGGTTCCTCTATTGTTTTTATTTTATCATCACCTTGGTTAGTATTGATTGGATCTTCTACATCTATGAGAAACTACTTCTTTTGGGCACATCAATTCCCTCGAACATATTTTTCATCATGATTGTAGTACAAACCTTGAGCACATCGAGCATCCATTTATTATATAGTCAAACGTTTGTGGGGATCAATTTTATTTTCATTAGGAGTTGGGAACTTGGGAGGTGTAGACACCAAAACAATGCCAATCCGATTATGCTACCAAGGCATTGACAAAATTGATGCACAAAGCCCTTAGGGCATCCCTCAGAGGTCAAGCAGTGGTTCTAACCACTCCCAAAGTAGTTTTGGAAGGTCCCTAGGTCAGTTGGGGGATTTTTGAGGCCCAGTTCCTATTCGTCCCACCCCGGGATGAATGGCAGTTCCTATTCATCCCACCCCAGAGCGAATAGCAGCATTCATCCCGGGGTGGAGCGAATAGCAGGTTTGACTGGCAAAAAGTCAAATCTGGACAAGTGGCCGCCAAAAAATGCCACTTGCCCTACTCTTCGAGGCATGCATGTCATAACCCAGGGCATGCCTATGACAACCCTCATCAATGAGGCCATTTTGGGGAGATTCTCTTCCCCCTCCTATGCATGCCACCCTGGTGGACAAGTGGCCCCTTGGGCCTTGCATGCCCTTTGCACATTTGACCTCCTAGGTCTATAAAATGGATGACATTCTCATCCAAAGAGAGGAGGGTTTTTTCTAGGATTTGCGATGAAGTGCTACCGAGTTGTTACCTCACCTTTATTGCTCCCTTTTCATCCATAATTTCTCTTTAGCAAGAGAGGTTATCGGGTGGTACAAGAAGGCGCAATTCGACCCCAAAACTGAATCCATAGTTCGAATACCCACACCAAATTTACCTAAAACACTTCCCCTATAGTTTTGCATCAATCCTCATTGGATTGGCATGAAAATTTAGGATATTTTTGTGGGCATCCCACCCTCGAGCGCCCCCAATCTGTGATAGTCGAATTCGTCCCACCCCCATATGAATAGAAATTCATGCATAATTTTATGACTATTTTTAATTTATTATTTTATACATGTCTATGAGATGCTTCAGTTCAAATTTTATTGCTTTCTGACATGTATTGACTGAGATATAGCTATTTTACGATTTTGTATGCATGTGGGTCCCACTTTTGCATGCAGGAGGATTTGGGTAGAATATCTAGAATATGATCATATGGGTTCTCTCAAAATATCATTTTATGCTTACTCACCAAATTTTGTAGGTTTCTGACATGTTTAGATAGGATAATCGCTCGTTTGCCTTTTGTAGGTTCACCACGGGCGGCGGGATCTAACGCAGCGATCGGACGCAATAATTTTACAAAACTAGGTGATATCATCCCAAAACCATATCCTTTACATATATCTTGAGTTTTGTCTCATTTGGAGTCCATTTTCTATCTATACCTCACATGCGCCTTTTCAGGTTGTGGGGATTGCATGTTTTAATATCATACACATATGCTTTTGACTCTCTCTTGCTTTCCTGTGTGTAGATTCAGGTGCAAAAATATGATAGGAAACATTAGAGGACGAGGATCACATTGACGTAAGTGGTGGTGACATTGAGCCCGCCCACTTCGAGTGTGGGCATGCGGAAGAACAATGGATGTGCACCACGTTCTTTGAGAGATTGATATCTCTTGGCACCCATTTATTGTAACATATTGTATCAAGTTGATTCAAGTCCTTAAAGGGAGGCATTGTAACTTGGTTTGAAGTTATCTAATAAGGAGAATGCCCCATTTGCTTTATTACTTGTTATACATTGCCTCTTGCTTGCATGCTTTGATTTACGCTTTCATAGGACTTATAACGCATTTACATTCTATTGCTTCGGTTGAGGTGCACCATTTTTCCATTGCTACAGTGGTGATCATGGTGGGACCTAGTCCCTTTTTTCTTTAGGTGAATTTCTAACTTGGTTTTTCACCTTTTTTGATTGTAGGTTCTAGTCGCTCTAGACCCAGGCGAACTCAGGACTGCTATTCGTGCCACCCTAGGATGGATGCAAATCCATCCCTCCCTGGGATGAATGCAGACCTGCAATTCATCCCACCCTAGAATGAATAGAAAATAGTAGGTTTTCTGAGCTAGATTTCAGAACCAACAGACAATGGCAGAGAAGAGGTAGGGTCTGAACTATTTCCTTTCTGTTTTTCATTTACAAAACCCTATTTTCTGTCGATTTTTGCTTTGTGTGCTTAAGTAGGAAAATTAAAACTATCACATTTCCTTTTCTGAAAATGCAAAAATACAAAAACATACATAAAGTAGAAAATCATAACTAGGATTGCATCTTCCTTGGCTTGCTTGCATGTTGCTTGCCCATCGGTGAGCTTTCATTTAGGGTTGCTTTCCTAGCTTAGTGTAGTGGTTTCCATATTTCATATTTTAATATTCTGAAAGTAAAACATTGCTTTAAAGCTTGCATTTAGTGAAAATTCATTGAATGCTCTATTGCTTGCTTTATTTTGGATTAAAAGGAATCACACACACCACGATCCACTTAAACGCTAACGAGTTGGACTTCATCCCCAACCGTTGGTAGAGCGCAAGTGACGATGGGTTTCATCTCCATCCACTTGGCTCAAATCCCATGAACCCGATCCATATTGCCAAGGCCGGTTCCAAGATCCATCATAGCCCATGGGTTATAGCATGCATCACCCTTCGGGGAGGTGTATCACGACTACGGGTGAACTGGGTGAGGAACTGGTAGGACCTGTGCTCCCTGGCCATGTGTGGGCTTCATTACCACACATTATAGGTGGGATAACATGACCTGGAGTTCATAGCCAGGTTGTCGAGCTATGAGTATACAGGTGAAATCCATTAAACTCAAGAATACAATCCAACAATTATCAAACACGTGACACAAGGTCTCTTTACAACAAATTTGAAACACACTGAGACCAGTTTTAGGATACACACCTAATACATTAACAAAGATAAACATATGTTTGATTGTGTGTTTCCCATTCTGGTATATTGTTTCATAAAATTTGTAAAGAAGATAAACATTAAACATTTGATAGAACATTATTGCAATGGTTTTCACCCACAACCAAGCCCAATCAAGGGTGGAAGCTACGGAGAGTGTACATGGAGACACAAGTCACCTCCATTATAGCCCTCGAGATTTGGTTATACCACCTTGGAGGGCTGACACTCACCCCAGTCCATGGACCGCTAGGACAACTAGGATAGAGCAGGGTCTCCAAGAGACCCCCAGATAGGATGCCCCCGTGCACCAAGAGCCAACTCAGGGAGAATGCTCCCATTATATGGATGTGTCAAACACTCATTTTGATGATGACTGGCTAGTGCACGAAGAGGCACATGGAGATAGGGCAGTACCATGCATTCACATGCCTATCAGAGCAGAAGTGCCCACTCAAGGGCTGGATCCCCACAATGATCATTGGGTGGGGCATGATGATCACATCTTACCCCCATGCCACCCAATTAGGACTAGGGAGCCCAGATATCAGGATGAGTATGAGGCTCATCATGCAGGGTGAGCTAATTCAGCCCTACCTTTCCTCGTTCATGAGGGAATATATGAGGAAGTCCATGACATTCCTCAAGAGCAATTCACTATGCGAGGGCATTGTACCTCCGCACCTACTGAGTATAGGGAACACCTACCTCATCTAGAGCCACAGGTGAATGCAACCAACCTCGATAGAGGGAAGCACGTTACAGAGATCTCGGATCATCATGACCGAGAGAGAGATCGAGGGGAACCATCTAGGCCACCTAGACCCCAAACAATAGATCAAATTAGATAGGTAGTTGCCAAGTACATGGAATGCCAAGCTCAATTTAAACAACTTTGGCATGACAAGGAGCAACTAGACCACCTGCATCAGCTCGAAAAGGAATGTATTCAATGTCAAACCAATGAGTTATTCCAAAAGACCCTACATGAGCGGGTTCCAACCTCGAGTACTCATAGGGTGGAGACCTATCGGAGGCAACAACCCCTAGTCCGAGAGAGGTCACCTAGACCCTATAGAGGATTACCTCCTAGACCTCCTAGGTCTGATCGAGATTTGACTCCCAGGACTGATGTGGACCGCCCTCCATGGGTGACTGCACAGGTTTATAGACCAGCTCCAGAGATGCCTTACGAGGCATGCGATGGGTATGAGCTGGAAGAAGTGCACATGGAAACACCATATCAAGGTAGGGGGTTGTCCCACAACCACCCCATAATAGGCCTCACGTTCCTTGCAACCCACCGTAGGAACAGGATAAAGAAGAGGAGATCAAGTCCTCCGATGCCTACAAGGCACTGCTAGAGCATCTCGAGTCAGTCGAGAATAGAACCTCTGGGCCCCAAAAGCCTACGTTACATCAGCTCCATAGTCACCCTATGCATCCATCGGTTCCTATGCCTCCCTACCCCAAACAATTCAAGATGCCTCAGTTGGCCACATTTAAGGGGGAAGAGGATGCGCAGGAGCATGTCACCCATTTCCTGAGCCAATGTTTTGGTATCCAGGACAATGATGCCTTGCTTCTAAGGACTTTTGTGACCACCCTCATGGGCCCTACCTCCGATTGGTTCACACAGCTCCTGAAGCACAACATTCATAATTTAGATCAGCTCGTGGATGCGTTCCTAGAACATTTTGCCTTCAACACCAAGAGGAAGGCTACACTTGCTGACTTAGCTGGTCTCAAGCAGTATGACGATGAGTCAATCAACAATTATGGCAACAGATGGAGGGCTATGCTTTCAAAGGTGCCCTATCTACTCCTCGCATCGGAGTTGACCCAGATGTTTACTAAGAGCTACCTAAAACCCATCTCCTTGCTACTACAACTTCAGTAGTATGCGACTCTTGAGGATGCCCTGGCACAGGCTAGGACCATCGAAGAAATCAAGATCCAAGAGGGCGAGATCGTAAAACCTCGCAAGGAGTGGACTAAGACCACTAAGACCAACACAGCACAACCAAAACCCATCATGGTCAATCAGGTTGCCATTAGTGTCCCAGGGTCGACACAAGCACAATAACCTCAAAAGGTAGAATATCATGCCATACCCCCTAGAAACTATGAGAAGGAAAATAAAAAACAAGGGCAGAACCAACAACGCCGCCCCAAGCGGTAGTTTATGCCCATAATAGAATCTATGGATTCCTTGTTTGACCACCTCTACGTGGCCAGTTTGGTCCACCTACCTGAGAGTAGACCTATAGATCCTAACGCACCAAAGCCTAAAGGATATCGAGAAGACTTGTATTGCAAGTACCATCGAAAAAAGGGTCATGACATCTTTGGATGTTACAAGTTCAAGAACTTGGTGCAGGACCTAATCGATAGCAAAGCTCTCATGGTAGACAACCCCATGGCACCAAACAACCAATGGATGGAGGTCTACAAAGATCCCTTGCCTACCCATGGGGAGTAGGCCAAGCCCACACCACAAGTAAATGAGGTCCATCAGGCCTATCCCAAGCAAGGATTTGTGGGCATGGTGAGCATCATGACATGGAACAAGAAGTACCCAAGTCTAGTCGTAGCTCCTATGGCTCCAAGTGACATTCCATCGACTTCATGAGCTGCACCACCATCAGTACAGACTCCCTTGCCTAGGCCTATGGCCATGATCTAGACCAAACTCGCTCAGAGTTTGAGGACCACATCGGCTAGGCTCTCCATCTATGAACTAATTCAGCAATCGTAGCCTCATAGGGAGGCCCTGATGGAGATTCTAAAAGCCATTGAGTTGCAACCCTAGGAAGCAAATTCATTCAACAATTTCATGGGGCATGTATGCCAATGCACCGAGCTAGTCATCACATTTAGGGAAGATGAACTAAGGCCTGTCCCCACTGACATAGTGGACCCACCTTTGCACATCATCGCATGTGTGAATGGGACCCCATTCAAGAGAGTTCTGATAGACACTGGTTCATCCAGTAATATCATTACCACAATGGCACTAGAGCATCTTAAACTACTAGCATCACACATTATCGCATCCACATACACCCTCCGAGCATTCAATGATACTATATGCTCGATAGTTGGCACAATTATCCTACCCATTCAAGTCGGGCAAAAGACCATTCCGACATTGTGTCACATACTAGAGGGTGAGATGGCATACAACATCCTGCTGGGCAGACCCTGGATCAGGAACATGAAGTGTGTCCCTTCAATCATGCACCAGTGCCTAAAATACACATATGAAGGATAGGTTCACATCATCTCGATAGACCTAGAACCCTTCAAATACTGCAACCTGGTGCAGTAGTTGCCTGAATCGACCCTACCATCGCCCCATCTGGACTTTTAGTTGAACAAGTCCCATTTGGGTCCGATTCTAGCATCACCCCCTCCCATAGATCGATCTTCATCGCAGTCCATCCCATCATCATCGTCAGCTCCTTCACAGGCACCACCATCACCCATGGCCCCATTGTCGAAGGACACAGGGAAGAGACTCATGGAAGAGATCCCCCCAATAGTTTCCACCATCTCCTCTGAAGAGATGCCTAGCATGATGGAGGAACGGTCGATCGATGAGCCCATCATGGAATGGGCCCAAGAGGCGCTCCCATTTCCCCCTTCACCATGATCATCGATCATAGTTGAGTTGGCTAACACAGGTCTGGGGGAGTACATAGTCCAGAATGTCATGGCTACACCTGTAGTTGAGTCAGTACAGGACATGGGCAGACCTCTCCTTCCGAGGGGCACCATTATTCCTTTAGGCCTCCCTCCTAATCAGACAAATTTTATATATGGGGGCCTTGATTATGGCATAGAGCCCTATCAACAGGAAGAGGAGGATGAGGAGCCTTTCGAGGAATGGATCGATTATTTGTCTAACCCAAACTTCATGCTGAAGTATTTTGACCTATGCAATTGGCATGGTTACGGGTTAGGCTGATATGAGCAAGGCATGCATGCCCCCTTTTAGCCACAATATCAGATGTCGTACGACAAGTCAGGATTAGGGCATAACAACCCCTTGCCCCTAGATGTCCTCTTGGATGGCATGGATCACCTATGCATAGGATAGAGAGATGAGTTGGCTCGAGACCCGTACGCCAACCCGCATACCATCTACTCATTGGGGGACTATTTCTCGATATCGGATGGGAGCCCTATGATTTTTAGTGACATCCTCCCACATTTTGAGAGAGGTGAGAGCTCGCAAGTGTGTCCTCACATTTGTGATGATGGCTCCTCTTATGAGTGGACCTCGGGAGATGAGTTCGATTATGAGGTAGCACCATATGATCCCTTTGAGTCAGACAACGATCATTCATAGGTCATCCCCATTGATGATGAGTAGGAGGACTTCATGTGCATGTTCCCCATAGATGACCCTATTTGGTAGTAGCTCCTACCTCCTAAAGAGCCAGTCCACCCTCAAGAAGTTAGACCACCTAGTGAGGGCACCATCCATTTGCTCGAACTACTCGATCCTCACGTGCCAATGGCACCACAAGATGAGAGTGAAGAAGTCCTCATCCATGATGATGATTATGAGGAGCGAGCATATATGGGACCTCATCAGCCTGATCACCTAATTCCTATGGGTAGAGGTGAAGGATTCATATACGATAGTGATGATGAGGATGAAACGGAGAGGGCCTATCTTGGTCCTCCTTATTTGTGTCATCATCATGAGCCCATCGACATAGATGAGATGTATCATCAACTGCACATTGGCCCATGCTTAAGGGCAAGACCAGTCAATCGAGACTAGATTTATCATGTGGTCTTTCTTGACCCACCGATATATATGGAGCTCCTTGAGCCCAATGATCCCATCCTACAATCTATTCATAGATAGGATCCGGTGATCCCTATTCCCCCACCACCACACTTGGGGGTAGGAAGTGATACTGATGAGAAGTCTTTCACTCATGGTCCTGGAGAACAAATTCATTCCATCAACATGATCTCCATTGATTTGACCACACCACTCCGCAATCCAGTCGATCCTTCTAAGCCGTTGCATCTAGACCTAGATGCTATCGACTGGGATCATGCTGATTCACCCCCATCACCTTCTGAGTACTGGCCATGCGGTGAGATGTTTCATTTCACCCCAAGGTCTACTCAAGATGTCTTTCATGCTGAAGTGGAACCTGACATTCCTATTGATGATCTTAACTCAACAGATGACATCCACCTGATCCCGACTCCACATCAGTTGGAGGATGGATCGCATATGTCAGTCGAGCCAATGATTGACCAAGACATAGGCTCAGATCCAGATAATCCATAGTTTATCAAGCTAGGGGAAGGCTTATCCCTTGAAGAGCAAGTCATGTACATTCAGATTCTCATGGAGAGAAAGCAAGCTTTTGCATGGTCCTATAAAGATATGTCGGGACTAGACCCAAATCTGGTCATGCATAATTTAACACTCAACCCGAAAGTCAAGCCGATAAAGCAAAAGTTGTGAAATATGCATCCAACAGTAGCCTTGATGGTGAAATATGAGATACAAAAGCTCTTGGATGCCCAATTTATTATCCCCATAGATTATCCGCCATGGTTGTCCAACATGGTTCCCATCAAGAAGCCTGATGGGAGGATTCACATATGCATAGACTTCAGAGATCTAAACAAGGTGAGTCCTAAGGATGATTTCCCTTTGCCTAGAATTGATGCACTGGTAGATGCCACAATAGGCCATGAAATGCTTTCCCTCATGGATGGTTTCTCTGGGTACAATCAGATCCATATCAACCCAGAAGACCAGATCAAAATGACATTTACAATGCCTTGGGGAACATTTTGTTATAGGGTCATGCCCTTTGGCCTCAAGAATGTTGGTGCCACCTATCAGCGGGCCATGACATATATCTTCCATGATTACATGCACAAGATTCTAGAAGATTACATGGATGACTTATTGGCTAAGTCTCTATTACGTCATGAGCATCCTGATGTCTTACGCAAAGTCCTCGATCGCCTCATTGAGCACAATGTCAAGCTGAACCCCAAGAAGTGCATCTTCGACGTCACATCTAGAAAACTCTTGGGTTTCATAGTCTCCAAGTGAGGCATCGAGGTGGACCCTAACAAAGTCAAGGCTATCCTTGAAATGCCTCCCCCGACTACCATCAAGCAAGTGCGAAGCCTGCAAGGCAAAATCATATCTATCAAGCGCTTCATAGCGTAGTTGTCGGATAAATGTTGGCCAATGAATAGACTATTGCATAAGGGAGTTGCATTCCACTGGGATGATGAGTGCCAAGAAGCCTTTGATGAAATAAAGCAATACCTAGTTTCGCCACCAGTCTTGGCACCCCCTCGACCAGGAGTACCATTCTACTTATACATCTCAGCCACTGAGATCGCACTGGGAGCCATGCTAGCCTAGAAGAATGAGTTTTTCAAAGAACAGGCTACTTACTATCTTAGCCGCACCCTAGTCAGTTACGAAGTTTGATACGCATATGTCGAGAAGTTGTGCTTAGCAGTGGTTTTCACCACTAGGAAGCTATGCCATTACATGCTAGGGCATACCACATATGTTGTGTCGAAAGAGAATCCATTGTGATACATGATGAGTCGCACTTATCATAGTAGTCGCATGATGAAATGGATCATGTTGTTGATGGAGTTCGACCTAGAATTCATCAAAAAAAATCTATCAAAGGTCAGGTCATAGCCGATCAGCTTGTAGAGGCTCCTCTTGAGGATGATCAACCTCTTAGCATGGAGTTTCCCGATGACGGGGTCTTCCATATCTCAGAATCACCAAATTTTGATGAGCCTGAGATCCAGGCCGATATGACCCTATTCTTCGATGGCTCCAAGTGTGAGCGAGGGGGTGGCATGGGAGTCATGTTATTTATGCCGCAAGGGGCTCCATTGCCTCTATCATTTAAACTTGATTTCCCATGCACTAACAACAATGCAGAATATGAAGCCTTGCTCATAGGTCTTCAAGCAGCCATCGCCATGAAAATAAAAAAGCTTAACATTTTTGGTGACTCCCTACTAATTGTCAACTAGGTCAAAGGGATTTTTTAGTGCAAATGTCTAGTGCTGCAAGCTTATAAAGCCCTTGTGGATAGATTCCTAGAAAATTTTGAATGGTACGATATCGAGGCAATCCCTCGATCATCGAATCATTTTGTGGATACTATGGCCTCCTTGGGGTCACTTATCCCGTAGAACCCTTCAGATGACATAACCACCATTCATGTTAAAATGCTATCACAACCTGCGATGAAGCGCGAGAGCTCTGAAGCCAGCACAGACATCCACATGATTCAAATTGAACCATCTCATGATAGGTTCTCACAAATTCATGATCACTTGAATCATGCCGATTGGGGGTCCTTGTTCCCCCAAACCCCTTTTGATAGTAGCACCATGCTATTTTTACAAGTTCTCCCATAATCAACATTCACTAGGGATGAACCTTTAAAGGGACAGGCCATTCATGCCATCAAAGCTTCTACGTAGTAGGACTAGTATACTCCCATTCGAGACTACCTCAAGCTTGGTAGCCTCCCACCTGGATTGTCGCATGCCGCCAAAAGGACACTCAAACAGAGGGAACAAAGCATGTCTTGTTAGGAGATATTTTGTATCATCGAAGCTATGAAGGAATTCTCCTTCATTAGAACAACAAGAAGCTACTTGGGCCATTGCCCAAGCACACGATGGTACATGTGGTGGCCATTTTAGTGGCATGGCCATCGCAAAGCGCATTCTTTGCATGGGCTATTATTGGCCATCCTTAGAGCGAGATTGTTGTGCATATGTTAGGAAGTGCGTGAAGTGTCAACACCATGCTAATTTGACACACGTACCTTCCTAGGCCTTGCAACCGATTCAATCGGTTTGGCCATTTTCATAGTGGGGACTCGATTTGATCGAGAAGATCTCCCTCGCATCCTCGGGTCATCACACGTTTATCATTACGATGACCAAGTACTTCACCAAGTGGGTGGAAGCAGTTCCCCTTACCTCGATGACAGGACCCCACATAGTGGAGTTCATAACAAATCATATCATTTGTCATTTTGGTATTCCATCCAAAATCATTTTGGATAATGGAACATCATTCAAAAACAAAGTTGTGCATGCTTTAATGAATAAGTACAAAATCAAACATAGTTTTTTGACACCATATTATCCACAAGAAAATGGGCAAGCAGAGGCTTCGAACAAGACATTAATTGCCATCCTTAAAAATATAGTCAATGGTAATCATAAGGATTGGCACACACAAATCCCTCTTGCCCTATGGGCTTACCGCACTAGTATTCGGATGCCCACTGGGGCAACCCCATTCTCACTAGTGTATGGTGCAGAGGCAGTCATGCCTCTAGAGCTAGAAATCCCCTCACTACGCATATCCATGCAAGAATTCATTGATGATGATACCGCATGGCAGGCTCGACTAGACCAACTTACGTTGCTTGATGAGCGACGCGTGCATGCCCTGGAGCATTTACGCATTTATCAGGAGCGACTGAAGAGAGCCTACAACATGAAAGTCCACCTCAGGGACTTTCATATTGGTGACCTCATTCTGAAAGAGAACCAACAAAATTCTAATTTTCCATCCCACCTAAGGGATAAGTTTATGGCAAACTGGTTAGGTCCCTTTGTCATCACCAATCAGATAGGACCCAAAACATATCGACTAGCCTCTCTCAAAGGAGTCAAAGATCCTAAGCCCTTGAACATCATCCATTTGAGGCTTTTCCATGCTTAGAGCACCATAGTACCCCAAAATTCTCCAAGGGTGCCTTAACCCGCTTGGTCAACCTAAAATACTCCTAGGTGGTCTAGAACCATCTAGGTCACCCCAAAATTCTCCAAGGGTGCCTTAACCCACTTGGTCAACCTAAAATGCTCCTAGGTGGTCTAGAACCATCTAGGTCACCCCAAAATTGCCTTAAACCCACTTGGTCAACCTAAATGCTCCTAGGCGGTCTAGAATCATCTAGGTCAACCAAAAATCCCCAAAGGCATCCATAAGCCCTTTGGTCACCCCAAATGCCCCAATGGCCCCCAATAAGCCCATTGGTCACATGTACATACATATATATCAATAAAAAATTCAAAAACATCATCAAAACATCAAAATACAAAAACATTGCATCACATTGCATTTTCATACATATATATCAATCAAAAATTCAAAAACATCATCAAAATATCAAAAATACAAAAACATTGCAGCCCATTACATTTCTATCATCGCTTGCATTTAGGCATCCTCATCAGTAGCACTTTACATTTTTAGAGTTGCTCATATATGTCTAGCACCATGATGGTACACTACTTATCGCTCAAAATCAATGTTGTGAAAGTAATCATAGTTCAATGGTTCACTTATCATTATCACCCACATTTTTCCATATTTGTGTCCACTCCTTCACCTAATCATTTGTTTTAGAATGTCATTAGGGTTTTTGGTCACTCAACCATTTCTAGCTTCTCTTCAGGTTTTGTAGAAAGCTATCTTGATTTTTAGGAGGTAGAGTCTTGCCTAGATTATGCCTTGTGTACATCATATCCCAAACACAGTTACAAATTAACAATCCAAAGTTTTGCACAAAGACAGATGAAATCCATGAAGTGGTCTAGGTTACCTTACGTGAAAAGGTCATCCTGCTCATCCCCCTATGCGAATGGTTCAAGAATGCTGAGAGTTGGCAAAAGGACAAGTTCTCCCCTACCCAATTCCCCCCACAACAATAAGTGGTTTTCCCCCATTTTTGTCATCAAAATCCCACATTGTCACATGTTTGCAATAGTCTAAATTTGCAAACCCCCACAAAGCAAAAATTCAAAGTACAAAAATACAAAAATAAAAAAGTGCACACATCAAAAAGCACAAGAAACAATAATCCCCATCACTCAAAATTCAAATCCCTTGCTCAAGAGAAAAGAAAAAACTCAAAATAAATAGTGATTATTGTCACTAAAAAGAGAAAAATAAATAGTGATTTTTATCACTATATATGAGAGCAAGTATCCCAATAAATTGAAGAAAGTAGGGAGTCGAACTTGAATCCCTGGAACTCTCAGCATTTGGAAAACCATAAGGTGATCCTCAGTACAGGTTTGGTTGATAGCCTACTTGGCACTGGCGGTAGCCTCCCGCATGATGATATGTCTACCACATTAGCTTTTGGGCATGTGTGTAGACCAATGTTTGCATGTGGATGAGCTAGCTTTGGTAACCTAGATTGCCTATTGGTCTAGTCATACTTAGTACAAAACCTAAGATGGTGGCATTCATTTGGTGATCCTCAATACAAGTTTGGTTGAGAGCCTGCTTGGCACTGGCGGTATCCTTATGCATCTCACAGGAATGAACTCACTTGCACACATAGGGATATGAAGTACCTTGGTCATCCTAGCAGATTCATACCTTGTCATAAAATCTTGCATAGTCAATATACAACCTTTGATCACACCAGCTAGAGTGTTTGAGTCCCATAAAAACCTCACCTACATTCTTTAAACATGTCAGTTCATTTACTCCATTTCACCACATCACAATAATGGTTTCACATTTCCATTACAAAAAAAAACAAAAAAATAAGAAAAATAACAAAAATCATCCAAATAGTTCATCTCACTATGCATCCATGCATATAGATAGCTTCACATCCAAATCAAATCAAAATACACATGCATACATGATATCTATCTATCACCATTTCATTGCATCCATATACATACATATCAAGCATCTAACACATCATCAATAAATCCATACACACATTGCATTCATACAATAAAATAATAAAAAAAACACATGATGACCACAATAAAATCTCATATATATATATATATATATATGGGGTAAAATCATACATCATAGTTTCCAAAATACCCATAGGCTACAA
The DNA here is from genome assembly GCA_028583015.1 of Wollemia nobilis. Lineage (NCBI taxonomy): Eukaryota > Viridiplantae > Streptophyta > Pinopsida > Araucariales > Araucariaceae > Wollemia > Wollemia nobilis. The sequence goes on from JAQPPZ010000883.1 coordinate 666,359, forward strand.
TAAAGTGGGTCCTCCGACCTCACCAATACCAAAAAGAAAGCCCTATCCATGTCGACCACCATGATCATGTAGGATCGATGCTACGACTAGTACTACCCCTATGATGTGCTATCCTTAGACCTCTCGTTGCTACTCCACTGCCTCTTTGCTCCCCCAGCCACCTCAATCCTCTCCTAGATGAAGACTATCTCGCTCCATCGGTCCATCAAGGTACTACCCTCATCAACCTCTAGAAACTATCCTCCAAGCTGGATCACCTCCCTCTCTAGCTCACTCCTATAGAGCTAAGCCCGAGCCTCCCGAGCCTGGTACGTATCCACCACCCATAGCACCTAGGCCTGAAGTGACCCTACCTCAACCTCCAACTCCTACACTCATGCCCATAGAGTCCTAACCTCTACAGGTCACCCTATCCCTACACCTATACCCATAGGAGATCCCTCTCCTACCTAACCATGGCTAGCTCGGTCTATAGCTGACATCCTAATCCACTAGTGCATCCTGCTACTCAAGAAACCCCTGATCACCCACATCCTCATCTCCCTCATCACCCTGATCATCCATGATCAAGAGGTCCACCTACTCCTCCATATGGTAGGGAGCCTCCACCTAATCCTCCTCAGGTACATCCTGAGGCATATCCTCAGCTGCTACCACTGCATCACCCCCAAGGGCCTCCTCACCCTACCATCACCGCATCACCCACCATGTATCATACTCAACTATCATCTCGACATCATCCACATCAGGGACCACCATAGCTGGGTCTGTCACCTCATCCATCTCCACCATGGTTAGCCAAGTCAATGCCCTCTCATCCCCATGGTGCCTATAGATCATGGGCACCCTAGGAAGCCCCTAGCATACCTCAAACTACCATGTCACCCACTCATAGGGGAAGAACTCCTTCTCTATACCATGCCTCCCTATCAACCATCTACCTCGCCTGCTCCTCCGTAGCCACTCCCTAGACTCAAGCCACATCGAGAAGTCTCTGTAAGGCCGCCATCTCACATCACCTACTATCAACTCAACAAAATCCTTAGCGTAGTGACCTACATCACCCGCCCAGAGCCTACTCTGCCCAACCTCCTATGTCCTCTACCAGAGGATGGCATACCCGATCTCTCGATCTGCTAGCTCACCCTGGGTCATCCACAATAGTCCCTATGGCCGCTCCACAACTATGTGCTCCCATGCCCAACACTGTAATAGATAGTTGCACCCTATCCCATTCCACCTCTAGTAGTAGATCTCATACAACTCATCATAGAGCTATGCCAGTAGTGTCATCCCCCATGCCATCACCAATGGGTCCTCCTTAGTGCTTGCCACCAAGGCAAACACTAGCTCCAATAGGTTCCATGGGAACCTCGCTCCTGAGGAGTTAGGTAGAAGCATATTGGAGATGAGAGTCATGAGTAATGCATGCCTCACCTTCAATACCTTCTCCCCATACCAATACCCAACCAGTATCCCTCCCTTCATACAGTCATCCTCTGCATCCTTCGATCGACCACCAAAATACCGAGTCAACACTGCACCTCTCAAGTCATGGTGCGTAGTCCTGATGGGTCGCCCTTCTATCGAAATCCTCAAAATATGATAGACATCATCTAAAGTCACCATCATATCCCCTGTTGGGAGGTGAAAGGTATTAGTATGAGGGTCCCACAAATTGATCAAGGTAGTCAAGTAGGCATGATCACCTATCACAGGCTCCAACTGTGTCACTTGCTTAAGGCCCAAGGCATCCAACCACTCCCAATCCGCCTCACTCAAGGCATCCCGGGTGGTCTCAAAAAGCTTCAGCTTATGATACCAACCCCTCACCACCTAATAAGCAACACCAAACAAGGTCAGTAAGCATTCCTATGCTTCACAAAATGACCTTTTCAAAGGCCTCAAAAATAAAAACAAATAACAAAATAAAATAACAAAATTAAAAAATAACACTAAGTACGATCGAGGAGTCAATACATACCCATGTGGTGCCAGATCCTCCACTAGATGCTCCAGTTTTCTGACTCATGGTGTCCTGGATCGAGTTCGATAGCGCTTCACTGCACACAATCGCTCTCCTCCTCCTCACCACTCGAATCACCAAAGAAAACTTGCAATAATGGCCCCACACCATGATTTTAGGGGCTTTATAGGCTATTATGGGTTGTACTCATCCTAGGGTGGGATGAGCACATTATTTTGTGATCGTCCCACCCTAGGATGAATACAAAAATTGCATTCACCCCACCCCGAGATGAATACAACTCAAAATTTTCAAAATAGCCAAAAATAGCTCCAAACAGGCTACAAAAATAACATAAAAGTGCCTAAACTTGGTCGATTTTACACCCAAGCATAATGGCATAATAAACCACCATCGGGGTCATCGAGAGACTCTAATTCACTCCCTAAGAAGGCTAGCATAGCTAGACCACTCCACGGGAATGAGGTTTTCTATCTCTCTCACTCCAAAAGGTGCCAAAAAAATGGTTTAAAACCCACCAAAAACAAGTCAAATTTGATGGAATTTATTCGAGCTCAAGATAGAATTTGAAAGTGCCATAGAGGTACCAAGAGTTACTCCTTAAGTCCCTAAGAAAGCCTTAAATGGCTGGACCACTCCATGGGAATGAAGTTTTTGACTCTCTCTCCTCCATGCGACATCTATCGGATCGACAATATCCTTCCAAAATTGCCATAAATCTTCATGAGTACACCTCGAGGTAACCCAAAAAAAGTCATCTAGGTCAAGCGACTCGTCGCTTTTCTCACTAGGTCCTTCCCTCATCGACTCGTCGCTTGAGGGGGTAGTCATACTCATAATCATAATCAACAATTAAACACTCAATCATGCAAATTGCGTTCGTCCAACGAATCTTTGACAAAGACAATCACGCTCCTGCTTAGGGAAGCAAACAAGCACAAAGTATTAAATTAAAATGCTTGGCATCTAGTAAGCATGTGTAACATTGAGGAACACCCATTTCATGACTGAACGACATCCAAGATAAAGCAAGTTCCTTAGCTCGTCAAAAGCAAGGATTCAAGAACGCATGCTCTTTCCATGATTGGGGCATTCAAAGTTGGTTAGGTTACTGAATAACCTTAATCATTGAGCACTTTGGTCATCTATTTTTTCTCAGCATTATGCTGCACATAGCGCTTCTCAAAAAGGGGTATCTGTAGACACCAAAATAATGCCAATCCGATTATGCTACCAAGGCATTGACAAAATTGATGCACAAAGCCCTTAGGGCATCCCTCAGAGGTCAAGCAGTGGTTCTAACCACTCCCAAAGTAGTTTTGGAAGGTCCCTAGGTCAGTTGGGGGATTTTTGAGGCCCAGTTCCTATTCATCCCACCCCGGGATGAATGGCAGTTTCTATTCATCCCACCCCGGAGTGAATAACAACATTCATCCCGAGGTGGAGCGAATAGCAGGTTTGACTGGGAAAAAGTCAAATATGGACAAGTGGCCACCAAAAAATGCCACTTGCCCTACTCTTCAAGGCATGCATGTCATAACCTAGGGCATGCCTATGACAACCCTCATCAATGAGGCCATTTTGGGGAGATTCTCTTCCCCCTCCTATGCATGCCGCCCTGGTGGACAAGTGGCCCCTTGGGCCTTGCATGCCCTTGCATGCCCTTTGCACATTTGACCTCCTAGGTCTATAAAATGGATGACATTCTCATCCAAAGAGAGGAGGGTTTTTTCTAGGATTTGTGACGAAGTGCTACCGAGTTGTTACCTCACCTTTATTGCTCCTTTTTCATCCATAATTTCTCTTTAGCAAGAGAGGTTATCGGGTGGTACAAGAAGGCACAATTTGACCCCAAAACCAAATCCATAGTTCGAATACCCACACAAAATTTACCTAAAACACTTCCCCTATAGTTTTGCATCAATCCTCATTGGATTGGTGTGAAAATTTAGGAGATTTTGGCGGGCGTCCCACCCCCGAGCGCCCCCCAATCTGTGACAGTCGAATTCGTCCCACCCCCGGATGAATAGAAATTCATGCATAATTTTATGACTATTTTTAATTTATTATTTTATACATGTCTATGAGATGCTTCAGTTCAAATTTCATTGCTTTCTGACATGTATTGACTGAGATATAGCTATTTTACGATTTTGTATGCATGTGGGTCCCACTTTTGCATGCAGGAGGATTTGGGTAGAATATCTAGAATATGATCATATGGGTTCTCTCCAAATATCATTTTATGCTTACTCACCAAATTTTGCAGGTTTTTGACATGTTTAGATAGGATAATCGCTCGTTTGCCTTTTGTAGGTTCACCACGGGCGACGGGATCTAACGCAATGATCGGACGCAATAATTTTACAAAACTAGGTGATATCATCCCAAAACCATCTCCTTTACATCTCTCTTGAGTTTTGTCTCATTTGGAGTCCATTTGCTATCTATACCTCACATGCACCTTTTCAGGTTGTGGGGATTGCATGTTTTAATATCATACACATATGCTTTTGACTCTCTCTTGCTTTCCTGTGTGCAGATTCAGGTGCCAAAATGTGATAGGAAACATCGGAGGATGAGGATCACATTGACGTAAGTGGCGGTGACATTGAGCCCGCCCACTTTGAGTGTGGGCATGCGGAAGAACAATGGATGTGCACCACGTTCTTTGAGAGATTGATATCTCTTGGCACCCCTTTATTGTAACATATTGTATCAAGTTGATTCAAGTCCTCGAAGGGAGGAATTGTAACTCAATTTGAAGTTATCTAATAAGGAGAATGCCCCATTTGCTTTATTACTTGTTATACATTGCCTCTTGCTTGCATGCTTTGATTTACGCTTTCATAGGACTTATAACGCATTTACATTCTATTGATTCGGTTGAGGTGTACCATTTTTCCATTGCTATAGTAGGAAATGAGGGTTTAGTTTGTGGAAATTTAGATGTCCTCCTTTGAGCTGAGAATTTGGATTTGGTCAACTAGGTCAAGCTTATAACCTGCATCATTATTTGTGGTTTGAATTTCTTGACCTCGACTTGGAGATAATCCTTTAAAACACTAATGAAACAACTCATAAAAACTCTTCATTCAATCCCTTAGTTTTGTTATCCAATTTATCGAATTGGGTTTGGTAATCTTGAATTGTAGAGGTTTGTCTCAACTTTGTTAACGCTCCTATAAAGTTGTCATACTCACTAGGGCCAAATAGAGTGAGTAATTGGGACTCAGTCTTCCCAAGAAGGATAAGGAATGGTGTGTTAGAACCACTGGCTCCATTGTAAAGCTTCATATTCCAAATTGAAGGAATCCATTTGGACCAAAAATATCCAAGAACATTATGGATTTTAAAAAATTGATCAACACAACATAACCAACCATCTGCATCCTTCCCATTGAACTTAGGAAAGTCTAATTTAGTCATCTTAAAGGTAGTATCATGATCAAAGAAAGGGTGTGATTCTACCCCTTCCTGTCCTTTTCCTCAACCTAATTGTTCAGTATGGTAATCAAACCCTTTTGGGACACCTTGAAGTTTGGACTCAACCTCAACAAGTTGGTTTTGGAGTTAAGGTATTCACCTCTAAAGCGTTGAATATCTTCCTTGATGGTGTTATTGTCATGGCAAAGGCTATCAAGGGAGATTTATAATTATTCAAACATTTAGGTGTCTTGATCTACCTCTTTTCTATGTCCACGAGTGCCACCAAACATTTTGGGAAGTTTTGAACATCTTTCACTAAATTACTGAAAATAGAAGTGTGACTACAGGAGTTACTATTTTTAGTAAGGATTTCAAAAAAGTGCTTGGGTGTTATATATCAAAACGATCAGCTTGAAAACATGGTCACAATGAGCTATCTATCTCAACACTTATTTTGGATACCTAGACTTATATATCTATTGTTTTGATAAATCTACTGGTGTGGTCAATTTTTGCTTAGGAGGTTGGGTTCAAGAGTTGGGTATTGCATTAGCCAACTCTGTCCTGTTTGTTTCTAAGTACTAACCACTATGAACACTGTACTCGCACATGTACTATGGTATTGAAATTGTTCAATTTTTAACTCTAGAATTTTCTATGCTATTTAATTACTAATATTGTCTATTATGTTTCCATCACTGACAACCTTATAATTATTGACACTGTGTTTTGTTTCTATCACTGACAACCCTGTAATCACCTATTGTTACAGATGATAATTACTACCACTAACAATCCTAACTATTTAGTTTCTAACTTTGGGATTCCCTATGCTACTAGCAACCTTGTAATTTATTGACTATTACTGAATGAATATCTGACTGTTATGGATACTTGTAGACTCTACCTTGACTACTTTTGCATGTAATGTTTTTGTAATAGGGAAGTCTCCTTCGTATGCTCACTTTTATGGGATGAATTTTTGGTTGTAGGTATGAATACAAAAATCAAGCAACACCAAATACAAACTATGAAATAATAAATAAGCAAGATAACACAATGATTGCATAATATAAATGAACTCTTTCATTATTGCTAGTAGATCTCAAGTGTTACAATTAGTATGTCCCAAATGTGGGGTTTTACATTGCTTATTTCTTTTGATACAATTTTTACATGTACTAGGGTTCTCTAAAACCCTAGTTAAAAATAATGGTGGTGTCTTTGCGCTTGATTCGATCCCAACGAGGTTGTGGGTGGGCTTGTGTATCCTATGCAAGGCCACCCTAGCTTCAATAACCTTCAATAAATGTTGTTCTTATACCTCCACACAACAAAACAATAACAATGATTAGTAATATTTTTGGGGGCTCCATTGCGTGAGACCCTTAGAAGCAATAAAATCACTAAACCCTATTATTGCAATAAAAGCTGTAACAAAGCATACAAATGTAAAATAAATGTAATGGAATTTTACCTTGTCAACGAACCTACTATTTCTATCTTTTGCTTATGTAAATTCTATCAGTGAGGGTTGCAATGATGCCCTAATGACGCCCGAGGGACTTAGGGCTATAGATTTGGGATAGGAAATACCCGTGGGTACTCGATGATGGTCAAAAATACCCAAAGGTGCTCTAGAGGATCTGGAGGGTGTTCAGGAAGCTTTGGGGGGTGCTCAAGAAGCTTTGGAGGGTGTTCGACGATTGAGTAAAAGGATGCAAAACCAGATATGGTTTGCACAAGGTGGGTGGCGATGGATATGGAAAAGGTGATAGGAAGCGATGATGGACGAAAGTGATGATAAGGATGCTTGAGAACTTCAAGATCTCAAGGGGAATTTAAAAACTTAGGGCACTTGTTAGGGGTTGAGTCATCAAAATGACTCCTCTCTATAATATTCCCTTAGACATGTTAGGGTTTTGACGACACAATTTGAGCGGTCGAGATTAAAACATGAGGAAGGGTGGAGATTAAATCTAGGTAAATGGCATGGATTAAGGCGGATGGATGGCTGAGATTAAAACATGACGGATGGTTGGTATTAATTCATATAACTATATATATTTATTAAATATATATAAATATAATATATAAAATATTAATATTTAAATATATATTAACAAATACATATAAATATATATAAATAATGGATGGTGAAGATTGGGAAACATGGATGGATGACAAGTGGATAGATTTTGGTGTCTATAGATGCCCCTTTTTGTATCGCATTATGTGAAACACAATGTGGTGCAAAAATATGAGACACCTAGTTTGGACTAATACAGAAGCAACTTTCATTCATTGGGATGCGAAAATGAACTTGAAGATAAAAGAATTTTGATTGTGTAGCTTACCCCCTCAATTGGTGAATGAGTGAAGAATGAATCTCATGAGCCAATTGAAATATTGGTGCAAATGAATGTGCAAATTGTGGATGTATGATGTAAATGTAGATGATATGAATGATGTAAAAGGATGATATGAATGATGTAAAATAATTCTATTTTTGTGAAAATTTGAACTGTTTTGAAGCATTTTGAACATTGATAAGCAATTTTATGCCTTTTGGGTGCAAATGAAAATTATATATCCAAATTGACTTGGACTTTCACAAAACATGATATTATGATGAAAGTGATGTATGGATTCAATTTGGAAATATTTTGTGGAGGTAAGCTATCTTTTTGTATCTTTTATCAATTTTGATGCTAAACTTTGGTGGGCACCTACCGTATGTGTAAATGCCTGCCAGAATTTGATGTTATCCAAATGTAAGGATGCGTTTCAATGCGCCTGGGAGTGCCCATGGGAATTTCAATGTGCCTAAAACAACTATAAATAGCTTGTAGAATGAAATCATATTTATTCTTGCGTTTACAAATTTTAGAAGTTGCGTATGAGGGAGTGTAGTGGAGTGGAGTGAGTGAGGTGAAGTGAAGTGTTGCGGAAGCTATGGTGATGGAGGGTGTGGATGTGATAGTAGGAGTAGATGTGCATTTTACTAAGGTAAATTCCTTTGAAGCTCTTTGTTTTGTGAAAAAAATTGTTGTTTTTTTTTGGACTTAGTTGACATTAATGTGTTGTGTTGTGTTGCAACTTAAGATTTTTGAGGCTCGGCATTGGTTCTCGCCTCTCATACCTGGGGTGAAAAAGGCATTATGGTAGGACCAGTGGGAGTGGCTTGAGAATGTTGGGCTGGCTAGGAAAACTAAGATAGATGTGGTGAGAACGAATAAGGGGTATCTCTATGCCTTAGTAGAGATATGGGATTCAGATAGGGGGACATTTTAACTCCCTACTGGAGATATGATAGTGATACTTGAATATGTAAATTGCATCCTCAAGTTACTAGTGGAGGGGTTACATGTCAAGGTTGGACATGATAAGGGGTATGATATGAGCTGCATGTTTGGAAATGGGTGGCAGGATGTGGATGTGACAAGTGGAGGGATAACATACTTCTCCATGTATGTAGATAAGAAGTTGGATGCCCTACCCACTTTGGTGATGTTCATGGTGGCCAACATAGTGGTCCCAAACAATACTTACTATTGGTTCCTATGGAACCTTATCGGACTGGTGTATGATATGATCACTACACCTTGGGTATATGCATGGGCTCCTACTTTAATGGTGCAGTTGTACTGGGAGCTATATGAGGTGTGGAGGAAAAAGTGGAAGGGGCTGGGGTGTAGTGTGCTACTACGGTGTTCGGACTGGGAGCACTTCAGTGTGGCTCGGCCTATAGGATTACCTACTATGAAATAGGATAGGGAGAAACCTTATGCTATGAGGTGGTTGGTGGTAGAGGAGGTGCAATCGAGTCATCCTATTTAGATGAGTCAGTGGTATAGGGATCTATGGGTTGGATTGACATCAAATTAGGTGATATGGAGACCATGGTGAGGTGCCATGTGGACTGGTGATGGGGAGTAGATACAGAGGATTCAACAGGCTAGGTGGGTAGTTGGGATGCACATGAGTGAGGTGGAACTGATCCAGTTCTCACAGGTGCTAAGATAGTTTGGACTGAGGCAGGTAGTTCTTGATGTGCTAATGCTCTATAGGCATCATCCATATGAGGTGGGTCTACCTTGTGTTGAGGCATGGAGGATGACCTATGAGGATGATGAGGATATGAATCTCCCTAATGTGGATGATGTGGGGACTACTACAAAGTACGATGTATGGTTTACTTTGTAGTCACCATGGGTACTGAGTCTAGCAGTGTATGGGGAATGGGGATGGGGATGAGGTAGAGGTCAAAGAGGCCAATGAGGCTCTTAAAAACTAGAGGCACATTCGATCTAGCAGTCAATGGAGGTGGGCTAGGGACACAAAAGGATAGGCTCCAGATATTGGAGATGATGAAGATGGTAGGGATGACATGAAGGAGGTTTTGGATGGACCTTTAAGCCAGAGTGAGGAGGAGTGGATGAGGCTATAGTAGCTGGTGGGAGAGTGGGATATAATGGTAGTGGCTTGGTATGTAGAGATAGCTCAGCTACAAGCAGATTTAGAGGTATGAACAACTACAAGTGGAAGTGATGATAGGACTATGAGGTTCCAGGAAAAGTTGTTAGAGAGGAGTCATCAGTAGAGACATGATATAGCACACCTTTAGGTTTAGGATGGATATATCTAATTGTTGGAGGATTAGTTGATGGAGCACAACATTGGTCTTCCAGATCCACCCTCCTCATCCATATCTAGGTCTATTAGGAATAGTGAGTCTAGGTATAGCTCTAGGTCTAGGGTTCCTTCAGGGTCACACGGGTCCTCTTATAGGCATTAGATAGTGCTTAGATGCACTTTTTATCTATGAGCCTTGGTGCTCCATTGTATCTAGCCTTTGGGTATTCATTGTACATACGATATTTATACATATATATACATGAATTTTACTTTTGTATTAATTATTTTTGTGTGGATGCATGTGTATATGGATGATTAATGCAATGATGATGTGTATAGATGCAAATGAATTAATGATCATTCATAGTTTAGATTTTTCTTGGCCATGTTTAGCATTATTGTTTAATCAGGGGCACCAAACTGGTGGTATGTGAAATGGAAGACCCATGTAATGTTATGAATGGAAGAAGACATGAATGCTGATATGGAAGAAGGTATGGATGTTGATATGGAAAACTGATTGTTTTGCAAAGACTCAAACATACTCGTGGCATAAAAAAACTCACTAAATATTGCCTAATTTCATCTAAGACCAACTGTGTGTGCAGTGAATTCATTTATCGTATCATGAGCATGGTAATGAATTGAGGTAATCAAGAACTAGTGTGCGTGCAAGTGATTTCATTAACCCATCTTTAGAAAATTGAGATAAAAATCTATTATGGAGAAGACCCAAAAGCTAGCTTGTCCTTATGTGTTGTCATAGGTCTCTTTAAAAGAGACATGTTGCCACACGTGAGCGTACTCCACTGCCAGTCAAGCATCTATAGCCCTGGTGGAGATTACCTTCATAGTCCAAGAATTTGATCCCTAAGTTTTGGGGATGACTACCTAATTATATGATTAGAAATGTAGTACTATCCTTACAACTTGAGGATCTGTGGTGTGTGATGTGTAAAATATTTAGAGTTTTTAGGGGTTTTACCCTACTCTTTATTTTATTTAGAAACTATGATAGTGGTGAAAACCACTATTTTTGTGGATTATGTTGCATGATGGGTCAAGCAAGGAATACCCTTTTCACTTCGAGGTTCAACCCAAGTATGGTGTTATCCCTATTTGACACAAGATGTTTTTATAATGTGTGATTGTGTTTGGTTCAAGAATTTTTAGATTCAATTCCTAGAACTGAAGATTTTTTAGTGAAAATTTGTCTTGGTCCTAAAGAAAAATCGACATGTATTGGAGGTTGCTTAAAACACTAGGAGTGGCTGAGTTATCGAAAACACCTAGGGATTATGGACATGTGGTTTGCAAATGATAATGTTGACTCTATGGAATATTACAATGAAATGAATGGTGATTTGAGGGTGCCCATGATTAAGGCAACATGACTGTATTGGAAAAATTATTATCTGAACTGAATAAATGATCTCTAATATGAAATGTTATGTGTGAGGATGTATGAAATGCAATTTGTGAAATGGAATGAGTGTAATACAATGTGTAAAATGAAAGGTGTGCAAAATGTAATGTATGAAATGAAATTTTATTTTTGTGTAATAGCCATGTATATATACATATATATAAATCACATTAAGCATAGAATGCTCTAAAGTGGATAACATTAAGTGGTTTCGGCTCTTCAACTCCCTCTATACTGACAAACCTATGTGTTCCTTTACCCACTTTTTGAGTAACAATGTATGGACCTAACCAATTAGCCATAAATTTATCACAAAGATGTGGTAGTGCATTGGTGTTTTGTTGATTCTCTTTAAGGACAAGATCTCCTACTTGGAATTCATGTAGATGAAATTTGGCATTGTAAGCACACTTTAGGCAGTCTTGATAAACTCAAAAATGATCCAAATATTTGAATCACCTCTCATAAAGAAGTGTGAGTTGGTAAAGACGTGCTTGTCTAGAAGTATCATCATCTATGAATTCCTACAGTGAAATTCGTAATGAGGGAATCTCAAGCTCAAGAGACATGATTGCTTTAGATTCATAGGCCAATGAAAATGGTGCTGCCCAGTAGGCATGTGGATGCTTGTTAGATAAGCCCATAATGCCAAGGGAATTTGAGTATGTCGGTCTCTATGATTTTCTTTGAAAATTTTCTTGAGAATAACAATTAAGGTCTTGTTGGTAGCCTTAGTTTATCCATTTTATTGTGGTTAATAAGGATTCGAGAAACTATGTAATATATTATATTTCTCACAAAGTGCTTGAACATCCTTGTTCTTGAAAGAATTGTTATTAGGTATGATTTTTGAGGGAATACCAAAATGACAAATGATATGATGAGGTATGAAATCCACAATTCTAGGTCCTATCTTACTAGTTAGAGAAATTGCCTCAACCCACTTTGTGAAGTATTCAATGGCTGTGATGATGAATGTATATTGTCACAAAAAAGGAGGTAAGATTTTTCCAATTAAATCAAGATCCCATTGTGAAAAGGGCCAAAGGCTTTGAATAGGTTGTAATGCTTACGATGGCACATGAGTTAAATTAGCATGCTCTTGATGCTGCTTACAATGTTTGACATATGTGCAACAGTCGCATTCCATGGTGGGCCAATAGTAACCTATGTGTAAATTAAGCTTTGTAATGGCCATTCCACTAAATGACGACCACAAGTACCATCATAATATTTAGCTGTGGGTCTTTATGCCTCAGTAGACTCAAGATAAAAAAGGAGGATTCCATCATAACCATGTTTATACAACACACCCCCAAGAGAGTAAAACGAGATACCTTTTTCTTGAAAGTGCGTTTATAAGTCCATGAAATATCTGATAGGAGTGTTATAAACTTGAGGAAGACTATTATTTGGTTTGACCAAGGCTCATATTGCTCTGCATGGATAAATAAAACATCCTTTTCATCCTTAGATTCAACATGAACAATTGCAGATTTAGAGATCGTTGTGACAATGAGTGGTTGTACCTCTCCTAAGGTATCCTTTGGAATCAATGATCCAAGAGAGGCCATCACATCTGTAAATCTATTAGTCGAATGTGGAAAACTATCAATTTTATAACAATTAAAATTAGAGAGCAATGACATTGCTACTTCATGGTAAAGCTTTATGGTAGGCTCTTTGCATTGGTATTCTTCATTTATTTGTCTAAATTTTTTTTGAGAATCACCAAATATCCTAATACAATTTATGCTCATAGCTATGGCTACTTGAAGACGTAAGATTAAGGCTTCATACTCTGCATTGTTATTTATGTATTGGAAGTCTAGTTTGAATGATAAGGGGATAGACACCCCTTGGGGTGTATGAAACATGACTCCAACACCTTGACCTTTTTTGCACTTAGAGCCATCAAAGAAGAGAGTGATATCGACGTCTTTCTCTGCAATGATATCTTCTTCTTTTTTAGTGACAATGAATACCAAATCATCTGGGAGCTCAATAAACAAGGGTTGATCACTAGGAAGTGGAGCCTATGCAATTTGATAGGCTATAACCTGATCTTTAATGGATTTTTGGTTAATAAACTCAATATCAAATTTAGTGAGAAGCATTATCCATTTAGAGGTGTGTGTGTTATTGTAAGTGCGAGATATCATATACTATGATATATGTGGTGTGACTAAGCATGTAATATCTAAGTTTCTTAGTGGTAAAAACCACTGCTAAGCATAATTTTTCACGTAAGCATATCTAGTTTCATAGCTTACCAATGTTTGACTAATGTAATAGATAGCTTACTCTTGATTTTTTTCATTATTTTGTGCAAGCATTGTCCCTAATTCAAAGTTCATTGCTAAAAAATAAATATGGAAGGGGACCCCCGAATGAGGAGGAGTTAAGATTGGTGGAGAAGCTAGGTATTGTTTGATATCATCAAAATATTTTTGACATTCATCTATCCATGAAAATATCACCTTTTTTATAACAGGTGATTGAATGACCTGTATTTGTTAGAAAGTTGCACAATGAAATGACAGATCGATTGGATCTTTCCTTGTAAGCTACACAATTCCTTTAAATTTTTTTGGGGAGGCATATCCATGATGGCCTTGAATTTTTTTGGGTCCACCTCAATGCCTCTTTTGGAGATAATGAATTCTAATAGTTTGTATGAGGTAAAACCAAAGACACATTTCTTGGGGTTCAACCTTACATTATGCTCTAGAAGTCGATCAAAGATTTTTTCCAATACACCAATGTGTTCTTGTCGAGTTTTGGATTTTTCCAAGAGATCATCCACATAATATTTGATGATATTATGCATGTAATCATATAAGATGTATTTTATGGCATGCTGATAAGTTGCACATACATTTTTGAGGCCAAAGGGTATCACCTTGTAAAAGAAAATACCCCAAGGTGTAGTGAATGTTGTTTTGTGTTGGTCATAAATATTGATTCAAATTTGGTCATATCCTAAAAAACTATCCATGAGAGAAATCATTTCATGGCCAACATAAGTGTCAACAAGAGTATCAATGTTTGGAAGAGGAAAATCATCCTTAGGACACACTTTGTTAAGATCTCAAAAGAGTGCAAATGTGTATCACCCTGTTAGGTTTATGAACAAGTACCATGTTTGAGAGCCATTCCCCATTCCCCCCATACACTATTGGACTTAGTACCCATGGTAGTTGTGCAGTGAACCATACATCATAATCCATAGTAGTCCTCGCATTATCCACATTGGAGAGGTCTATCTCCCCGTCATTATCATAGGTCACCCTCCATGCCCCAGCATAAGGTAGACCCATCTCATCTCGATGATGCCTATAGATCACTGGTACCTCAGGAACCCCCTACCTTAGCCCAAACTACCTCAACACCCATGAGAGCTATATTTGCTCCACAATACTCCTATACCTCCCAAACACCCATGTATCTTGTCAAATTCTCTATAGCTGCTCCCCATAACCAGTCCACATGGAACATCACCATGGTCTTCATATCACCTGAGCTAATGTCAATCCAACCCATAAATCCCTATACCATTGACTCATCCAAATAGGATGACTCAATTACACCTCCTCTGCCATCGACCACCTCATAGCATAAGGTTGCTCCCTATCCCATGTTGTAGTAGGAAAGCCTATAGGTCAAGCCACACTGAAGTGCTCCCAACCTCGATACTACAATAGCACACTGCACCCTAGCCCCTTCTACTTCTGCCTCCTCACCTCATATAGCTCTTGGTACAACTATGCCAATAAATCAGGAGGCCATGCATATACTCGATGTGTAGTGATCATATTGTACACTTTGGAGATAATGAATCCTAATATTTTGCCCGAGGTAACACCAAAGATATATTTCTTGGGGTTCAATCTTATATTATGCTCTAGAATTCAATCAAAGAAATTTTCCATTACAACAATGTGTTCTTGTTGAGTTTTGGATTTTGCCAAGAGATCATCCACATAATATTCAATGATCTTATGCATGTAATCATGGAAGATGTATGTCATGACATACTAATAAGTTGCACCTATATTTTTGAGACCAAAGGGCATCACCTTGTAACAAAAAGTCCCCCAAGGTGTAGTGAATGTTATTTTGTGTCGGTAATCAATTTTGATTTGAATTTGGTTGTATCCTAAAAAACCATCCATGAGAGAAAGTATTTCATGGTAAGTGCAAGTGTCGACAAGAGTATCAATGTTTGGAAGAGGAAAATCATCCTTAGGACATGCTTTGTTAAGATCTCGAAAGTCAGTGTAAATGCGTATCGCCCCGTTAGGTTTGTGGATGGGTACCATGTTTGAGAGCCACTTAGGATAGTCAATGGGGATAATAAAACCCACATCTAAATTTTTTTTAAGCTCTTATTTGACTATGAGGGCCACGATAGGATGCATCCTTCTTAATTTTTATTTGATCAACTTAGCATCAAAATGTAAGATGAGATTATGGAAAATAAATTTAGGATCAAGACCATGCATATATTTGTATGACCATGCAAAAATGCCCTTCTTCTTGAGGAGAGAAATTAATTGCTCTTGTTCATCTGTGGATAAAATTTTACCAAGTTTGACAATTTGGGGATTGTCTACATCTGAACTAAGGTTCACATCGATGGTATCTTCAATAGACATGTGAGAACCTTCCTCAAGTTGATGGGATGTTGGGATCATATGAATTTCATCTATGACATTATCAAACTCTTCAGACTCAACATCATCTATGTTTGCCTAGAAACCTCAGGATCTGAAGATGAAGGTGAAGGCGAAGGTGGAGGTGATGGAGGAATGTAGTTGGATGAAGCATTTAAAAATTCCTCAGAAAGGATAAATTTGGCAAAGGATGGAGGCAAGGAAATACGGTCCATATCAATAAGGTTCATGTCAATTGAAATTGGTTTTTCCAAATCATATGGATTACGAAGGGATGAATAAGTCAACAGGATTCATGTTAACTTAAAGGGGAAAATAGGTGATTGTCAAGGTGATGGATGGATAGATATTTTCTACTAGAACCAATGCTAGAACTCTGGAAACCCAAATAACAATAGGTAACATAAATAAATGCAATTGAAAAAAAGCCATGTATATGCAATGCAAATGAATTTTTTTTGTTTTTTTAATTATGTACATATATTACAAGTAAAATAGCTGGTGATGTGGATCAATGACGTGGAGGTGGTGGTTCATCAATTGGTTCAATTTTCTCTTGTGGAAGAAGCAAGTGAAATATGGGTTGATGGATTGGGAACATTCTGAGATAAAATTCATCTTGTCCAGTGTGTGGAATAATGGGTTCTGATTCCTCCTCTGATTCAGCAAAAGCTATTGACATAAGATCAAATTCTTAATAGATTTCATATTCAGAGTCATCAATGTGGTGAATATATTTTCCTGAATTCAAATGAAACCTTGAAAGTTTTGTTCAATATAAGAAGCGGATGAAAGTGTATGATAGACTAAACTTGAACGATCATGCGCTTATCGATATGAAACATTGATAATTTCATGCATTACCTATTCATGTCATCCTAGGCCATGTCCCTACCAATTAACAATGTAAAAATATTGGGATGGAAAACCCGACATATGTTGTATATTGATAGGTGTTGATAGATTGGGTTCATTTATGGAAGATAGATTGGCCCCATACACAAAATTTATACTATTAGGTCCTAAACCCATGTTATACACTACTTCTATAGGTAAGTGTGGGTCATGTGGGTGACCATAATCCTTAGCAGTTTGAATTCTGAGTGGTGTGACTATAATATCTTGGACCACATATTCACTAGTTCCAAGATTAGTGATGTGGACCTCAACTTGGGATGATGTGGATGCGGATGTGGAAGTTGATATGGATGACTCAGGGTTGGCTTGGGGTGGCATCTCACAATCTATCAATTCGACTTGTGAGACGTTGGATGATGTGGATGGAGATGGATTTGGATGAGGTGGTTTTTGAATGGGGGATGATGTGGAAGGAATTATGGTGGATGATGATGATGATGATGATGTGGCTGATGTGGATTGAGTTTGACCATATTTACATGTAGTCAATGGTGATGAAGATGGGGGTATGGAGGTGGAAGCTTGATGTGAAGTGTTTGGAATCTCCTCAGGAGTAGGATATTTTGATGATGATGTGGATTGTGTGGTTGATGATGTGAGAAAAATATGAGTGGAAGACAACATATATTCATAGGGGTTTGAAATGAAATTGCAATACTTAAACGGTTCAACATCTGTTGGTATGCAATGTACTTGTTCCTCATGTACATATTTCAAACGTTGATGTAGTATATAAGGGACACAACTCATTTCCCTCATTTAAGGTCGTCCAAGGAGTAAATTGTATGCCATGGACCCTTCCAAGATGTGAAACATGGTGTGCAACATTTTTACCCCCACTTAAATGGGTAAAATGATAGTGCCAACTATAAAGTAGAGAGCATCGTTAAATGCTTTCAAGGTGAAAGTGGATTTGGTGGAAGCTTAAGATGTTGAAGGGCTGATGTGGTAATAATGTTGATGAAGGAGCTGGTATTAATTAGAAGTTGTTTAAATGGCTTCTTGTCAATTTGAGCCATGATATGCAATGGAGGATCAATTGATTCCACTATTTTCATTTTTTATTTTGCACAATATAAAAGAGTTCATAGTTTGTAACACCAAATACAAACTATGAAATAATATATAAGCAAGGTAACACAATGATTGAACAATACAAATGAACTCTTTTATTATTATCGATAGATCTCAAGTGTTACAGTCAGTATGTCCCAAATGTGATGTTTTACACTGCTTATTTCTTTTGATACAATTGTTACATGTACTAGGGTTATCCGAAATCCTAGTTAAAAATAATGGTGGTGTCTTCGTCCTTGATTCAATTCCAATGATGTTGTGGGTGGGCTTGTGTATCCTATGCAGGGCCACCCTAGCTTCAACAACCTTCAATAAATATTGTTCTTATACCTACACATAGCAAAAAATAACAAGGATCAGTAATATTTGTGAGGGCTCCACTGCGTGAGACCCTCAGAAGCAATAAAATCACTAAACCCTAGTATTACAATAAAAGTTGTAACAAAGCATAAACATGTAAAATAAATGCAATAAAATTTTACCTTGTTAATGAACCTATTGTTTTTATCTTCTACTTATGTAAATAATTCTAGTGAGGGTTGCAAAGATGCCCTAACGATGTCCAAGGGTTGTAGGGCTATAGATTTGGTATGGAAAATACTCGTGGGTGCTCAATTATGGTGAGAAACACCTAGAGGCACTCTGGAGACTCTAGAGGGCGTTCAAAAAACTCTAGGGGGTGCTCAGAAAGCTCTGGACAGGTGGGCGGTGGTGGATATGGGTAAGGTGATAGTGAGCTCAGATGAAAGTGATAGTGAGGATGCTTGAGAGCTTCAAGATCTCAAGGGGAATGCAAAAACCTAGGGCACTTATTAGAGATTGAGTCATCAAAATGACTCCTCTTTATAATCTTCCCTTAGACATGTTAGGGTTTCGATGACACAATTTGAGTGGTCGAGATTAAAACATGATGAATGGTGTAGATTAAATCTGGGTAAGTGGCATGGATTAAGGTGGATGGATGGATGATATTAAAACATGACGTATGATTGGGATTAATTCATATAAATATATAAATATAATATATAAAATATTAATATTTAAATATATATTAACAAGTACATATAAATATATATAAATAATGGATTATGAATATTGGGAAACATAGATGGATGACAAGTGGCTAGATTTTAGTGTCTACAGTAGGTTACACATTCAGCAGAAGAAGAAGGCTTTGTATTTTGTTGGTTAAAATTTTGATAGAACCAAAGTATGCTAGGCAAAGGTGTATGTAATACCCATAGGCCCTATGTTATACTGTAGTGACGAACAATAGTGCTTGGACCAATATTTCAGGCCACTACTCAAGGAGGATTCCACACATACCCTTGAGTACACTACCTACCTCACTGATAGTACATGATGGTAATATTTTGGGATGTTGTATCCCGTGTACTATGGATAATACAAGGCCAAAAAAGCTTCCTAGGGATAAAGGTTTTTTTAAGCCTAGATGGTCTCCCTCTATACCTAAAGATACATGGGAGCTCGATTTCATGTGTGGGTATTGTCTGAGGTCTAGGTATTGGAGCTTGATCACCCCTCACTTCACTAGACACTTTATGGGCTATCTAGCTTAGCTAATAATGATAGGTCCTCCATGATATTTTTTTAAACCCTTGACATAGGGTTTCTAACCTACACAACTATTGTAGAAAAATGACTATATTTTTTGTTGGTTTTTTGTTTAAATAAAGGATAAAAAAAATGAAAACACGGGAAATTTATACCTAACAGTCAGAATGGATAGGCAAGAATTGTTGTAGTCACAATAGAACTCGGCCCTGGAAAGCACTTTGATACCACTTTTTAGTAACCTACTATTAAAAATAAGCGTAGTCACACAAAATATTAAAAATAAACAAAGATTCATTCAATAACACAATATCGCAATGTGGAAAGTAAATGCAAAATTAAACACTCACAATAAGCATAGAATCATAGGCCTCTTCGAGGGGGTAACCTCCTTCAATATTTCATTAATTTGCAAAAAGATACATTCATACATGGATCCATGTATTTTAAAGAAAAACTTCATGCAACCCTAACCCTAAGCTTAAGAGTTGGATTACATGCAAAATGCCACTTGAGCTAGAATCTTCTACCAAATATCGATTACATTCTTGATAACGATTACATGAAATGGTCCCACTTATCTAGGCACCTTACTTGCCACATACCATTATAAAGTATTACAAAATAACATTATAAAGGGGCCCCCACGTTGAAAGTGGGTCATTAAATAATCAAATGAGAATTACAAAATAATGTTAGGATGGGGTCCTAACAAGGATGGTCCACTAGATATGGTACTAACATTATTTTAGGATTAGGTGTTGTGACAAGTGCAATTGATGGTGCTTGTGTTTTATCATCAAGAAGGGCC
Source organism: Wollemia nobilis (assembly GCA_028583015.1). Lineage (NCBI taxonomy): Eukaryota > Viridiplantae > Streptophyta > Pinopsida > Araucariales > Araucariaceae > Wollemia > Wollemia nobilis. The sequence continues at coordinate 686,896 of JAQPPZ010000883.1, forward strand.
TCCAATATCTCAATTTCTACTCATGCAATAATGCACCTTTCTTTTATTTAATTATTGTAACCAAAATGTTTGGCCCACTAATGGTGATAATGCTTCAACTATTGGGTTTGCCTGAATGTCTTGCTCAAGAGAGGTAATATACCCTTGTGCCTCTATCTCATTTACATGCATCTAAGCCTCTTTTGTACATTATATTTCTCTATATTATTTGAATGCTACTTTCAAAGTTGTGATCATTTGTATTTCTCAATTATATTTTGATCAAGTTCTAAAAGACACTCCTAGTGCTCTTGATGCAAGGATTTACTATAAATATTTTATAATACAACCTCAACTTTGACTCTTTCTCCCAAGGGTTATAGGTCCTCAAACATCTTCATTCAAGTTTCCTCCATGTCTATAAACATTTGTAACTCCTTCGATATATTGCTCAGTGCATGAGCATTGGACATCAACCATTGGATAAGGTAAGCAAGGTCACCAAGTTACCTTTACAATACCTAAAGATAGTCAATGATCATATGCCTCTTCATAGTGGGAGAAGTAGGGTACCTTATCTATTCTTTTAGTAGGTATATATAAAGAGAATGTCTATATAGGATAGGTGTTTCTAATGATAACTCCAAAAAATTGAGTAGGTATCTAGTCTATGTGTCCTTAATCTCCCATGCTTACATCATAGTGAATTTCTTTGTATGCTCTTTGAGTATAATTGTGAGTCTAATTATATAACTTGATTTCTCTCATCATGTTGTTTGACCACAAGCTCCACTTCCTAGGGAGCCTCCTAAAAATACATTGTGTACATGAGCCATGAAATTTATCACTTGGTTAGAGAAATGTATGATGTTCTTGTCAACCATATCACCTAAAACTATTGTTTATCTTCAAATTAATAGATCAATAATCCTAAAGAAAAAATATTGTTCAGCCTTTGACCCATCCTCAATATTTATCTATCTCATTTGCAATAAGCTTACCCTTCTAGACATCTTACTATAGTGTTTTTTTATCTATCTCATCAAGAAGAGACTCCTCTTGAGGCTCATTCTCCTCATGATTAAGCACCTCATGAAGTTATTTCTCCTCCTCTTTCAAATGTGGTATTGTTATTTAAAATGTTGGTGAAGTCATGAAGGGGATAAATTCTTCTATGAAATCCCTTGTTGGTGATATTAACCCTTCTAAATTACCCTTCTCTACTGGCTTATCATCCAACTTGATGGACTATGCACTAATCCCATCCTAATGAGTCTTGTCATGTGCAATGTCAATATGTGTGATCTACTCTAGGAAATTTTATAGCAATTTTACATTTTGTCCTTGCATGTAGTCAATATTAGTAAGGCCTACATCATCCATGATTTAGTATCATACCTATCATTAGTCCACACAACTTTGAAAAATGATATTTTTGTCTAATGATATCAACCTGCATATCTTCATTGCATTGCACCTACATGACATCTTCCTACTATGTGAACTTTGTAAGCTACATCATATCAACCTCCTATGTAGTCTCAACCACTTGCATAGTTTCTAACTCATCTTTTATAGTCTCCACTACTTGTGTAGTTGTCCAAGTTTATATACTGCTCTTCCTCTCATATTACATGATCCAAGTTTATATGCTCATCTTCCTCTCACATTATCCATCCTTAGGGAAATGAGATCAAAATGATTCTCATAGTGAATTGGTGGTGTTGCAAGGATTTTTCATCTCTACTTACCTCCCCTTCACTCACCCCTTCTTCCTCCTCCTATTAGATGTCCTCATCATACATTAAAGCAATAGTTGTCTTCCTTTTATTCCTTCCTCTAGTTCATTGCATAGGTGCAACATTCAGCCAATGAAAATATGGTTGATGTACCATCTATAATAGCCAAAGATAACCCCAATTCTATCACAATTACAATCTCCTTATACATTACATCAAGTAATAGTACAATAGTGAGAAAAATATGAAGAAGATTTTAGTTACATGCATTTTATCTCTTCTCTATGCACTAGTATATTTGGTGGACTAAGTATCTCTATTACTTACTAAAAGTGCTACATAGTAAAAGAATAGTAGTTTATATTATTCCATTTCAATCATGTCATAACATCTATCTTATTTATATGTTTATAGTGTCTCCACTATATAGGGTTTGAATGATTTATTTTCAAAATTTAGAGCTTATAGAACATATTATAATGTTTTTATTTAAAATATTGTTTCAACTCATGTATTTCAATGTGCTCATTCCACCACCTTAAATATTTCTTGTTCATGGTCAAGGTCCACGTGATCTTAGAAAGTGGAAGCTATGTCTACACTTTTCTTTTATCATTTGCTAGCAATGAGGGCATATATCATGCCCACTACTATGAATTTCCTTATGAAGGTCTTCAAGCTTGTAGTTGCATTTGTAAAGAGAAACCTGTTGGACCCTCAAAATCCAACTTGTTTTGCCCCCAACTTTTCAAAAAATTTGGTGTCATATGAGTCCCTTGCATTTTTGCCCCAGTCTACCTCCATTCAATAAATTTTTGGGTCCTTGGGCCTTTTCGGTCTTGTCTCATCTTTCCGAGGGCATTTTTGAAAAGGGTTGTGTCACCAAAGTTGGGTCGCCATTTTTGGTCTCTTGTCATCATTTTGGACCTTAATGAAAATTTAATTAATTATTTTTAACCCCATGGTCTTAAATATTTAATTAAATATTTTCCTTTTTAATAAAGTTTGAATACATATTTAATTAAATTTGATTATTTTTAATTAAATTTATTTAAATATTTAATTAATTTATATATATATATATATATATAGCGTTATTATATAGGATAATAGTATGTTAATTAAAATCAAATTTTCATTAAGTTTAGCCGATCGACCGATTCCTAAGAGGAGTCGACCGATTGGCCTTTCATAATTTTTTACGAAGTAAGTTGAAAAAGTAAAAAATAAAAATTTTAATTTTTCGGTTAATGGGCATTGCTCATCAATCGAAGAAAATGTCCTTCAACCGATGAGAATGGTCGTTGGCCATTCATATTAATCAACTTAAGTTAAAAAATATATATTTTTATTATTTTTCTGGCCATTGCTCATCGGCCAAAGGAATGTCCTTCGACCGATGAGAATGGATGTCGACCATTCATATTAATTAACTTAAAATAAAAAATAAAAATAATAATAAATAAATAATGTTTTTCGGTCGATGACCATTACTCATCGACGGAACGAAATATCTTTCCCGTTCTTATAATAGGAATGGCCATGGCCATTTCCATAAAGGGAATTTTTCCCTTTAAAGGACCATGTGGGCCATGTCCATAGTGGCCCGCATTCATCGAAGGAAGGAAACATCTTTCGGTTGATGAGAATGGCCATCGATCGTTCCTATAATAGGAATGGCCATGGCCATTTCCATAAAGGGAATTTTTCCTTTAAAGGACCACATAGGCCATGTCCATAGTGGCCCACATGAGCCCTTTATTATTTATATAAGTTTAATATATATAAATAATAAAGGGTCACATGGGCCATTTCCATGGTGGCCCACGTGAGCCCTCTTTTATATATATATATTAAAACTATTTTTATTGGAACCAACAATTATATTCATTAAAAAATAAGAGAGGTTACAAAGCTCCCAAACAACATCAATGACAGAGTCTGCAAGCGCCTTGTTCGAGTTATAATTTCTTTTAATATTAAAACTATTATATTATATACGTATTATTATTATATAAATATTATATTTTATATTATTATATATTATATATAAGTTTTTATATATTATATATTTTACATATTATTATATATTATATATTATATGTATATGTAATTTTGCATGTATTTAATTAAATAATTAAATGATAATGTTATTATTATTAATATTATAATTAAAAATAAAAAAAATTGCTAAGGTTAAAACCTTATAAAAAATAGAAAAATTAAAAATTAAAAACCAACTTCATTTTTGCGACCAAGTTTCAGTAGTAGCCTGGAAGTTAATTTTTTCAAGCCATTTTGGGCCGTTTTTCAAGAGGAATGGAAGTGTTTTGACCACTACCAAGCCATTTAATGCAAGAAATATGGTGGATCAATCTTGGAGGTAGTTACAATTTTTATGGGCCATCATCCAGTTTTTGGTAAGAGTTACAGTTATGAGCCATCACAGGAGCAGTTGCAGTTTTGGTAATTATGGGCTATCATCGACTTTGAATGAGAACCAATCTACCAACTATATGAGAAAGTGGCTACAATAGCTTTCGACATCAAGTTTTTTGTGTAGTAATTTTGCAAGAAGTATACCAGAGTGTCGTCCTTGTCAGTTGTATTTTTTTTGTGTCTTGTCTAGTCACCCCATTTTCTTCCCTATCACTGTGCAGGTTTTGCTGAGGAGGTGTCCAGTTTACTGAGATTATTTCCAGTGACTAAGGTTAGAAGTTGGGAGGCCCTTTGTTACATCATTTGAACGAAGGGTTGCAGTTCTCTATTACATTATTTGAACGAAGAATTTGTTTGTACTTGCTTAGTGAGATCTAGTTACACTGACCAGACTCCATTGTAATGATTCGTTGATAAATGCTATCCTCCTTCCTCCTTTTAACATTTTCATGTGCAGTTTTACTTCTTGTCTCATTTATATGTTACATTATTTGAATGTATAAGTGGCGTCTTCTTTCGTTGGCATGTTTAATCATCTCTGTTACATTATTTGAATGGATGTGATTGGATCAATTTTATCTTCTTCCCCTTCTTTCTTCATCATTATTTAAGTCTGGATACAATTGTCCAATGGATAAGACACCTTTCTATAGCTTGAAGCATTATCTAGAAGTTACTTCAAGGCTTGGTCATTTTTAATGTTGTAGTTTTACTTCATTTTTACAAATCTGGATGAGCATGAGCATATGAGAAGTATTATAGGCTCATATCTAGGTTGCCCTTTCCTTACTCGGTCTGTCTAGAGTCCTCATGATAATATCGAGTTAAAGAGGTGGATCCACCAGAGTCCACAGTCCTATTTGTGAACCGGTGATTTTCTTGTGGTGTGACAACCTCAAATTCTTAAGGACACAAAAAATCGCCATAATAAGACCCCTCTACATTATCAGTTGCATGTGTATGCTTTCTAGGTATTCCTTCAACACCTTCTATACCTCTTATTATTGATTCTATAGCGATAATGGGTATCTCTATGGTAGTAGCATATAAGTTTGAGTCTATGATCATGATATCTTATGTTGAGATACTAAGAAGTTCCCATATCATGACACTAATATGCAAGTGTATGCATAACCATATTGTTATGCATGCACATGCTCACATAAATGTGATCTTTCATCCTATGAGGTTTAAGTACTATGATACTATGAGATAGAGGTTTTTGTTAGGGAACCACCTACAACTCTAGATCCTTGTCTCTTTTGGTCATTATGATGCTTACTCTAGACATGTCCTCCTTGTATGTTGACCTTTAGACTTGTATTATGTGAAAACCTTTGTACATTTAATATTGTGTAATATCTACAAATGGTTCTAATTGTTGTGACAACTACCTTTCCATGATGTCATCTCCCAACTTCTCCTATGGCAACTTCCCAACAAAATTTTGTATTATATGATGCTAATTTATCATGCATAGATGTTAACATTGCTTATAGTCCAACAGTTTGCACACACACACACACATACAAAATAAATTTTTTGGTATGATTGATCCTTCACTTCACTTGCCAATTCATGATGCAATAACATAAAATATGTCAAAAAACTTTTTTCATGGTAATAATATAACAAATACTCTCTATGCACAACTTCATGCCATTAACAATGATTCTCCTATCTACTTGAATAAGTTAGAGCTAGACAATATAAATTTTCTCTCATATAGCATCATACAAACGGGTGTTCCCAATTGTAGTAGCCAAATAAAATATAATTTTCATACAACTAATTCCTCTAGTTTGATAGCTTTGTATGATATTTTTCTTCTTCCCTATGTGTAATACTATGTGAAATAGATGGCCAACATTTTGCTTGTCTTGAATAGAAACGTATGGCCCAATGAAGACCTCATATAGATTTTGGGTATATTGTCTATCTTAGATGGTGTATGGCCACCTCTAACTCATAACACACATTGTTGCTCTTCAATGATCATGCAAAAGGCTCGATAGAGACAAAGGTATTTTCTAATTTAACACTATTTAGAAAACATTCTACATGGATCACAACATCAAAATATAGCATTGATGTTCCTAACACATCTTCTTAATGGATGATAGTGTATATCTCATCAACATGCATGATAATAATGGAAGGGATTTAAAAATTTGCTAATCTTATACCTATTTGGACTACATAGGACACTTTTCAATGTTCATACATACACACTAATAAGTAGAATCCATTGCACACCAAATGTGCATATGGCATCAAGGGTAAAAAGGGACTACCTGGAAGGTTAGAAGACATGTCTTGTTGACCAGTCAACTGCTAGTAACCATCAATTAAATTCAAGAACATTCTCAACAACAATTGTAGAAACTAATAGAAAATGCAAGAAATAAAATAACAAAGTGCTTGAGAAATATTGAATAGAAATGTAGCAAATTTACTAATAAAGAGAATATGATATTATAGGTCTCTTTGAGGGGGCAACATTCTTGGATGCAAAAATATGTTATAATTTGAAAAAAAACTTGATACATTCCATTTCCACCTTTGTCATTATAAATACTCTTTATCAACCCTAACACTAAAGCTCAAGGGTCAATCCACATGCAAGTGAAGGACCTAAGCTAGTAAATTCTAATAAAAGAAATGGTTACATCTTTATTGGTACGTATCTATTACATCATAGTGACCCATACACATTAATTATAGAAATTACATAATGATGTTAAGATGGGATCCTAACATGCCCTTCCTCTTCAAGAAGCTTTGTCCTCAAATCTTGAAAAAAATATTAAAGAAACATCTTTTGGAATGTATGTGTTTGCCAATCTAGATACTTTTGAGCTCTAAGATGATTTCCATTTTGTATTCAACTTGAAAGTGTTGTTTGAACCTATAGACAACCACCATGAACTATTCTTCAAGGAGAAGACATGAAAAACTAGATGTATCTTAGAGGAGAACAAAAACATGAGTTTGTAGGTCATAAGACCAATTCGTTGTAACACATTAAAACCATTCTTTGAGTGGTGGTGATCAACTTGCTACCACATATTATTTTGTGCCGTCACAAAATTATCCTTAAGTTGAAGGAGTTCGTGCTCCTAGAAAGTGAAGTCTACTACTAGAACTTTGGAACTAGCCAAAATGTATGATGAAAATGATGGGGAAAGATATCCATAAATTGGTTCCAAGCACTTTCTAACAAATTTATTTGCTCATTTATTTGGGAATGATATGCAAAGCTCCTTTTGAAGTGTGTCCTATAGTTTGAATACATCCTTCCAAAAATGACTAGTTAAAGTGGGAAAAATGATGGAGTGAGACACTGCATGGGGTGAAAAAGAGATTATAGAGGTATGTGGGTAATTTGAGGGCCTTATAGGGTGAGTTCGGGGAAAAAATTAGCATATTGATAGAGATGATATAGCACATATAGAATGATTGTGTTGCCTCCAAATTTTGGAAGCCCTTCAATAAATGCATGAAAATATTTATTCCAATATGTTGTGGTAGTAATACTTGTGGTTTGGAAAACACATATCTATATTTTTTCACAAGTATATATACTTTAGTTGGTTGAATTGTATCAGTGGTAATTTAAACCTAGATTGAAAATAGTTGCACCACCCCTTCCCTTTAAGATGACTACTTTAATTTTTTTTCTATTTGATGGAAACTAATAGGTTGGGTAGTATTAGTGGGCATACTATGGAGAGTTTATTGCTTTCCCTATTGGGTGAATTATATCTAGTGTATAGAAAAATCCTAGACTATCAAAACCAATATATGAAGCCACTAAGATCCTAATACTATATCACAAACCCCCAAAGGAAGGACGAAAATGTCCACCTTGAGATTGTACTCACCCATCTACACCTTTATAATTTTACATTTTTTATTACAAGGTAGGACTCCCCATTGGCTACCATGACTTCAAAAGAATTGCATGAATATATGTAGCAGTCTGCTAGTTTGGCCACCTAAGGATTAATAAAATAATGTGTACTATCAGAATCAATTAGGATTATGATGCATTGAACATTGAAGTGCCCTACTACCTTTCATGGTTTGGGGAGTGGAAAATCCTACTAAGGCATATAAATAAATATTTGGTGGTTGATCCTTTGTCAATTCAATTCCTATAGATGATCTTCTTCTTTATTGTCCTCTTCATTGTCATGAGATTCTTGAATTTAAGGTTTTCCCATATTGAGTAAATATAATTTTTTCTTGCATGCACTTGTGGCCCAAGGGGTATTTATCATCATAGTTATAGCATAGACCTTGTGCCCTCCATGCTTCCATTTCTTTTTTGGTCAAATGTTTAATTGGGGTTGATATGTTGGCCAATATGGAAGTGGGGTTTGATTTTGAAGGGGTTTGGATGTATGTTGCTAAGCTACAAATTTATCTTTAGCCAATCTGGCCAAACCTATTGCTTGCATCATGGTTTTTGGTTTAAACATTCTTACCTTAGCTTGAATATCTTCTTTTAACCCACTAATGAAACAACTTAAAAAAATTCTTTGCTCAAGCCTCTTGTGTAACTTTACCAAATTTTTAAACTATGTTTTTATAGAGAATTCTCACTACACTCAGAAATGATGCCGCAAGAAAATTTTGAAAAATGTCTTAAGTGGAGGTAAAGTAGATGGGAAGTGGAGAATGAAGTATCAGATAAAGTGCAGGTAAGAGTTTTGATCAAAAGATCTAAATTTTGAAGTAAATAAAAGTTTCGAGAGGTGAATATTAGATTAAAAAAGTCTGGATAAAAGGTTGGTACCACTTTCCAAAAGTTCCAATAAAAGGAGGAACAAAGAAGTTTCAATGACTCACGATGTTTGGAATCCTAAAAGTCAAAAGATGGAAAAAATTTCAAAAGCTGCAAGGAGAGCAAAATGACTGAAGGTAGGGATTTTTAAAAGTTTTGAAGAATGGAAAAGCAAAAAAGTTTCGAGGAATGGATCAAACATACTCTAAAGAATAAATGGAGCAAAATGTCCCAATAGTTAGACCATCCAAAAAAGTCCAACAAAGTATTTTTGTGGAACTTCCATCAGAAGTCTAGCCAGGTCACAAATATTTTATAAAGAGATCCAACAATGGAAGATAAAAAGGATCATCCATCCGATCAAAGAGGAAGTCACAACATCACAAGTATTAGAGTACAATGGGATAATGGATGTTTTATGCTTGAATATGGAATTGTGCTAAGGTGTATAGTATTCTAAGGTGTACGGTCCCTTCTTTCAAATACAACACATATTCCAACGATGGAAATTAAGCTCATAAATACCAGTCTAGAAATTTGGTTGAGGTATTAAAGGCAACAATATGGGATCTGCAAAAAGGACAACCTCATACCTAGAGCATTGATTGTATATATTTCCCACACTCAAACTTTGGGAATCCCCAAAAAGGGTAGATGGCAACAATAGTAGCAATTATACATCCAAAGGCCCAAAACTATTTGGCATTAATGCATGTAGATATAGAGACCTCAAAAGAATCAACAAAATTCAATAAATATATGACTTGGCATGCAAAAAAGTAGTCATTTTTGAAATATTTACATAGTTTTGAGAGGGAAAATATCCCCTTTAATAGCTATAAATAGTAGTTAATATAGCATTATAAAGCTTTGGTAAGTTGTATGAATTTCCTTTTATTTTCTATGTATAGTAGCACATGAATCCTAGTCATTTATGCATATGTTTTTGAACCCCCACTTCTGGCATAACTTGTAACTTTTCATATTCATATATATACTAGAGGTCATGACTATTTGGTTCTTTCAGTCCCATTTCTTGTATTTTTTTATACTCGAGGTCGTGACTAGCTAATTTTTGCCTTGTTTCCTTTGTATGCAACCTACGCTTCACTATGCTAAGAGGAGGAAGTGTTCCTTGAGCGTTGTTCATGGTGATTCATGCATTCATGTGTATTTTTGTTATGTAGATAAATCTTATTATGATATTGGTGCATTGCCTCTATTAGCTTAGGAATTTTCCTTTTTGATATATTTATTTTTTGTAATTTCTCTACTCCTTTTTCCTTGAAGCTTGTTAGATTAAAGATAGAGCACTAAATATCACATCTTAAAAGGATTCAACCTTGTAAAAAATCCCAAATGACCTCATTTGTTCCAAACCCCATGCTCTCAAAGTTGACCTGTCGTGTCACTTCATGTGAGGTACAATAGTCTCGACCATCTGGTCTCTATGTTTGATGGCTAAGATAAGCAAAGAGGGCAACAATTTGATATTCTTAGACCATTGTAGTTTAGATAAACTTGGTAATTGGAAGGCTTAGAAATAGGGGTTTTTGAGTCAACCTTTGCAGAACATCGATTTCTATGCCTTGCTAATCTACCTAAATGGGAGGTTGTAGACTAGAGTAAGAAATACAAATGGTTAGAAAGATGAGCTAAAAGTGGTACAAAATTAGTAACATAAAGAGACATACTACAGGGAGTCTCACAATTTAAACTTAGATTGAATAACCTAATAGAACATTTTATGTCCCTTATGCTATTAGAATATTTAACATGAATAACTTTGAGCATTTGCTAAATCATTCCAAAACTATAATGGTAAATCCAGGGAGAAATCTAGAATATAGAATAACTATAATAGAATTATCCATTCCTAGATTTAATAGAAAATCATTAGCACTTAGTAAGGCATACATACATGTTCAACAAAGAGAGATGAGCAAAAGTCTAGACAACAATTCAATCTTCATTCAAAAGACGTATAGTCCTCAATCAATACAATTATGCCAATTATAAATGCTAAAGAGCCAACCATTATAATATCTTGCATTCTAGTATATATAGAGATTTACAATGTATTTAGTTATCTAAGAATAATTATTGTCAGTGAATATTACAGGTTTTAGGGTAGGCACAAATAATTGTTGTCACATTGAGTTCAATTGTGCATAATTGCTTCATGTATGCTCTATTTGTGTGGATGATGTAGGTTCTACCTTGATGCTCGCTTGCATGCTACATCATTGAATTGTAATCATCATATGATGGTCCACTCCTTTTTTTATGCATATCTAGCTAAACAGGGGCAGGTGTACATTGTGGGGGCTTTGATCATTGAGATATTTTGACATGTGATTATTCTTGGTGGTTGATCAACATGTGCACACCTGTTGACATGGATGATTTTAGATAACAGAGGTAAATTGCTTATCATTGTGTATCTATCCCAAATAAGCATCATCTCTTTCTCCTTATGTCATATTGGACTTCTCCTTATCGAGTGTTAGATGATTACTTTACTATTAATGATCATTGTATAAAGAGTCATATATGATGTTGAATGTCAGGAGTCATTTTATCCTTGCTTACTTTGTTGTCAGGTTGCCATGCTTATAATTATTTGCATCTAGGAGTGCATTTGTCTTGTCAATATTTTAAGCTCCTGATATTGATGTCATATCCTTATAAAATTTGGAACCTTTGGAGGCTTTGCAAGTTAGTATCAAATACCAGGTTTCAAGCCCAATGCATTAGAATATTTTCTTGTTACTTGTATTATGTCAGATATTGTATGTCCTTTGTTGACATCAACATGGTAATCTATCTAGTCAGCCTCATTTTCATTGCTTTATCATCGGATGCTAGGTCTTGTGCTTAGCTATCATCTCCATTGTCGAATGTCAAATTTTTATCAAGCACTTGATGAAATTAGCCTTTTATATTTTAAATAGATTTCTCATAACTAGTCAAATTTTTCTTTGCTTTTATTAGGTATCAAGTTTAATACCTTAGCATCAAAATATTATCCAAAAACCATCTACCTATTCCTCTTTTGGCCTATTTTACATCCAACCACACCTATATGCACTCTACATATTTTGGTAATCTTTTGGGCTACTTCGTCTACTTTAGTAGCCTCTTCTATTGCTCTTTTGGATTGTTGCATGCTCATTGTTGCACTACTTTTTAGAAAAAGAACTATATGGTCTAAACTATACCACATAGTGGATGTAGGTGATAAAATTCACCTACATTATTGACTTTTAAGGATTTTTTCTCACAAAATTGAGAATATAGCATGCCTTATCCATGGGATAACAAAGCTTTGAGAGGAAAAATATCTTGAATATAAGATGATTATATACATGAAGAGACATAAAAAAATGAAGCAAACTAGAGAGAGGAAGATGATGAAACTAAGTTGGAGATGTAAGGGAGGTTGGTGGATTCTACAGTTGTAACAAGGCTTTTGAAACATACCTAGGGATCAATGTGTTTTCTATTCCAATCCCATTCACCTAAAAAATACATGATGCATTATAGCATATAAAGGAAGAAAAGTACCATAAGAAGAGAAGGTTAGGGGTCATGGAAATCCATAGTCAAAATGGATGACTAGGGAGGTGAAGGTTATAGTGAAATGAAAGGTGAATGAATAAGCACAGGGAGTGAAAAGAAGTTGGGTGTTGGAAAATTGGAGTTTGGTGGCAGGAGATTCAAGTAGATAGGATGTTAATTCATTAAGGTAAGGTGAATATTGGGAAGAGGAGAAAAAAAGAGAATATGAAAATACCTACATGCAAGCACCTCCTACAAAATTTAAAGTCTCTTGATCATATTCCGCTTCAGTTGGGCATTGCTTTAGATCCATAGTAGTTGGTTTAGGTGAATGTTCACATTTGCTAACCATATTAGGATAAATATTCTAAGTGCTCATGATCTTTCCTTATTTATTTACTCTTTTATTTGCAACATCATATAGGCAGGCCTCCTTTGTGCTGACAAACTCAATTGATTTCTTCACTGCTTTGACATAATGCATGGTTGTACAAAATGATGGAGAAATTACATGCATTAGATGATTATATACTTTTGCTTTATAGCCAATTGCTAAAGTTGATGCTAGTTGGATTTCTAATTCGCCTGAGCTCTTGTCAGTATTGGTACGATTTTCTTGGGTCTCATCATCCATGTGATCACTCCAACTTCATTTTTTTAGTAGGCCAATCAAGGCTTTAAGCCATAGCTTTTCCATTAATGCAGCATGTGTTTACTTCCATTACTCTGTCATTATAGCATACTAATATCAATTATGTTAGGGTAAAATAGGTAGTACATTGCATTATACTACATGTATTATTACATCTACTTTCTACCATAGGAGATATTTACCATTGTATAAATCACCTCCTAAATTAACTTAGGTTAATAACTAAAATATACTAAGATATTTTAGTTAGTTATCAGGCATATTCTATTTTCAATGTTGTTAGCACATCCTACGCTAACTTTGTTAGATTTACTATTATGTAACCTATATATTAGGTTTGATAATTAATTTCAAGTCTAATGTCTGCATCAATAATATTTGATTTATTTTAGATTTGAGTAATCTCCTACTTACATTGGTATCATTCGCTAGGTGGGTAAGGCGAGCAACACTCGTTCCATTTGACCTGGACTGCAACATTGGTCTAGAGTTTCTTGTTGGATGCTATTCGTTATACGCTGGTTGCTGACCTATCCTTCACAGAGTGACCAACCCGCTCAACTGATCGACTGAAGCGATCAACACTTTAGCCACCGTGATCAGCCAACAAGGGCCGATGTGGTCAATCGGCCAGCATCGACATAATCAATCGACAAGGTCGATTCAACCAGGCCGACGTGATTAACCAACCAGGGTCGATGCGGTCCCCTGGCCTGCATTGACGCAATCAGCTGACTAATCCCGTGATCAACAACAATTAACTGTCGATCGACCCTATGGTCAACACCTTGAGGTGTAGTTATCTTGACTCCCATGCAGGTGAGGGTGCACACGGCCACATGGGCCTAGGAGCCACGTGGATCCCACTTGGGAGAGCAAAGAAGGCAGGAGCACCCTCCCACTCCCAACACGACATGCGAACAACCTCAAGATTCAAGAGGGCATGAGGCCCTCTGATATTTGAAATTGGACCTATCACCACATATCACCTGGCAAGATCTACGATCAACACGTACCCCAAAGTGCCACCTGGACCACTCACAAGATGACATGTGGCATACAAGAGGACTGATGTCGACTCGACATGTGGGGGACAACCACTGGATGACATGACTCTAACTCAAACTTTGACTGGACCAACTGGCCCACCCCTGGCGCCATGTGGCGGTGTCCAAAATGGCAAGCAACTCTCACTGATTGCTCAAAGGCAATCAACGTTGCTAAGGTGTGCCACAACTAATAAACTGCATTGCATCCCATTATGGAATGCATGTGGGATAAAATCCCACAATGCGATTAGCGCACCACGACCACCATAAGTAGCTGTCGCATCGAGGAGTTGCCAAACTGGCCGATGGCTCGGTTGGCTCGAGTGGTCGACTAGCAGCGCACAAACCTTGGATCGATTCCCCCACACGTCCAAACTAAAGGTTTTTTTTCGGAATTCCAAATTTTTTGAGCATTTTAAGTTTTTTCTAAAGTTTTTTTTTGCACTAAAATATTATTTTTTTAATTTTTTTTATAATTTTCTTTTAAATTGGCATAAAATGTTCAATTTTTAGTCAAATTGGACAATTGTTTTTCCAAATTTTTCCTAAATTATAGAAATTTCATCTTAAACATATATTTTTATGCTTTATCAAACTTAGAAAACTAGAAATCCAAACAAAATTTAGCCTTCAAAGTTTCCAAAATCAAATTATGTTTTTCTCTCAATTGGAGACAAAAGGAACATATGAACCTCTTTTTGGCAAATTTTAAAAACCTGCTTTAACAATTTTTTTTTGCAATAAACTCCTCAGAAGTTCTATAGTTTTCTTCATTCATTTTTGGAGATATAAGATATAGAAACTCAAAATTTCTATTGCAAAACACAAAGCATGCCATGATTGAGGAAGCATAAAGGTCATCTCATTTTTCTCAAAACCACAAATTTTGCTTTTGTTCTCTCCTTCAAGAAAGGAGACATAAAAACATAAAATAGCAAATTTTTTTGTTGTAAACTTGACATCCATAAAAAAAAAAACCTATTTTTTTTTGCTCCTCATGCTAAATTGTTGAAGACAAAAACCAAAGTCGTGTGTCGACTGGTCTGGAAGCCTTTCAAATGCGGGTCGTGTGTCGACTTGTCTTGAAAGGAGTGCTCGAAAATTTCTCAATTTTGTAAACATTAAGGGGGGATAGAAATCATTTTTTTTTATTCTATTATTTGCAAAATTGTAAAGATAAAGGGGGGATTTTCCAAAAGCAAGAAAGGTGCAATCTCGATTGTACTCGACACATTTCTCAAAAATTGACTATACTAGGTGCATTTTCGGTTGAATCCAACACCTAGAGTGATAATAATGTGGGTTGCTCTCATGTTTTGATTATTGCACTAACACTCATGTTTTTTGTGTGCAATTAAAAAATCAGATACAACATTGAAAGAAGCATTTATCAAAACCCATATTTCACTCCAAAACGTGCTACACTTTGCACAAGTTGAATAGAAGTCAATTTTTTTTACCCCTTTAAAAGGTCAAAATCCAAAAACACCTTGATTACCTCTCTTTTTTAGCTTAATTTCCTCAAAATTTTCATCCTTCTTGAAGGGTGTTAAGGCAGGTGCCATTAAATATCCTAGAGAGCACAATCAGAAGTCTGTCAACCTACCCCTTTAATTTTCTCTATCTTGTTTGGCTTAATTTCCTCAAACTTCTCATCCTTTTCTAAGGGTGTTAAGGCAGGTGCCATTAAATATATTATAGAAGAAAATTAAACATCTTCCATATACTCTTTTGAAGGTATAGTGCAAAATACAACCATCTTAGTCCTATCAATTTGAAACCTTCACCATGGCCATGATCCACAAGTATATCACTGAGAGACAACTGCTTAAAGGTTCAAATTATTCTGCATGGAAGGTTAAGATGAAAGCTATATTAACTGTATAGGATCTATGGTCTATAGTGGATGGAAGTGAAACTAGACCTCAATCACCTGGAGCAGATCAAACAACATTTGATAAAAAGGATAAAAAACTATCCTTAATGATATTGCTAGCTATTACTGATGATATCCAACCTCATATTAGTGAAGCTAAGAATGGTAAGGAGGCATGGGATGCCTTAAAAACCATATTTGAAGGAAAGAATCAATAAACAATTCTTAACCTCCAAACACAGCTTCATACTCTTCATATGAAATCAGGAGAAACACTAGAGCTATTCCTATGCAGAGTGGCATAATTGAAAACAAAACTGCAATCCTTAGGAGAAAAAGTGGAAGACCAAGTCTTGACCTCTATAATTTTGAGGGCTCTTCCCGACTCCTACAAAATGTTGATCACTTCACTACAAGTCTCTGTAAGGACAATGACTTTTGTCGAGTTGGTAAATATGCTTCAAACAGAAGAAGCTAATCAACTCCAAAGAGATGAGGCATCCAACAATGCTCTTTTCTCAAACAGACAAGGTGGTAAGAAAAAGTGGAATCAACAGAAAGGTTCTTCTTTTAATAAAAACAAGGGTAAAGGAAAAGAGATTAAGAAGAAGAAGCAGTATTGTAATATTTGTGACAAGGACACTCATGAAACCAAAAGATGTTGGTTTAAGAACAAATCACCCAATGAACAAGGAAACAAGAAGGGCAAAGGCAAACCAAAGAGCAAGAATAAACAACAACATGGACACATTGCAGTTGAAGATTCTAGTTCAGACTTTGAACGAGCACACAAGGTGCTCATGACACATACATATTCCCATCACAAGGACACTGTGTGGTACATAGATTCAGGCGCTAGTAAGCATATGACTAGCGATAAGTCTTGGTTTGAGACATTTGAGGCTCGAGAAGGTAGATCGATCACCATTGCTTATGATCAAACCTATCGAGTTTAGGGAGAAGAAAGTGTTTATATCTCCCTTCCAGATGGATAATGTAAAATTCAAAAAGTTCTTTATGTACCAGGATTGAAAAATAATCTCTTTTCAGTTCCACAAATCTTGGACAATCACATGAATGTCAATTTCAAGGTGGACAAAGAAAAGAAACGTTGCTTTATCACTTAGAAAAGGAAAATAGATAGCAACATGTTCATACAAACATGGTTTGTTTGTCTTAGATGCAATTACCTCAACATATACTGCAATGGCAGTAACCACAAAAGAGGCCACATCTCTACGACATAAGATATTTGGGCATTTAAGTTCAGGATATTTACTAGAACTCAGTAAATATCAAATGGTGAAATGACTGCCTACTCTTTCATCTACTTTGCCAGTGTTCTTAGATTTCTTGTCAGGAAAGCAACATAGAGTACCCTTTGAGCCTAGCTCATTTCAAGCTAAGGTACCTTTGGAGTTCGTTCACACAGATTTGTGTGGTCCCATGTCTACTAGTTGTGGAGGAAAAAGGTATTTTCAATTGTTTGTAGACGATCACTCATGAAATATATGGGTCTTCTTCTTGCAGTTGAATTCTGATGCATTTTTCCTATTTTCAACAGTTCAAAAAGCTTGTTCAGAAAGAATCAGGATGCTTCATCAAGACCTAGATCGAGGGGGGAATACACACCAAAGGAATTTTTCTCATTTTTACAAACACATGGGATAAAGAGACAATTGACCACAACCTATTCTCCTCAGTCAAATGGAGTTGTTGAGAGAATAAATTGGTCCATTATAGAAATGGTTCGATGTATGCTTAAGGGAGCCAATCTTGAGAAAATTTACTGGGCTGAAGTTGTTCAAACTGTAGTATATATTATAAATAGAGCACCCACAAGGGCTCTTGAAGGTATGACTCCTCAAGAAGCATGGAGTGGAAGGAAACCCTCCATATCTCATCTACGGGTATTTGGGTGTAAGGCTTTTATGCATATACCCAAGGAGAAAAGAAATAAATTAGATGAGAAGTCCCTACCATGTGTTTTTCTTAGATATGATGAATTCTCAAAAGGCTATAGATTGATAGACCCACTTACCAAGAAAATGCATGTCAACAGAGATGTAGTGTTTGATGAAGCTTTCACACCCAACACTACATCAATATACCTAGATGATGAGGAGCAACATCCACTTCCTTCTCCATAATAGAAAAAGCCTCCCAAATGGTATGCAAGCACAATGAAAGATTCCAAACCCACTTTCCCACCTGATCTTACTGTCAATCGTTCAAAGACACGAAGCATGACTCAACAAGAAAATACTGAAGCATCCACTTCAGTTTATGATCTTTGTGCATATTTTCAAGAACTTTCTATTGATAGAGAGTTAGCAAGGGAAGATGATATGGAAATATATGAGGAGAGGGTTTACTTGTCATCATTTGATGAAAATTAACCTTCTACATTTGATGAAGCACTTAGACTATCTCAGTGGAAGGTAGCTATGGATGTAGAATATAACTCCCTCATGAAGAATAAAACATGGAAGCTGGTGGATTTGCCTAAAGGAAAGAGACCCATAGGATGCAAATGGGTTTACAAAGTTAAATATAAGGCATATGGCACCATAGATAAGCATAAGGCCCATCTTGTGGCGAAGGGCTATGCTCAAAATGAAGGCCTTGACTATGAGGAAAAATTTGCTCCTACAACAAGGATGACCACCATTCGAGTTCTTTGTGCTATGGCAACATAGTTCAGATGGAAATTACATCAGATGGATGTAAAAAGTGCCTTTATAAATGGTGACTTAAAAGAAGAAGTGTACATGACTCAGCCTCCTGCATTTGCTGATGAAGGCCATGAGCAACAAGTTTGCAAGTTGATCAAATCATTATACGGGCTAAAACAAGCCCCAAGAGCATGGTACATAAAAATGGATAGTCACCTAATACAACATGGATTTAAGAGAAGTCCATCTGACGCAAATATATATCAAGAACATAGGTTCTAAAATAGTGATTCTTGTGTTATATGTAGATGATCTGATCATCACTAGAAATTTAGAGAAATTGGTTAACACCGTGAAATATGACTTGAAAGAGTCATTTGATATGACAGATCTAGGACTTATCCACTACTGTCTTGGCCTTGAGATAGAACAGAAGAAGAATCATCTTAGGGTGACTTAGAAAAATTATGCCAAGACTTTAGTAGAAAAATATCGTATGACTGATTGTAAGCCCAAAGCAACACCGATGGAATAAGGGCTTTAGTTATCACGATATGATGACTCACCACATGTAGATGGCACACTATATAGAGATATTATTGGAAGCCTCGTCTATATAACTAATACTAGACCAGATATTATTTATTCTACAAACTATATTTCACGGTTCATGCAAAAACTAAAGGTCTCTCATTGGAAAGAAGCTAAGAGGGTTCTTCACTACATTTAGGGTAGTGTAGATTATGGTCTAGAGTATAAGAAGAATAATTCATTCTTCTTACAGAGTTACACTGACTCTGATTATGCTGGATCCATAGATGATATAAAATAAACATTAGGGTATGTATTACATCTTGGATCTGGTCTTGTCTCATGGCATAGTAAAAAGCAACATGTGGTTGCTTTATCTTCAACTGAGGTGTAATATCACGTTGCATGTGGAGCTGTGTGTGAAGCGATATAGCTAAATCGCATCATGGCTACCATGGGCCTACCAAAGAAACTTTCTATTCACATGTTTTACGACAAATCAGGTGTTTTGAACTTGGTCAAGAATCCAGTACATCATGAACGAACAAAGCATATTGACATAGATTGTCATTTTATTCGTGATGAAGTTCCTAAGCATAGAATCAAGCTCCAACACATTCCCACCGACGAACAGGTTGCTAACATCTTTATAAAGGCACTTGGACGTGTCAAATTTCAACTGTTTCGGAGTAAACATTGTATATCAAAGTAAATGTAATAAAGGGGGGATGTTAGGGTAAAATAGACAGTATATTGCATTATACTACATGTATTATTACATCTAATTTATACCATAGGAGATATTTACCATTGTATAAATCACCTCCTAGATTAACTTAGGTTAATAACTAAAATATCCTGAGATATTTTAGTCAGTTATTAGGCATATTCTATTTTCAATGTTTTTAGCACATCCTACGCTAACTTTTTTAGAGTTACTATTATGTAACCTATATATTGGGTTTGATAATTCATTTCAAGTCTAATGTCCGCATCAATAATATTTGATTTATTTCAGATTTGAGTAATCTCCTACTTACAAATTCAACATGATGTTTATCTTCTTAAACATGTTACCAAGCATTGTATGCATTCAGATAGCACTCATTAATGTGCTTCATGGTGTCCTCCTACTGATATTTTACATCTACCTTCATTATGAGCATACTTAAAGCATTTATTTCACACATCACCATAGACATGAGCAGTGACTGTGGTCATACCAGACAAGATAAACTTGCTTATCCATTGGGCAACAAAGTCAAAAATATGAAAGAAAGAGAAAATGTGGTGAAGGGTGAAGGTGGTGTATGAGTGGGAAAATGGAGATGATAGGAAGGGAAAATATAAAAAAGAAAATAAATTCATACTTGTACATCACATGTTATGGAGATACTTTGTTAATTATAGCTATTATATGTACTTGCTCAAGTGTTTTATTTACATTTAAACTATGTTGGTGTTTGTTGTTGTTAGTTTTAAAAATTAAGATAGTAAAAAGGTGAAGCATATCCCATTTTCAATGGAGTTCTACTTTTTTATTTTCTTATCCCATATTTGTATCAGTAGAACTCCACGAGTTAAATAATGGTTTAGAATGATCCTAGCAGCTGGTAAGGCCTATCAAAAAATAAGGGTTTGTAGGCTTAACAACCCATCAAATCACCTGAATCCAAGATTTTATTTTTTCTTCCCCTGCCTGTGGTTCTCATTACCTTGAGAGCATCAAGATAGAAAAAACCATAGGCTAGGATGTTGTGGCTACTACTGCTAAAACCCTTTGCAGAACAAGAAGAGAGTAGGCATTCTCAATTGAAGTGCAACCCTAGAAAACACTAGGATAATGTTAGCTAAAATCAAAATGGTTTTAGTTAACATCAATATGGTTCTTGGGCTGCCATCAATTTCAATGCCATGTTTAGCTAACATCAGGAAGGCTAAGATTGATCATTTTATTTCAATATTGCTTTACCTCTTCTAGGTGCAAGAATTTTTAGAATTAATTATAGCTTTAACCAAGAAACCTTCTTCATTCTTTGCTTTTATTGACACCTATCCACCATAGACCCTTAGGATACAATTATTTCTTAAGAGTGAATAGCCCCTAAGGAGGGAGTTCCATTTTATAGGCTCTCATTTACTGAAGGTACCTTGTCCCAAAGCATACTAATTATGTCAACTTCCAAGAATCAACATCTCTTATTGAAACATACCATAGCATGTGATATGCCTTGTATGTTTTCAAAATTGGTTATTATCCTTGTAACTAATCTACTTTAACCCTTCAACTAATATACAACTTTTTATTTACCTACCAACCTATTTACATAAAATTGTGGTGCACTAGCGTACGTTAGTTGTGCCTGGTTCTTTAACCTTTGCCTCTAATTCTATAATGTCCTGACTAGATAATGTTGAATTTAAACCTTTGCATTTAACATTCACTTTGTAAGTTGCATTTACTTCTAACAAGGTCCTACCACCAATTTGGTTTTGGGCTTGTATCATCTTCCTAGGTTGATTAAAAATCAGAATAAAAAATGGGCATTGTTGGCTCTTCTTTGTTGTCTAGATGGCTAATTGCTTTGTCATTGCACATAGTTTGTTGTATCACATCCCATATTAGTTGAAATTTTTTTATTTAGAACCTAATATCTACTTTGGGATACTTCTTAGGGTATTTTTAGGTAGAGTGCCCTCTTTCTTGCATTTGTCCCATAATCATTGACTTTGGTTGTTAGAACAAGTAGCTAGCTAATTGATGTAGCAAATGATGATTTCTCTATGTATTATGAAAACTCCATATTTCAGACAATTGAGGGACTTGAGAACAAGTGAGGAGATATTATCCACTGATTGGTTGTTGCTCTTTTTATAACCAAGCAGTTAATTTTATTTTGGCCAAAGCTTTTCATCTTGAATCCAAACCAATTTTTGAATACAAGGAATAATCATTTTACCCTATGCCATATGTCCTCCTATTTGTTCTAAGAATTCCAAGAATAAACTTATCATGAATTTCAATGGTAAATTAATGACCACCACATCTTGAATTGCTACTAGGTCTGGCAACCTATGTAATAGAATTGGGTCTTCTTTGATGACCCTGACCTTTGGAACTGGTACTCCTTTGAATTTCAATAATTTAAAATTGATTTTATTATATCCTATACTCATTTCATCATAGGGTGCTCAAGGTATAGTAGAGAGGTCAATTGTTAGATCAATTACACAGTTGTGCAACACCCATCCTTCCAAACACACTGAAAGGTAAAAGGACTCAAAATCAATTTTTCTTGAGCCAATGGATAGTTACTTGCATGTTGACATGTTATATACTGAGTTAATCCTTTTGCCTTGAAGAGTTGCTTCAACCAGATTTAACTATCTAGACAAGAAAATATTCTCACATTTCTTTGGCCTCGATCAACTTTTTAGCTACCTTCCCATAAGTTCTTTCTATGTATTCCCTTTGAGCTCTTGTCATGGCTGGATTATATAATTTTTAGTAGGCATGTTTGTTTTGGCAATGTAAGCATAGCATTTTTAGATTACATTATTTTCCACCTATATATAGCATTTTTTCTCTTTACTTTGGTTCAAATTCCTTTTTCTCTTCTTCATCTTCAATATTTTATGTGATCTCTGGCTACCTATGATGATCCCCTTTGAAATTTGAGTCATCTGGATTTTGTTCGATAGTTCTCCTTTTTCTAGTAACTTCTGTAGATGCATTATAAAAGCTATGACTTCATCTGAATGTATATTTACCCTTGTAACCAAGTTCAAATGAGGATTACCTTTATCACAAACTTCATCTATAAATTCTTTATGCTCACCCAAATTGAAATCTTCCTCTTGATCCTTGTCGATGCATTGAATATTGTTTACCCAGATTTCATTTGCACCCTCAATTTGATATTTAGAGGAATTTTTAGTTTGAACACCCTTGTTGTATTAGAATTTGTAGGGTTGGTGCTCAATTTCTACCAACTCTTTTGTAAGTTATTGAATAACTTTGATTATTTCTTGAGTTTTCTGGGATGTAAGTGAACTTTATGTGTTTGAGGCATTGCATGAAGATATTGTACATACAAGAGTTAGTTGATGTGACAACCAAGTATTAATTGGAGATTTCTATGGATCTATGTGATATGCTATTAGGGACACTACATCACCAAATCTAGAGGGAAGTTTTCCTGCAGTAATCAATAACTTTTTAGCCTTGATGGTCTCCTAAAAATGTTGAGGAAACCTTTTCTCATTGTATTGTTGGATTTGTAGGCTCAAATATGAGTTTAGGGATGGAAATAATACATGTATGTTTGTGCTTGATATATCTTACCTCCCTAGGGATCTTATACCAAAACCTTTTGAATATGATGTTAAATTCCAAGAGCCTTTCTAGATGTTATCTTCTGATTTATAAAAATTGCATGAGTAATTCAAAGACATCATTTGCATCATCACACACTAATATGAGAGGTTCATCCAAGTCTTCCCAAGCCCTAATGCTATTATATTTAAAATATTTGTACCATTGTAATGACTTACCTCAGAAATATTAAGCTAAAAGTTTAACCATAACATCTTCAAAAGAAATTTTGTAGACAATAGCCAAAGTTGCAATATCTTGGAAATGCTCATAAGCAGTCTTTCCAGTGCCATCGTATGTAGGCAAAATTTTCAATGCATCAATTAGGATTTTATGAATAGCTAGGATATCGAGTGTTCTAGCATTTTTCCAGGCTAGACAAATTTGACCAACCATGGCCCTAATTTTTGTTTGCTACTATATTAACATGTTCATCTGGTTAGAACCTAGTGCACTATTGGGGCTCTCCGATATTTTTACCATTTTATTATGAGTGTGCTTGTCAGTGGAGTCACCATTTTCTTAGGTCAACAAATTTTTTAGGTGAATATATAATCTCTGCAAGTGAGGTCAAGACTATTCATCAAAATCTTGAGTCCTTTGGGTGATTGAAACAAGATCAAACAACTTCTAAGATAAGTATTTTATTTTTACTATTATAAGAATGCTACCTAATAATATAAAGTGGGACCCTTGGGTCCCACTAAGTGTGCCAAAAATACTTTTGGTTTTAAAATCTACCTATGTTTATGAGATACACCCTTAAGAATTTGGCCAAGAGATTGGAAGACTCAAAAACAAGGGTTTCTAAGTCAACCTTTGGAGAAGGTTGGTTCTTGTGCCTAGCTAATCTAACTAAATGGGGTGTTACAAACTAGAGTAAGAAATGCAAAGGGTTAGAAAGATGAAATAAAAGTGGTATGGAATTGGCAACATCAAGATACATATTGTAGAGAGTCTCGTAATTTAAACTTAGAGTGAACCACTTCATAGAACACTTTACGTTCCTTATGCTATTAGAATATTTAATATGAAGAACTTTGAGCATTCACTAAATCATTCTAAAACTATAATGATAAATATAGGGAGAAATATAGAATGCAAAATAACTATAACAAAATTATCCGTTCCTAGCTTTAACAAAAAATCATTAGCACTCAATAAGGCATACATACATGTTCAACAAAGAGATATGAGCAAAAGTCTAGATAAAAATCCAATCTTCATTCAAAATATGTATAGTCCTCAATCAATATAATTATGCCAATTGTAAATGGAAAAGAGAAGGTTGGTTCTTGTGCCTAGCTAATCTAACTAAATGGGGGGTTGCAAACTAGAGTAAGAAATGCAAAGGGTTAGAAAGATGAGCTAAAAGTGGTATGAAATTGACAACATCAAGAGACATATTGTAGAGAGTCACAATTCAAACTTATTGAACCACCTAACATAATACTTTATGTCCCTTATGCTATTAGAATATTTTTTCAATGAGTTTACACATGTTTCATGAGGGGTCATGGTCCCCTCATACTGAGTGGGGTTTGAACCTTGGAATTCTCAAAGCGAAGGCAAAGCCCTTACCACTACAGTAAGATTACAACTATTATACTATTATAATATTTAACATGAAGAAATTTGAGCATTTGCTAAATTATTATAGAACTGTAATGATAAATCTAGGGAGAAATCTAGAATGCAAAATAACTATAAAGAAACTATTTGTTCCTAGCTTTAAAAAAAATAATTAGCATTCAGTAAGGCATACATACATGTTCAACAAATAGATATGAGAAAAAGTCTAGATAACAATCCAATATTCATTCAAAATATGTATAGTCCTCAATCAATACAATTATGCCAATTGTAAACACTAAAGAGCCAACCATTAAAATATCTTGCATTCTAGTATATATAGATATTTAGAATGTATTCAGTTATCTAAGAATGATTGTTGTTAGAGCATATTGCAAGTTTTAGGGTAGTTTCAGAGAGTAGCTATTGTATTCATCTCAACTATGCTTAACTACTTCAAGTATGCTCTGCTGGTGTGGATGATGCAGGTTCTACCCTGAGACTAGCTTGTGTGTTGTATTGTTGGTTGTAATAATTAGATGATGGTCCACTCCTTTTTGTTAATCATAACCAACTAAAAAAGAGCAAGTGTACATTGTGGGAGGATTCAGTCATTGAGATATTCTGATAGTGATGATTCCTAGTGGTTGATCGAGACACACACACCTACTAACGTGGATGATTTTCAATTGCAAAGGTATACTGCTTACTGAGAATCACCTTTTTCTCCTTATGCTATACTAGACTTCTCCTTTTTAGGTGTTGTATGATGAATTTACTCTTTATGATCATTTTCAAAAGAGTTTAACCATTGTGCTTGCTCATGTATCATGTCGAATATCAAGAGTCATTTGATCCTTGCTTACTTTATTGTTGGGATACCATGCTCAGAATTATTTGCACCTGAGAGTACATTTGGTTTACCAAGATTTTAAGCTCTTGATATTGATGTCATCTCATTCTAAAATATGGCACCTCTGAAGGCTTTGCAAGTTATTACCAGATGTTAGGTGCTGATCTTAATGCCTTAGAATATTTTCTTGTTGCTTTTATTGTGTCACATTTTATGCCCTTTACTGACATAAACATAGTAATCCATCGGATCAACCTCATTTTTATTGCTAGATAATTGAACACCAAGTCTTGTGCTTAACTCTCAACCCCATTACCGAATGCCAATATTTTATCAAGCCCTTGCTAACATCAACCTTTTATATTTTCGATAGGTTTCCCATACTTAGACAAATTTTTCTTTGCTTTCATTGGGTGTTAGGTTTAATGCCTTAGCACCAAAATATTATCCAACAACCATATACCCAGTCCTATTTTGGATTGTTTTACATCCGACCACACCTATCTGCACTCTACATATTTTGGCAATCTTTCGGCCTACTTCATCTACTTTAGTAGCCTCTTTTTTTTGCTCTTTTGGACTGCTAAATGCTCATTGTTGCATTGATTTTTAGAAAAATAACTATATGGTCTAAACTATACCATATGCTGGATGTAGGTAATAAAATTCACCTACAATAAGAGCTCCTATAAAATTATCATATTCACTGGGTCCAAAATGAGTGAGTAAATGGGTCTTAAATTCAGTCCAAGTGAGATCTGGATGCATATTCCTTAGCCACCAGTACCATTGAAATGCTTTAGATTCAAAATTAAAGGATGCTATTGTGATCCTTAGAATTTGGGGAACATTATGAAGAACAAAATATTGGTTAGCCTAATATAACCAATCAATGGGGTCCTCTCCATCAAATTTTGAAAAATCTAGCTTGGGCATTTTATAAAGGTTATTATTGGAAAAGGTGTTGTGTACTCCATCCTCTGAACTTCCTACCTTACTTTCATAATCTTGTTTGCCTATATGGTCATATTTGAGATCCAATCATGATAGATTACTCTCAAATTTTTAGAATATAATAGTCATTAGTACCCATTTTTGTTGCTATTGTAGCAACTCATTTGGTTGCCTAATAACTCTAATTATGCACCTATAGTAACTTCAACCATTTTTAGATATCCTAGGATTCCCAAAAAATATCTTGGGTGTTATATATCAAAAAAATCAACTTGAAGAGATGATCAAAAAGGACTATACCACAAAGTGACAAATTCTAGTCATAAAAAAATCTTACTAGTGGATCACAAAAATCAAACAATCGATATCTTCTTAGGGCTAAAGGCTTCTCCAATTCCTAGGGGGTCTCCCCATATACTCGAGGGTACATAGGAGCTCACTGCTATATATGGGTGTTGTTTAAGGCCTGGGTATCAAGGTCTAAGCACCCCTCACTTTACTAGATACTTTATGGGTAATTTAGCTTAGTTAAAAACAACAACTCCTCCATGATATTTTAAAATCTCTAGCACAAGGTTATTAACCTAACCCACTAAAAATAAAAATAATAATGATAATTCTTGTAGGGTATTTAGCATAAATGTGTAGAAAAAAATAAAAATATACTTACTAGGGAAAGACGATAGGACAATAACTATTAATATTGTAGTAGATTACAACCCTAGAAAGTGCTCTGGTGCCACTTGTTAGAACCATCAATTACAATCAATTAGAACCATCAATTACAATCAAGCAAATTATCAATAGTAATTACAAAATTCAACAAAAAATGCAAGAAATAAAATAACAAAGTGCTTGATAAATATTGAATATTTTTTTTTTTGATTTTACATGGTGGAATCGATAGCCACCATGAATCCGGGAAGGTTGTCCAGCTTTTTTATGGCCACCACAATATTTTGCATTGTCTGCCCTAGAAGCCACCACACAAGATCTTCACACAGTCTTCCCATATAACCACCATGCTACAATCATTTTAAACCTTTTACGCCATTGAAAGCACCAGGAAAGGGACAAGCGTTCAGTCCGACGAGGCCCGAGATTTGAACCTTGGACCTCCGCGATAAATATTGAATATAAAAGCAAAAAAATTACTAATTAAAATAATATGATATCATAGGCCTCTTCAATGGGGCACCCTCCTTGGAAGCAAAACTTGGTTACAATTTGAGAAAAGGGATTGATACATTCTATTTCCACCCTTGTTTTTATAAAGACTATTTATCTATCCTAACGCTAAAGCTCAAGGTTCATTCCATATGCAAATGATGGACCTGAACTAGTAACTCCTAATAAAAGAAACAATTACATCTTTATTAATAAGTATCGGTTATATCATAGTGGCCCATGTGCATTAATTACACACTTCAATACAATTTGAAAACCAAAATAATTTCAAATATGATACAAGTCATCTTCATAATGTATCTAGGTTTTAATTTTTTAATTGATTATATAGGATTTAAAGAGACACCACATGTATTACATCATGACAACCTACAATATCTTGGCAATTATGCATGTATCCTTTAATAAGATTCAAACTTGGGTCTTGTAGTAACCCAATTACTACCTTGGATTTCTCAACATTTTAGAAATATGCAAAACTAAGGAATTGATCAATTGGAAGCTCCCAAAATCTAATTTTACAAAGTTGTGTCTTGGTGTGATCTAATCCAAAAATATGATTAGCTCAACAAGATCAAATTTCTCATCAAGGTAGGAGCAATCACTCCATTATTTGGAGCAAATCACTCAATACCATGCAAAGCACGACAAGAGTGCAAGGATGTCAAAGGAAGATCTTTGAAAAGTGATATTGTGTCTTCTAACAATGCCATTAAAAATTTTAGAAGGCATTTAAACTATTTAAGGGTGTATTTAGAGGCATGTAACATTTGGAAGTGAATCATTTTGCTAAAGATGCCCCCAAATATTTATTTTTACTAGAAGTAGGAATTTCTCACCCAACATAACTCAAGGGTGATTTGTTCTATAGATAGGATCTATGAGATCCATCATAAAAATATTTTGGCCTTGAAAGAACAAGAGCTAACTTTGTGAGTCCCACATTGTAATTGCTCTCCTTTTGAAAATAATAGAAGATTGTACAAGACTTTTTTCTCTCCAATTATGGCATTGCTTTTTGTATGGTGGAATGTGTGACAATTGTATCATTGTATTTTCATCCTCTTGTCATTTCATATTAATTCAATTTCATATGTACATGACATATTTTTGTTATTTTATTTTCTCATGTGTTAATTTATATCACACTCTTCTTTCTACAACTACAATCATATTTTATTTCATGTAATTTACTTTAATCTCTAAATATGACCTAAATTTTACTTTGTGTTTTATTTCTATAACTAGATTAGATTAGTTTAGATCTAGCGAGGATGGTCGGGAGTTTGCCCAAATATAGAGGTTGAAGGGGGCACAATATCCCTTCTTGCAACTGTTGAAATTAAATTGTGGGTGCATTAGAAGTTAGACCTTTTAACAACTCAACAAGATTTTGGCATGGCCATTGGGACCAAAGGCTTGATTTTCATGTTGAAATCAAGCTTAAAACTTTTCTAAAATCTACTTTTGTATATTTTCTATTTTTCCATTAAATTTTGTAGGTGATTTACAAATGGTAGCTATGTTTTAAACCTCATCAAACATTTTAAGTTTTTTGTGAAGCCGCATAAAAAATACATAATAATCATCAATTTTCTTTAATTTTGGCACCAAATTGCATTTTGTTACTAAAAAAAAGTGATTTGCTAAAATTTGAAGAATTTTTGCAAAGTCTTCATCCAAGGAATGATTTACCCCCTTTGGAGCGATTTGACCCTATTGAAGTGAGTTGCCCAAAAAATATATTTTTTGTCTTATTGAAGGAGAAATTTGATTGAAAATTAAAAGCAATTCACTCAGAGCGATTCATTTTGACCCTGTTTATTGAAAATTATATTAATTTTTTGAAAGTTATTTTCTCCACTTGCTAGAGCATTTCGCTCCCCTAACCAATTTATTTTTTACCTTAATATTTTGTCTATGTAGGTAGATACATGGGAAATTCAAGCTTATGAATATGGGCTCAAATATGTATTAATCAAGCAAAGTATTTTTCCCAATTAAATTGATACCATTCCAATAAAAGAACACAAAAAGGAAAAAGAGACAAGTCGTTGTGGGGGTACAAGGAGACAACAAGCTTTAAATTGATCTAGCTCCAAGTCTAATTCCATAAAAAGAAAAAAGTCCAATGGTTGATCAGTCTAGTCAAGCTCAAAATCCCATGTCATAAGAATTGATTTTTCTCAATCATGCTCTAGTCTTTGACTGTGAATTTCCTATCCCAAATCAAAATATGGTCACCCATATGATTACCAATCCATGGTATGGAATGCTTCAAGAAACTCAAGCCTTATTAAATATGATACAATCCATTAGTCATGTTAGGTCTTTAGTTAGCATACCTAATACTTTGAATAATCCACCACTAGTGTCCTCAAACACCCAATTCAGAGTAAGCCAACCACCAACATCCACTGTTTAAAATAATCCTCTGGCAATTACTATTCCAACCCAATTATTGTATAGTTCTAACCAATAATCCAATATTTTGAATATAGCAATCTCATCAAATCAATCTCCACCCCAAATACAATATAATTTGTTAAATGCTAACCAATAATGTTATAGGAATAATAAATATTCTAGTCTCAAACCAAAGCATGGCTCAAAAACTACAAGTTTTACTTGCTCAGTTGGGGATGCAAGGCTTTTAAGGAAACTCCTAAAATCAAATGCTACCCTATCCAAGCAAACAATACAAAATTTATAGTAATGTATATCTCCTTATAACCAATAAATTCCTTAAAAATATTTACAAAACCCTCCACCTATACAAAATATGCAAATCACACCTTATTAAAATTAGGCTTATCCAAATCCACCATCTATGTAGAATCTAACCTCAATTGCCACCACAATATTGTTATGCGCAAAAAATTCTTCAAGGTTTCCCATAATAAATGGTCCCATATATACCCCCACTTCAAGCATACATAGCTCCATCTCACGAATACATGATGGATCCTTTACTAGTGCATATATGGGCAATTCCCTCAATATAAACAAGCATTTGCATTGTCCCAACCTCAAAATAAACTTATTGATTGCACCTATCAAGGACCCTTGAATCTAAAAACTTATTATCCATTTTTATTGTTGCCATAAAATCCGTACCAACCTTTAATGAAATGGGACCAAAATGATAATAGATTATTTGAATGGGCTCTCTAAGCTAAAGTCAATCCACCACATTTGGTAAGAAGATAACATCGTATGCTTGCTTATTTACTCAATAAGGATAAATCTACCTTATGATACAAAGTATTAACTAACAATTATGTTATTAATTGGGTGTCAATTATAGAACATTTCATGAGGTTGGATAATAATGGTGATTGATATTCAGTGCTTTTTTGATTGAATTCTATGTAAAGACATCCTTAAGAAAACATTCATGATTACAAAACTATATTTATGAGGATTTTGTATTTAATTTTATGCAATGTGTGCCCTAATAAATAATAAGATTTTCCATTTTATATAAAGGTTTTATAGTCTTATTTTGTGCTAATAGTTTGCAATGTTAATCATGTGACTTTAGCTGCATCTTTTGAAAAGATAACTTGTACAAAAGATGTTCTCATTAGAGTATGAAAACTATCCCTTGTCCTGCCCATGTTACTCAAAATTCCCAAAATATAGGATTCTACTCCTACCATTGCACCTATTTTAAATGCTCAACCATCCACCAATACCACTTCTTATCTACAAACAAATTCTCCCTATATAGTAGCCTTTCTAGGACATTCTTAAATTAAACAATACAATAAAAAATGTTAGGCTTAATAGATTATGCCTATGGGACAAATGATACATGTATGCAATAAATATAATCACCCAAGCAATTGAACAATAAGAGGCAAGCAAGTGCACAAATAAATAAATTTTTATATTAAAACTCTTGCTGAAGCCTTTTTGCCTCCTTTTTACAATGCCTTGTCCTAAGTTATAAGGATATGTTTACAAAATGAAATGCCTGCTTTTGAGCACAATAAGCACAAAAAGGAGTAAAATACCATTTTTTGAATCATATGGAAGGTGGGTTTAGATCCTCGCTTCTACAATTAGATTTGTGAGTGGGATTATGTATCTGCTGGTGGGCCACTCTTTGCTACAACAACCTTCAATAAACCTGTAACTTGCACATACATGAATGCAAACAAGAAGAATTAGTAGCACATGTAGATATGCATAAAAGAAGCTACAATAAACCCTAATATTAATGCTTGCAGACTGTAACACAATGCGCATAAAATAGTAACAATGAAACCAAAAATACCTTGTTGTTACTTGACTCGATATGTGACTATCATCGACTGAATGTGCTCCTACGAAAATGCAGAGCCACATTTAGGACTAGCTAAACGTAGACCTACATTTGTGCAAACTCAAAGCCGCGTTTATGACTATGTTAATTCCCTATTGTGTTTATGACTGGGTTGCATAATGGTAAGGGTTCGACCAAGAATCAATCTCCATGGATGATAATGACCTCCTATTACTATTTTGGTAGACTGATAATACTATTTTTAGCCTCTTTTGGGTGATGAAGGGATGATGCCTTTATAGGATTTTGGGGGGTTTTGGAGGGAATGGATAGGTGGCAATCCAGGACTACCAAGTGGCAGGTATTGGGTAGTCACATATCCTATGTAGTTGTAGTGAGTCACTCAGAGTGTCTCAATTAGGTGGGGTGGTGGCATATGGTTAGGTGATAGTGGAGTGAGGAGTGTGAAATGTGGCAAGGGGAGGGGTAGTGGTGGCTAGGACACATGTGAAGTAGGGAGATAGGGTATCCTAGGAAAATTTTCCATATTTAATAAAATCTAGAAAATAGGATAATGTGCAAGAATAATATGACTAAGTTGAACCTTAAACATATTATTATTATGCAAAAAATATTGGGTGGAGGGGGTTTTACAAGTGGTTAGGTTTTGGTGTCTATAGATACCCCTTTTTATTCTGTGTTGCATTGAGCACAATGCGGTGCAAAATCAAGAGACACCTGATATTATTGGACGAAGAAAAGGGCTCTGTTTATTTCATCGTAAATATTGAATGGCTTTTTAAAATTTTTAAATTTGGCTTATCTCCTCAAGCGATGAATGGGTGAAATATGAAACAAATGATACCTGCAAGTCGCTTGAAAGATATAGTTGATGAAAGGGATATAATTTTATGAATGTAGTTATTCAAAATTGGTTGCCCCAAGTTTTGTTTGGGCATGCATTTTTAAAATTTTTCTTTTTGGAAAACATGGATAGCAATTTCGATGTGGTAAATGAGCTAGTCATTAAGGGCATGCTTGTAATACTAAATTTTTTTGGAGGGTAGTTTGCCTCGATCGCAGTCATCGCATGTGAGAACCATCTCAAAATGACGTAGTGCATACCAATTTGCAATTTGTGAAAGTTTTTCACTTTTGTGATCCCTCGAAGAGGGTTTTATGATAGCCTCGAGCAAATTTTCTTGAACGCAGTTGCATTCCAAAATCAAGTTACCAAATTGATCTAATTTGGGATAAAATAATATGTGGTGATGTTTTGCATGGATGGATGATTGATCTTGTGATTTTGTGAAGTTTTTTTTTTTAGCCTTGTTTGTTTATTCACAAATGCATAACTGTGTTTGGAAAATGCAGTAGTATGTTTGACTAGGGCCAAACACTGCAACACGTTTGACCAGGGTCAAACATAGCAGTGTGTTTGCACACACCTGCCAAATGCAGCAATGCATTTGGACGCACTCGCAAAATGTAGGGCTGCATTTGGAGGCACAATTTTAGGCTATAAATAGGCTTGGGGTGTTCTTTTTCATTCATTCTTACAATTTCAATTTTTTAGAGCACTTGAGAGAGTAAGAGATTTTGTACTTATAGTTGAGATGGTGAAAGCGATGGTGGGAGATGGAGGTGCGTTTGGAGTTGGAGTGTGGTTGGCCGAGGTAGGTGCTTGAGGCCCTCTCTTTAGCTTAGTTGGTTTTTTGTATGTATGTTTGTTTTTGTTGTTTGTTTTTTTTATGATGGTAAAGGGGGTGGAATTTTTTTTTTTTGAAAGTGTAATGGTGGGGTGGGATTTTTTTTTAATTTTTTGTAAATGTAAATGGAATATGATGATTTTTTTTTGCAAATGTAAATGGATTTTTTTTTGAAAATGTAAATGGAAAATGGTAAATTTTTTATTTTTTTGCAAATGTAAATGGAAGATGTACTGATGTTTTTTTTATAATTTTTTTGTTGTAGGTGAAAATGCTCGAGGCACGACACTGCTTTTCACTTGTCATAGCTCGTGTGAGGAAGGTGTTGACTGTTGACCATTGGAAGTGGTTGGAAGCTATGGGGTTGGCTAGCTGTGGTAGGGCGAAGGTGGTATGGGCAAATGAGGGGTACCTTTTAGCATTGTTCAAGAGGTAAGATCTTGATAAAGGTACTTTTTAGCTCCCAACAGGGGAGGCAATGATTACCTTAGAGGATGTTTATTGCATCTTCCATGTTCTTATGTAGGGGTTAGCAGTTTAGGTTGGCTACGACAAAGAGTATGAGTTGAGACCTTTGTTTTGTGATGGATGGGAAAGAGTGGACGTTAGCAAGGGTGGTATCCAATACTTAGATATGTTCTAGAAGAACCAGTTGGAGGCTCTATCAACATTTTTTATGTTCATCTTGGCCAACATGTTGTTACCTAACAACACTAGAGCTAGGTTCCCATGGAACCAAATTAGGTTGGTGTTGGATATGATTGTGTACCGATCTAAAAAGCATACACCTAACTAGTGCATCAATTAACATCAAGCATTAAAGCAATAAAGAATGGACAACAATGAATTTAACAAGAAAGTAAGGTTTCTTTTATTAAATCTTTGCCAAATCCTGATTACAAATACGTCCCTCTTAGGGATACCCAAATCCTTGATACAATTGATACAATATTTTGAGGCCCCTAAACGGGGATTGGTGTAATCTGCAGACTCTCTAGAATGGACACGAACTGCTCAAGGCCAAAGATAGCCTTCTTCTCACGTGATTGGAGGAATATGTTGCCAAGAATGCCTTGAAATGCTCAGATCCTATAAACCTACATTCAAGAAACAACATAAAAGGGGTTAATAGCAAAGGAGGCCTCTCTTGATGAGGCACTTGATGGGAAATTGCATAAATGATGAAAAAGATAGCAAGAAAGCATGTAAACTAGTAAAGATATGCATGAAATCTCTAGATTACTGTAAATCTTATAAAGAAAGTAGGAAATCTAGCAATTAGGCAACCTAATTAACCATTAAAACTTGAAATGCATCAAATTCAATGAAACTAGTCTAGATTGACAAATGCAAGGAAAATGGAAGCAAATCTACCTCTAATTCCTAAATTTAACCATACAAATGCATGAAGGAAAGCTAATCTAAGTCAGATCTACCTAAATACATGTTTGAAAGAGGAAATCTATGGCTAAAACAAAGGAAATCAGAGATCAAACCCTCACCATGGGTCTGAGGCGTAGTTGGCA
This sequence comes from Wollemia nobilis, assembly GCA_028583015.1. Taxonomy (NCBI): domain Eukaryota; kingdom Viridiplantae; phylum Streptophyta; class Pinopsida; order Araucariales; family Araucariaceae; genus Wollemia; species Wollemia nobilis. The sequence goes on from JAQPPZ010000883.1 coordinate 722,633, forward strand.
CTATTAGCCATGGCTGACAACCATGGTTGAGGCGAAAGTATTCTTGCTCTTGTAATCAGGGCTTGGATCTTCAATTTCCTCTATGGAATTGATGATCAAGGGTCACCTTTGTGTTCTTGCATGGATTTGTAATGTAAATTCTCTAAATTGGCTATGGAAGAGGCTCAATTGGGATGATTGATCTCCTTAGACTCTTGAATCCTCCATAGCTTTGAATGCAATCATGATTTCCAAATTGGTAGCAAGTAAGCACTCCTCAAGGGTTTGCAAATGACTCCATAATTTGGTAGAGCTTCACTACATTCAATTCAAAACTCTTCCAGACTTTTCCCCAATTTGAAGGGGGTCTTATAGCCTTCTCAAGTCCTTGGTCTAGCTTCATGGAGAAGCCAAGATCAAGAACCAAGAGGTTGGGACAGTTGGGAGGAAGGTTCTGGATGCTTCCTCACCTAAAACCACTTGAAAAACCATTGCCATGGCCATTATAACTACATTTGGCTTGGCTCAGGAATTCAAAATAGTTTCAGGGCTAGCCATGGCTCTGAGGTGCAGCTAGCTCTATTAGCCATGGGTGTCAGCCATGGCTAAGGCTGAGTAGGCCAACTCTACCCAAATTGAGTGGTTAGAACCACTGCTTTATCTTGGAATGGTCCAAGATCATTCATATGGTCTATTAGGATACCCATATGAGTAGTCCCCTACACATGACATATTTTAGGTGTCTACAGATACCCCTTTTGGGATGCATTGTGAGAATGAACAATGTTGAGCAAAAATAGACCTCCTAAAACCATGTTGTAGGTCGAATGATGATCATTGATCTGATCAACATTAGATGCCCAGTCCTACAAAAGGATGTGCATCTTAGAATCATTGCTTCCAACTAAGGGAAGGCTTAAATTGCAAAGCTTTTGCAAGCTCCACGATGATCGGGTAGTCGGTGCTACAATCATTCCGATAGGTGGAGAGCTACTAGCTTAACTATCATAGTTGCTTTTTGCCCTAGTAGAGGGTAAGCTTATGATAGTTGTTGGCAATGATTCATAAGATGAACACAATTTGACAAGATCGAGTGATCTCTTATTGAATTTGATTATGATTATTGATATTATGACTACCCCCTCAAGCGATGAGTCGATGAGGGTAGGACAATTAATGAAGCGATGAGTCGCTTGACCAACATGATTGATTTGAACAATTGAAGACTTTTGCACTTTGATATTACTTGGCAAGGCCTAATTCAGCCATGATTTCAACTGTTAATAGTAATTGTACATCTCTATCCCATGGAGCAGTCCAGTCGTAATGGCCTTCTTAGGGAATCAAGATGATAGCAATTCCAATTATGCTTATGTTGAATCACTATGTTCGATGATCTACTAAAAATATCATAGAAGAATTGAGATAAATATTCATTCCCATGGAGTAGTTCCATTGTGGCCTTCTTCGAGATTGAAGTTTTAATGCTAGGAATAAGAGAGATTGGCTCTCCATCATGGCATGTGACGTCCTTTCAATGCCATTCCACATGCATGTGGAATGATGTACTGGACTAAAGCATCTCAATTCGATCAATGACTAATTTTACCCCAAATGTCCTTATGGTGACTTATTCATCTTGTCAGATTGCATGGATCACAAGTCACTACAACCACCAAGTGTATAGAATAAATGACTGAATACGAGGCACATTTGAATTTTGAATTATATTAATATTTTTGTTATTTTCTAAAATTTTGAGGTTCTACCATTAAATATTTTTTATTTTGCATTTTGAAGCCCCTCATGGTGAAATTTTGAGGGTATTTATGTTGGATGCTAGCCATGGTTGTCAACATAGCTAATTTTGGAAATTCCTTAGGTCATGACTACTCGAAAACCCTAATTCTACCGGTTACCAGTTGAGGGCAAATTGGAAATATAAAATAAAAATCTATCATTTTCAATTCATTATTTTCCAATTCGCTACAGCTACCAAGAGAGCTCTGAGAGGTGAGTTTGAAAACTTGACATGGAACCACACTACCATACCCTATGGTTGACCAACCAGAAGCTTCCACCAGTGGTGGAGTCGGTGCTACCAAGGTAGCATCCCAAACCTCACTCATTGACTTACCAACTTAAAATGAACAAAATTAATTAATGAGCAAAATGAACTCACTAAACTATTGGCAATGAACCTCACCCTAGTTAGGATTAGACTAGGCTAGCTTAGTTGGGGAGGGTTTAATTTTTGGGTTTTGGGGTGCATGGGATGGGAAATGACCTCAAAAAGGTCTTTCCCATAGCCGTGGGTGGTAGCCATGGTTCCCAATTGGAAATTGGGATGACTTCAAATTCAAATGGTAAAAAAAATGACCATTGTTGCACCATGGGTCAAGCGTGGTTGAGCAACCTTAGAAAAATTTTCAATTTTTTTTTTTGTTATTTTAATTGATTTAATTGATTTTTTGAATTATTTGAAGTGAGATTTTGATTTTTTGAACATTTTGAATGTATTTATGATTTTTTTTCCTTTTTGAAGGTTTTTTTTTTTTTGCATTTTTAAGTGCATTTTTTATGTTTTTGGAATTTTGAATGATTTGATTATCTCCCTTTAGACCCTAACTGCTAGAGCGAGGGAGTCAGATCTCCTTCACTAGCTCCATGATGGACTGACTGACATCGATCGATATTGGTTTAGTGCCATAGGCTTTAGCTATGTATTATGACTACCATCCATCCAGGCCGATCAAGCCTACATGACTACCTTGGTCCACCATTGGGATGCATAGACCAACACCTTTCACCTACCGATAGGTGAGATTACTATGACCTTAGAGGATGTCTACCACATCTTCTATATCCCCATTGATGGTGAGGCCATCACATCTTCACCCACCTCAATGAAGGATGCAATATTTGAGAGGATATTTCATGCTAGGAGTGATGAGGCATAGTTGGATTCAGAGCATGATGGAGTACACATTGAGTACTAGTACCACAAGCATGTCTTCTCCTAGAGAGTGGTCATACTGATGTAGCTGATCATATAGATTATGCTACCAAACACTTTAAGAGTGAGGTTCCCTTAGAACCTCCTAGCTAGGACTCAGGACCTATTAGTGAGCACTATGAGAGCCATTGATTCTATCCTAGGGGAGTGCTCTACTTGCATAACTCTACGATGAGTTATATTGGATACACAGTAGAGCCATGGGAGTTAGTTCAATATACTACTCTAGATATGGGCGTGGGAGCACATTACCATTGATCACCCTGGAGGACTACCACTAGAGATTGGAGATATTGATGAGGAGTGCTAGTGCTATGTTGCATGCTGGCCTAGGGAGGCTGAGGGCTTTAGGAGTAGGTCTCACATAGGGGACCTCCAGTACTACATGGATCAGCTGACTAGACTATGACTAGAGCATGTGATATGGTGACCCTACATGGACTATCCTACATGGGAGGAGGCAGACCGCTATCTGAGGTAGACACAATGTGAGAGATGGCTTCTCAGGTGTAAGCCTAAGATACATGAGTTCTTCCACTTCTCACATGTCGCTAGGTAGTTTGGGATCTACCAGGACATCCTAGATGAGCCAGTTATTTACCACCACCTTAAGGTAGAGAGAGACTTGGCCTAGCCTATAGTTACTCCACTAGGGGATGAGGATGATACCTTCTAGGATTCAAGGCTTAGATATAGGGACTACAATAGATTATGATGCTTGGTGGACTACCAGGTTATGGTAGGGTGGTGGCCCACTAGGCAGAGCTAGAGATGGAGCTACCAGAGGTAGATAGATCCTGAGGGGTTATGAGTGCGCTAGAGGATAGAGGGTGGATGGGGAGAGGCTCTATTAGTATAGGAGGAGCCCCAGGTAGAGGAGGAGGGTGAGGAGGAGCCAGATGATGAGGTGTCATAGCTTCGAGCCTAGGTGGCTAGCTTGGAGTCATAGCTATAGATGTGAGGACTTAGATCCTAGAGAGGGATACATCTATGGCTACTTTATAGGCATAGTTGAGGGTAGTGCATAGTCAACTAGTAGAGGGATAGGTGTAGTGGTGAGGATTCGAGGAGGAGAGGATAGCTCTTCAAGCATAGATTGCCACTACTAACATAGAGATAGAGAAGGTCACTAGACAATATGATCTTCTTAGGCTCAGTTGGATGTTGTGACCATAGAGTGAGACTTACTCTGATCTATGAGGGGAGGTCCCTCGACTTCTTAGGTTGCTCCTACCACTCTAGTTATATCGAGACTAGAAGGTTTGGATGTGGGTGTAGAGATTCAAAGATTGTATGCCCTCATCCAAGAGGGTAATACACAACACTCCTCAGATGTGGCCCACATCGCTCTCTTAGAGGGAGAGATCAGACTTCTTGGGGGTGAGGTGCTAGAGAGGACTACTACTATAGGGACACAGATGAACAGGACATGGGAGATAGGGTAGTCATCAACATGGCCCAATCATAGGACTCACAAGTCAAAGAGGTCCATAGGTACCAGCTCAAGGTGGACTCATAGGGAGGGTGAAGCTGGTGGAGGAGACTCCTAGACAAGGGGTACAGGCCCTAGCTAGTACAGATCTTATCAGATTATGTACCATTTTTGAGTGTAAGGTCTGAGGACCTACATAGTTGTAGCCTATGAGTATTTTGGACACATGCCTATGTACTCTATTTTGACACATATATTTATATGATATGACATTGATTTATGACTCATTATATGTGTACATTTATTTGTTGTTTTATGTTTATGAGATGCATATGGATGCAATGATTATATGTTATATTGATTTGATGCTATATGATGTGATGTATGGATGACATGCACTAGCTAGATGATGGATGTATGACTAGATATTATGATCTAGATGTGTAGATGGACTACTATGATATATGCATATGGATGCAATGTTAGATGTTTAAATGCATGTTTAATTTGATTTACTTGTATGCATTTAATTTATGATGTTATGATATGATGAATGCAATGTATGTAATGCATTATTTACATGATGTGATCTAATGTAAATGAACATGTATGCTTTAATCACTTAAAACATAAGGAATGAATGCAATATGAGTTAACAATCTAATGGATGACACCATAGAATGTATAACAATCATGAATGTAATTGATAAATCTTATCATAAGAATTAATCAATTAGACACCCATATGTGAGATGAGATGATGTATTGTTTCTCTTCATAAGATTTTGTAAGTTAAAAGATATGCACAAAATAGTCAGTGGTCATCTAAATATCATTGTTGATATCCATCCGATATCTGTTCTATGTTATGAACACCCTTTAATAAACAAAATCTCATAAAAATAAATTGATGATTGATTGATTGATTTGATTTGTTGCTATTTGGGAATTTTTGAGGTTTTCCATGAAACTCAAACACCCTAGTTGACTTATCAAAAGTTGTATAATGACTATACTAGACTTCTGAAAGATAAAGTTTTTGCTATGAAATACCAAGCTATTCATTACCCCTGTGTGTGCAAATGAATATATTAGATGAGACATAAGACTACCTCATTTCTAGGTGGGATTCATTCAGCCCATTGTTGTAATGAGGATCACCACATGCTCACCCGATCCTAGGTTTGGACTTAGTTGGACTAGACCACTAGGCAATACAGGGCACCTAAAGCTAGCTCATTTGTGAATTGCTTAGACCTACCCCAATGTCAGGTGGGATTCATTCAGCCCATTGTTGTATTGGGGATCACTCTATGACTTTTGAGTATTGACCATTCCAGGGATTCAAGCTCTTCACCCCCTTATTTTCTTCAATTTTATTGGGATACTTGCTCATATATAGTGATAAAAATCACTATTTATTTTGTATTTTTTTTTTTTTTGTTTTGAGCAAGGGATTTGATTTGACTTTGGGATTTTTCTCCTTTTTGTAAGCAAGGGATTTCTTTGGGTAGGGGGGAACTTGTCCTTTTGCCAATGACCACTACTCTAGACCATTGCGCCTCACAAATGAGCAAGTAACAAAACCTTTCACTTAAGGTGACTAGGACCACTTTGTAGTGTTCATATTTCCTTGCCCTAATTAGGATTGTTAATGTGTTTGATTAGTGATGGGATTATGATATGCTAAGTGCTATCAAAACTAGACCTCATCTTCAAAAGCAAAGCAAGCTTTCTACAAACTTTTGAGAAGACCACTAGGTATGGTTGAATGACCAGAAAACCCTAGTATATTCTTCATAGCAATAGGAGGGGTTGTGTTGAGAAACACAATTACTCACAAGGGTGATGGATGATGATGATGCATAGATGCATGATTGAAATACAAACGTGGTGTCATTTGTAAGATTGCAAACACAACCTATCCTAATGCAAGTGTGATGGATGGAAATGCCTAAATGCAATGCAATTAAATGAATGCAAGTGCAAAATGAAATGCATGATGCAAATATTTTTGAAGTTTTGAATATTTTGCAATATTTTTAGATTTTATTGCTTTTTGATTTTTATGGATTTTGAAATTTTCCATATTTTTAAATTTTTGAATTATTATGTGTGGAATGCCTTAAGATGAAGGATGTTGAGAGGTTCAAGCTCTTCAACACCTTCAAGCGATGTCAGGTGATACGTTCCAGGTCCAATCTACTCTGAGATGATATATGGACCTAACCAGTTAGCCATAAATTTATCTCGCAAGTGCGGTGGTAGGTTTGAGTTCTATTGGTTCTCCTTCAACACAAGATCACCAACTTTAAAGTCTCTCAGATGGACTTTATTATTATAAGCTCATTTTAAGTACTCTTGATAAACATGGAGATGCTCAAGGGCATTCACGTGATGTTCATCAAGAAGCATCAATTGATCAAGGTGAGCTTGTCATGCAGTGTCATCATCGATGAACTCTTTCAATGCGATGCATAATGTTGGAATTTCCAACTCTAAGGGCATAATGGCCTCAATACCATATACTAGTGAAAATAGGGTTGCCCCAGTGGGCATCCGTATGCTAGTCCTGTAAGCCCATAATGCAAGGGGTAGCTGGATGTGCCAATATTTATGGTTTTCTTGTACCATATTTTTCAAGATGGCTACCACTATCTTGTTTGAAGCCTCAGCTTACCCATTTGCCTACGGATAGTATGGAGTCACAAAACTATGTTGTATATTGTACTTAGACATTAAAGCCCTTACAATTTTATTCTTGAATGATGTTCCATTATCCAAGATTATTTTGGATGGTATCCCAAAATGACTTATGATATTGTGAAGTATAAACTCCACAATACGTGCTCCAGTTGTCATTGTTAGAGGGATTGCTTCCACCCACTTTGTAAAATACTTAGTAGCCATTATAATAAATGTATGTCAGCCGATGATGAGGGAGAGATCTTACCAATTAGATCCAAACCCCATTGAGAAAATGGCCAAGCCACTTGAATGGGCTATAAGGCCTACGATGGCAAGTGCATAAGATTAGCATGATGCTGACATTTAATGCATTTCTTGACATACATGATGCAATCCTTCTCCATAGTGGGCCAATAATAACCCATTCGAAGGATGCGCTTGATGATGGCCATGCCACTGAAATGACCACCGCATGTACCATCATGAGCCTATAAAATTACCCAAGCTGACTCTTGGGGCTCAAGACAATGAAGGAGAACTCCATCATAGCTTTGATGGTACAAGATGTCTCCTAGCAAGACATACTTTATCACTTTCTATCTGAATGTGCACTTCATGGCATACGATAATCCCTGAGGGATTAAACCAAGCTTAAGGAAATCATGTAATTATGACATCCAATCCTGATAAGCTTCTACCTCGACTGACAAGATGACTTGTTCCCCTAGTATTTCATTGTGCATGAATGTAGACTAGGATACAACCTTGTGGTGAATGGTGGTGCCATTCCCCATAGGACCTTACGAGATCAAAGACCCCTAGGGTGCCTTCTTGAGAAAGTCTCTGGCTTTATAGAACCACTCATGGTTTGGTTCTATATGAATCATGTTGACTGATTCCTTATTATCGAAAGCCTCACGTTGCATCATGGCATGTGATAGCATATTTACATGAATGGTAGTAAAATCAACAGATGGATTCTAAGGGATTAAAGATCCCAAAGATGCCATAGTGTCTACAAATATATTCGATGAACGAGGGATTGCCTCAATGTTATACCACTCTAGCTGGGCTAGATAAGTGTCAACAAGATCCTTATAAGCTTTTAGGATAGGACACCTACATTGAAAAAGTCCCTTAACTTGATTGACAATGAGAAGGGAATCACCAAAGATGTTTAACCTTTTAATCTTCATGGTGATAGTTATTTGGAGGCCCAATATTAAGGCCTCATATTCAACATTATTATTGGTACAAGGAAATTCTAGCTTAAATGACAAGGGCATTGGAGCACCTTGTGGCATGAAGAAGATAATTCCTACACCACCCCCTTGCTCACACTTCGAACCATCAAAGAACAAAGTCATGTCAACTTTGTTATCTAGTTCTTCGAGTTTAAGAGATTTCAATAATGTAAAGACTGCATCATCAAGAAGCTCTATGACAAGAGGTCTACTATCTTTAAGAGGTGCCTCTACCAATTGATCAACTATGACCTATCCCTTGATGGACTTTTGGCTGATGAATTCCAAATCAAATTATATCAATAGCATGATCCACTTTGTAGTACGTGTATTATGATATGTCTTGCTCATCATATACTACAAAGGATTTTGTTTGGATATCACATACGTCGTATGACTTAGCATGTAATGATGCAACTTCTTCATTGCAAACACCACTACTAAACACAACTTCTCCACGTATGCATACCCTAGCTCATAACTCACCAAGGTGCGACTGATGTAATATATCACTTGCTCTTTGTCTTACACATTCTTTTGGGCTAACATGGTTCCCAATGCAAAGTTAGTAGCTGATATATATAACAGGAAAGGCACATCTGGTCTTGGTGGAGCTAACACTAGTGGCATTTCTAGGTATTGCTTAATTTTAGCAAAGGTCACTTGATAGTCCTCATCCCAATTGAATGGGACCCCCTTGTGTAGCAATCGATTCATGGGTCGGCATTTATCTAATAATTGTGTGATAAATCACTTTATGGATGCTACTTTGCCCTATAGGCTTCTTAGCTCTTTGATATTTGTGGGAGGATGCATTTCTAGTATGGCCTTGACCTTCATTAGGTCAACTTTGATCCCTCATTTAGAAATGATGAATCCCAAGAGCTTTCCTGAAGTTACGCCAAATACACACTTCTTGGGATTCAACCTGACATTATGCTCTATCAAGTGATCGAAGACCTTCCTTAGGACCTCTGCATGCTCTGAACGTAGCAATGACTTTGCCAATAAGTCATCGATATAATCTTCTAATATTTTGTGCATGTAGTCATGGAAAATGTATGTCATGGCTCATTGATATGTGGCACCAACATTTTTAAGGCTGAATGGCATAACTTTATAACAGAATGTTCCCCATGGCATTGTGAATGTGGTTTTGTGCTGGTCTTCGACTTTAATCTAAATTTTATTGTAACCAGAAAAACCATCCATAAGGGAGAGCATCTCATGACCTGTAGTTGCATCTACAAGAGCATCTATGTTGGGCAATGAGAATGAATCCTTTGGTGTTGCCTTGTTGAGGTCTCTAAAATCCATACAGATACAGATCCTTCCATCAGGTTTTCCTATAGGTACCATGTTTGATACCCATTCTGGATAGTCGATGGAGATAATAAAATCTACATCCAATAACTTCTGCAACTCATATTTAACCATTAAAGTGATGGTTGGATGCATCTTCCTGAGATTCTACTTGATAGGCCTTTTAGAGGGGTCTAGCGAAAGGTTATGAGTAACCATTTTTGGATCTAGTCCTGACATATCCTTGTATGTCCAAGCAAAGAGATCAGGTCTCTCTTTCAGTAGAGGGATGAGGTTGGCATGCTCATCAGGAGATAGACTCTCTCCAAATTTAACCTTCTTAGGATTAGTGGGATCATCACTGATATCCACATCGAAGGTTTCCTCTACTGACATATGTGATCCCTCCTCAAGCTGGTGAGGCGTAGGAATCAAGTGGATGTCATCAACTAGGTTTAAAGGTCCTACATCAGAATTTCCCTCAGTATGATAAACATCATGTGCATAGCCTAGCACAAAATGGAAAGGTTGCAACATTTCTTCATTAGGGAAGAAATATTCAGGCTCTAGTGGTGAATCAGCATGATCCCAATCAATAGTATCTAAATTAAGACACAATGGTTTGGAAGGATCGGTTGGATTGTGAAGTGGAGTGGTCAGATCAATGGAGATCATATTTATGGAATGGATTAGATCTCTAGGACCACGTGTGTGTAATTCTATCTTATCTATGCTATTCGCATACCCAAGATGTGGCTCTAGGGGTATGGGGATCTCTGGATCCAGTCTATGAATAGACTAGAAAGTGGGATCACTTGGCTCAAGGAGTTGCATGTATGTCGATGGATCAGGGAAGACTATATGATAAATCATATCTAAATTGGGTGGTCTCCCTCTGAGGCATGGGCCAGGATAGACTCTTCGATACATCTCATCGATGTCAACCGGTTCATGATGATGACATAAATAGTGAGGCCCGAGATAGGCTCTCTCGATCTCATCCTCATCATCACTATCATATATGAGTCCTTCACCCTACCGACTGGAATCGAGTGATTAGCAAGATGAGGCCCAAGGTAGGCCCACTCTTCATAGCCATTATCATCAATGAGGGATCCCTCATTCTTACCCACTATCTCCATGGGTAACAGATGATGTAAATGTAGAGGGCCTAAGTAGGCCAACTCAGTTTCATCCTCACATCATTCATTGTTTGAGGACTGCTCATTATCATCTATTCTAGAATCACATTCTGGTCCATCACTTTCTGCAATGGATTCTGCTTGCACTTCCTCAAAAGCAACTTTTGATTCAGTGTCTATTGCTATACCCAGATTCTGGATCTGCATGCTAGTGTCATCGGTAGCTTCATGAATTTCAATCTCCAAGTCAGCTCTTGGAATGTCTACTAGATTGACCTCTACCATGATGTTATCATGATAGATCTCAGGTGGCTCAATAGAGATGTAGGTCACCAGCCTATTACCCCTTCGTATGTAGGAAGGGTTAGGGTGATAAGGATTCCAATCCACATCATCCCCCAAACTGAGGTTCAGATGATCGAGAGATGCTGCTAAAAGCTCATCCTATCCTCTGATATGGTAGCCTAACCCGAACCTATCAGTTGGCAACTGATATTGTGGTTCATAGGGAGTTCGATGCCCTTGCTCGAATAAGCCTAGACCATAACCATACCAATGGTAACGTTCAAAATAGTGCAAGGTGAACTCAGGGTTAGACAAATAATGAACATTCATCGAGAATGGTTCATCATCATCCTCATCTATGGGCGTGCGATTTGCAAGTTGGTCAAGCCCTCCATAGATAAAATTTGTTTGGTTGGGTGGCACCCCTAGTGGTACCACCATCCCTATGGGAAAGTGATGGGCTTGAGGTCAGCCCATGTCCTATGCAGTCTCGATAAAAGGTGTGAATGTCACATTCTACACTATATACTCTACTAACCTAGGATTAACCAAATGTATGGTCACCTGTAGTGCAGATGACCCTACTAAAGAAGTAGGTGAGGTAGGCTGAGGTGCCTCCTCGACTTGATTTTGAGTATCCCCTTCATCCATGGGACTAGGAACCTCGATAATTTCTACTTTGGGTACTTGGTTGTATATCTAGGTGCATTGAGGGGAGAATGAAATCTCTAGGTAAATCTGCTAGGTTCACATATTTAAATGGCTCCTCATCGAAAGGAACCATGTGAACTTATCCCTCATGTATATATTTAATACATTGATGTAAAATTGAGGGAATGCAATGCATTTCTCTAATCCAAGGCCTCCCTAGGAGGATGTTATATTGCATGGCACCTTCTATCACATGACACATCATAGGGATGGTCTTCAGTCCAACCTGAATTGGAAGAACTATAGTACCTACCATTGAGCATAGTGCATCATTAAATGCTCTCAAAGTGAAGGTAGAAGGTACAATGTGTGATTTTGGCAACTTCAGATATGTCAATGCCTTGGTAGTAATAATATTGATTGATGACCCTGTGTCAATCAAAACCCATTTAAATGGTGTGTGGTTAACACATGTAATTATATGTAGTGGTGGGTCCACTATAGCAGTAGAGACCATTTTAATCTCGTGATCATGAAATTGAATCACCGACTCACTACACTATTGCACATGTCCCATAAAATTTGTAAATGCTTTGGGGTCCTGGGACTGAACTTCGATAGACCTTAGGATGTCCATGAGCATCTCCCTATGCTTAGGAGACTATTGAATCAGTTCATATATTGACAACTTTGTTGGAGTTGTCTGTAGGCTTTGAACTAGCCTACTCTTGATGGTCACCACCGGTCTAGTTGGTGGGCCTGGCATATTTTATGTTGGCCTTTAGAGGGCGTAGCTTGAACCCTGATGGGAGCTGGAGGTAGATTTAGTCGCTCATACCTCCCTTGTCTTGTGACAACATTGACCATGCCGATGAATCCTTGAGTTGGTGGTTCCACCCGCACTTGATTCACATGACCAACATTGTTCCTCGATGGCTCATGATTCGGTAAGGGGTTCTTGAAGATCCCCATATTTTGGTTGTCTAGAGCCTGAGGGTTGTCCATAATTAGCTCACCTTTTTTTATCATGTTTTGCACCATGTGTTTGAAACTATAACATCCTTCGATGTCATGTCCCTTCATTCTATGGTAAGGGCAATACATATCATCCCTATACCCTTTTGGCTTGGGTTGGTTAGGGTCTTGTAATTTGATCTCTAGTAAGTTAAGGGCCTTGGCCTTGCATAGTTGATGGAATATCGATGTCATTGAACTTGAAAATGGTGTGAACTGGTGAGGAGGGTATTGCTCTTTATTCTTACCCTTCTTGTTATTATTGCGTTGATCATATCACGCAGGAGGAGGTTGGGCCTGATAATTCTATTATTGCCCCTTATCCCCTTTCTAGAGGTTTAACACCACTTGATTCACATGGGCTGGCTTGGCCTGGTGATTCTGATTTTGGGTGTTCTTCTTGTTCCACTCCTTGTTTTAGAGCTTCAAGTTACCCTCCTATAACTTGATGTCCTCAATTACCTTGGCTTGCACCAAGGCCTCCTCAAATGTTTGATACTATTGCAACTACAGTAGTAATGAGATGTGCTTCACACAACTCTTTGTAAACATTCGAGTCAGTTCTATGGTTGGAATGGAAAATGGTAACTTTACCATCAACTTTCTCCATATTTTCCCATAATCCATGATCGGCTCATCATCATGTTGCATTAAAGCAGCCAGATCGGATAGGTTTACCTTCTTCTTGATATCGAAGGAGAAGCATTCAAGAAATGCATTAGCCAGTTGTTCAAAGTTGGTTATGTTGTGCCTCTTAAGTTGATTGAACCACTCTCGGGCAGGGCCTAAAAGGGTTGTGATGAAGGTTCTCAGCAATAGAGCATCATTGCTTTCTATCTGAAAGCACATATCCATAAATCTCATGACATGTTCTTGAGCATCTTCCTCTCCTTGAAATTTCTCTAGATTTGGCATCTCGAAGTGATCGGGATACGCTAGAATGGGCACTGAAGGGCATAAAGGCTCATTGTGTATTTTGTTCAAGGTTGGCTTTTGATAAGTCATCCCTTGTTTCTCTATTGCTCTAACCTTGTCTGCCAAGGCCTTGTAGGCCTTCGAAGATAGAATTTCCTCTTCTCTGAGAGGTCCTTGAGGAGCCTTTGGAGGTAAATTCTTCTTCGATCGAGGTGGAGGACTAGGCTCATCCTCCATATCCACTAAGGAGATCTCAGGATATTCCTATTCTTGGTCATCTCTTACTACTTCCTCATACTACGTACGCCCATGATGTTCAAGTGCTTGGTGCTGCATCATATTTTGGGTCATGTGGTGAGTATGAGTTTCAATGTGTTCAAGGTGTAAATCAGGCTACGAAGTAGCTCATCTATGAGTGTACTCCCTATATTCACTCTGAGGGGGTAAATTGGTATGAGCCAATTGATCCTCTCTCTCAACATGCTCCTTTTGATCAAGGATGCATTGCTCAAAAATATGTTGCCTTAGCAACCTCTATCTTTGAGTATCCTCATTTTTAAGGTGCTCACGCTCTATACGTACATCTTCCAATTGATCTTGGAAGATCTACTACCATTGTTCTGACACCAATTTTTGTGATCGATCTATAAGATCGGTCGTATGTGGTCTCTGGTGGATTTTTTCTATTCGAGTAACTTTGTTGGTGTGACCCCCAATAGACTTGTTTGCCATGCTCTTGCCTTTGTCTATATAGATGGCATTTGCATTCTGGTGTTGTCTATGATCTATGCCCATGTGGGTTGATGGGGCAAGTATACTACGAGAATGCTTAGAGCATTCTCCTAGTTCTCTGATAGTCCTACGTGTGCTCTCACTATGAGAACTCATAGAATGAGAGTGAGCAACCGAGGGTTTATACCCTAACTACCCTAGGACTCTATCAAGACCATCAAGTTGTCTAGTGCACCATGGCTCATGTGGTGGCATACCATTGACTCCAACTTTAGACATATCAAATGTGAACTTACCAAGTTCATTATTGTTTGGAGTCTATATGGGCCTATGATCTGAAGCAGCCCTCTCTTCCTACCCCTGAATGGGTGGATTTTCTACTTGTCTATCTTGAACTGGTAGGGGCCTTGAGCCACCCTTAGCTCGAGTATGGATGGGAACCAACTTGGTTATAGCTCCTTCCTCCATGATGTACTCTTTAGTGGATCCAGTAGATCCATGAGGTGTATGATCATGATATATGCTCCCATGCTTGAATACCCCATGTTGGGATCTTCCATGCTCGGATCTATCTCACGAGGAGTGTACATTACCTCCTCTAGGTGGGGTATTCTGATGAGAACCCCCACATGTAGAGTTATCCCCTCTAATGCTCATCGAACATCATTCGAGAGGATCTTGTGATTGAGGGTTCGACATGTTGTGTTGTGCATTAGGTGGAGCTTTAGACTCGACCTCGGTTCTACATCGATATCGGCCTCTCCGTGTTCTAACCATGATATGTATTATCTCGTATGTAGATTTTAAAGAAAACAAAGCAAACAAGGATGATTATCTCTTTTAAAATTTCTTTGTGAGCCCTACACTAGTTTGATGTGTTTGAAATTTGTTGAAAATTTAAACTACTCTCATCGTGTTTGAAATTGTTGATGTAATGCTCAAATAGTTTAAGGTTTTCACCTGTATGCTCATAGCTCGACAACCGACAATGAAAGTCACGGTCACGTAAACCCCCAAAAATGTGGAGATGAAATCCACACCGAGTAGGGAGCACAGGTCCTACCGATCCTCACCCAACACCCCATGCGTAATGATACACCCCTTCGAAGAGGAATGCATGCTATTTTGCATGGTTAGGATAGATCTTGGAGTCGGTATTGGCCAATAGAACAAGGTTCGTGGGAGTTGAGCCAATGGATGGAAATAACTGCCACCATCATTGAACTCTACTAGTGGTTGGATATGACTTCCAACTCACTAGCATTTAGATGTTGCGTGGTGTGTGTGTGTTCATTTTAACTTGCGTATGAAAGAAAATGCATCACCAAGCAAACATGATCTTTCCTACATGCCTAGAATAAAAGCATTTTAGATTTAGAAAGATGCATGTATTTGACTAAATGAGATTTAGAGAATGCATTTACATGATAAAATTGGCCACTAATTGGGCCTCATTGTGGTTGCTCCACAACTAGCCCCAAAATTTGGGGACCCACCTTTTTGTTTTAGCATTTGGGTGTTTGCATGTTGGTTTTAAGTGTCTAATGCTTGGTTTATTTTGAGTTTGCAGTTATCATTAGTTATCATCAACGACATTGCATTGTCAACAACTTTTTCTTGTCAACGATTTTTTCTTGTCGATAACTTTTTGTCATCAATTTCTTGTTGATGACTTTTTGTCGTCATTTTGTTGTCGACGACTTCTTTGTCGTCAATGTCTTGTCGACGACTTTTATCGTCAAAATTTTGTTGATGATTTTTATCGTCATTTTTGTTGATTGCAGTTTCATTGTTAAATGTTGTGTTTCTTTATTTTTGCATATAAGGAATTTTGATTTTTTATTGAATATAATTGTTGGTTCCAATAAATATAAAAAAAAATAAAAAATAATAATAATAAATAAATATTATTATTATTTATATATTTCATATATTTATAATAATAATAATTATAAAAATAAAGTAAATTTATGTATATATATATAAAAATTTATAAAAGATAAAACAAATAAAAAAATAAAGAAAATATATTATATATAATTTTTATTTTATATATATTATAATCATGGATAAATAAATAAGTTATAACATGATGTGTATATAATGATAGTGAGAGGATGTACTTATATATTTATATACATATAGGAAGTGAGGATTTTGATTGTGCACTCATAAAATTACTCTATTCTAATTTAATTCTCGATCTCTCTTTTGTGCAGGTTATTCAATTACAAGGTATCGTGACTTGCCTGGGAGGGTCTATCGACGGAGATCGGCATATGCATAGTTCCAAGCAGCGATGTCGACATGGCCATGGGCTTGGAAGCTCATCGCGTAAATCTAGATTGGAGGTCGGCAACTACGATGTCTTCGGTGATATGGCATCCAGGGATGGGCCCCACGATGATACGATGGATGAAATAATTAGGTATGGAGTCACGACACATAGCCAGGGAGATATAATGGTGATAGGGAAGACTCGACACCGGTGTAGAGGACTAGTAACTAATGAGGCAGTCATTGGTAGGCATCTTCGGTGGGATTCAATAGGGTGGACCATACACCAGGTAGACCCAGTAGACCTACGCAAAGAGTGAATGCCTCAACAATGTGGATACACATAGGGTCCCATGGAGCTTTGGTGGCGGTGTAGTGCAGGCCAAGGTAGAGAGACCGGGATCCGCCATGAGTGACACAAAGGCTTCAGAATCGTGACACAAAAATTTAGACAAATGTTTTTTGAAGTATTGCCTAGCGATGGGTTTTACCTTGTCAGCGATACTTTAGGAAGATGAAGGCCCAATCACCGGTGCCAATGTGGATGCACAGGTGGGCCCACAATGTAGAGGGCATTGATGTAGCCAATCGGGTGTGATTCGAGGGTCCTAGAACAATCTTCCCATGAAAGTTTGGCATGATAACGACATTTGAAAGTTTATTAACGACGTCGAAAGCACGACATTCATCGAGCATCAAAAATCCTAATGGGCAGAATCATGCAGCGTGAGTAGCATACGCGAGTGTCTCAAAAACCTGGCCACATCAACTTTCAGCTTTTAGAAGATTATAGACCCGCGGGAGGATTGATTGGAACATAGCGATGTCGTGGGTGGTCATTCGGTAACCTGGCAGATAGAGACAAGGCATCATTAGTGCTGTAGGAGGTATCATCAAACATGGCGAAGGTTTGGCTATGACGCGACGTCGAAGACACTTACAGAAATCCAGATAGCACAATGGCAACCGTTGAGGTTGCGTGGCTCATTGGAATGTTAACGGAGGGCTAGTTTTGATTGGCAGGGCTTGTGTAAGCGTGGCGAAGGTATAAACGATATATTTCAACCATCTGAAGCCAAATTTAAATTATCAAGAACAGTAGAGAGACTACAACAATGAAATTATAGCAACTAGCCAATAGATAATGTTGGTGATTTTGGCAGAGGGGATGCTTGTTTGAAATGATGATACACCACGCTGACTAGTGGAGCGCAGGGTTCGTAGACAACACATACACAACAGTCATTGAAATATATGTTGGAAGGTTGGTTTCATAGAAGGATAAATACAGTGCAAGCCGAGGCTTCAACGTCTGATCGAATGTCGACAGTGGGGTTGCTTCCCACACCGCACGACTTCGATGGAATCCTATTCCAACAACAAGATTATCGGGGCACATACAGTGTAGACAAAGAGGAATTCAACACCGGGGAACAAAGTCGTGCACATATTCGTTCGGAATAATGCAGAGTTTCAAATTGACAAGAAATGGGTAGAAGCATTTATTTGAAGACAAGTATATTGGTTTGGTGGGGAGGATGGCCCCACCACATGAAAAATAGAGATAGGGCAGCACAGTGAATGCGCAAAGGTCGACATTTAATAGTAGTGGTGCATGACGAGCATCTATTGAGATGTCATGGCAGAGGAAGCCACCGGTGTTTATAGCAAGGGTAAAAGGGATGCAGCGTTACGTCGGTTTTTGGCAAGCAGTAGGAGATGTAAATGGAGTGGACCAACGGTACATCATATATGATGATAGTTAGACTTATGAGCCATATCCTCCTTAGACAGGAAGAAAGCAGCAGTCCAATGTCGTTTAATGCAAGTGGAAATTAGATTTGAACCCTTTAGTCACATAATGGCAGCATGATTTGGGATGAATTAAATTTCGAAGAGCTAAGTTAGGTAGTGTTGTGCCATAGGAGGATTTGAAGGCGTCGGATCGTGGAACATGGAGAGGTATCGATCTGTACATAGTGGCATTGCTGGTCACGATCAAAGTTCATATGGGTGTTGGCTAAGTCAAATGTTGAGGACTCAGGTGACACGTTGGCGTTATGAACGCAACGAAAAAAAATATAGCGATGAAAATCCACGGTGTATTGGCGGTTCCCGTGTCAATCATCTATCACGGGCGTATGTGGACAAGTCATGCAGTCGTGAAGGTCCCATCAACGATAAGAGTCGAATAGCAAGCTCAGGTGGATTCGAGAGGACCAGATGGCGCACGATATTCATGTGGGTTTTGGTCACATTATTTCATAGTATGGAGGCCTGACAGAGTCTGTGGTGGGTAACGCTTATGAAAAAATGCCCAAGGAGAATTAGATATGTGTATGTGTCAAAAGGTTGTTAGTGTATGATAATTATATCATCACACCCAGGGAAGCTTTGACGGACTCGTGAATAAAAGGAGGAGTCGCCACGTAGAAGGTTATAAGCTTTATAGAAAAGCCTTTGGATTAGGCTTGCAGGGTTTTTGTTTTATTGCTCATAACGAATCAAATGTCTTTTTATTGGTGCATGATTAATAAAACAAGACGTGGAGGTTTGTGAGACTAAAAAGGTGAAAGGTTTTATGAAAATGGAGATAAACGTTTCAAGCATTATAGAAGGGCAATGAAACTCAAACAAAACAAATTAAGAGAAGCTAAAACCAACAACCAAAGGCAGCGAAAAGCCATGGAGTGAAAGTGGAAATGAACAGTTGCAGAAAATTTTAAATACCTCATGCAAAGACAGAAAGGGGGATGAAACCTTTTTGAAGGAAAGACAGAAAGATGAAACCTTTTTGAAGGCCAAATGCTGCCGGATTTGAAATGTAAAAATGGAAACACATTTTTAATGCAAGGATCTTTTTCAGAAATTTCAGGCCTTGTTAGCAAGAAAGAATGAGATGATTTCTGCATGCTCAAATTTAATTGTTTATCTTTCCCCTTTCAGATTTTGGACTTGTAGATGAAGTTTATGCAATTTTTTTTTGGTTACTTCATGTGAATGTTTGAATCTGAAAATTTATTTTTGAACCCTAGGAGCTAGCACTTAGTTTATTTTGGTTGTGCAAATTTGTGGGTCGAATAAGCTAGGTTGCATGTATGAACTTCTCACATATTCGGTTTTGCAGGATGGGGTGCTATCAAACTGATGGAGCTTTGCATTTCTGCATTTTCAGCATTTAATTTACTTCAGATTTTTATTTTTCAGTTTTTCAAATTTTATTTTACAAAATTTTTTTTAATTTTCGGACATTAAAATAAAAATTAAAAAAAATTCAAAATCTAAAAATAATTGCATGGTTGCGTAGAGTATACTTCATACTTCCATTACGCACTTAGACATTTTTACTTCTGAGTCATTTCAAATTTTTAAAAATTATTCAAAGTTGTTTTATTGCAGATTTTTAAATTTCGAAATTTAAAATTTTCATTTTGAGGTCAAATTTCATTTTTTCAGTTTCATATTTCATTCATGAGCCTATGATGACATTTCCTTCATGAAAATTTCAATTTCATTGAAGGGGTTATGTTTTATGGCATTTCATAAATTACCATTTTTGGAGCAATAAATGCACCTTTTCTTCATGAAAATTCTGATTTCATTGAAGGGGGGTAATTTTATATGTTATATTAAAAGGTTGTTTTAAAGCATTAAATTATTTTTCTTTATGAAAATTATTTCATAAAAGAGGGATAATTAAATGACATTTTAAAGCCCTTATTTTAAGGCCATAAATTATCATCTCTTTGTGAAAATTAATTTCACCAAAGAGGGATAATTTATTAATCACATTAAAAGCTATCTTAATCTTCATGATAAGAAGCTATATTCAAGGAGCCTATTCATCATTTAGGATTCACATTCATAGATAGATTTAATCTTTACTTTCATATTTAAAAGTAGGATTTAATGCAAGATAAAACTTGATTAAAATCCACTTAATAAGGGAAGATAAAATCTACCTTAAAATCCTCAAGATAAAAGGAATTAAGGCACTACATCATGGTCATATGAGGGCCAACTCACATTTGCTTTATTTTGGTTTCATGAACAATCATTAAAGTAGCATGGTAAAATAAACCAACACGTGCCCCTTGTTTACAGTTACTTGCAATCACTAAGGTGTTCCAAGCATTTAAATTGATACATATTTATTTGAGATTACTAATACACATATGCAAATGCTAATATAGCGGAGACCTTGGAGAAGTTGTTTTGTTTAACTTCTTTGCAAGAGAGGGTTTTGAGATACAAATCCTAAGGGAGAGTGTAATTTCACAATTGGGTAAAATTAACACTCAACATTTTGGCGCTAGAAGGAGGGCATGAATTGGTTTACTTTATTTTATTTATGCTAAGCAATTCATGCATTGGTTTTCATTGATCTAACGCTTTTGGATTGTTCATACATGAATGATGTGATTTGGTGTAACTTTGAGAGTTTTAATTGCTAAATATTTCAAGTTCATTTCATTAGCATCTTTGGTAATCTTTTAGCACTCAACACTTTGGGAGCTAGGAGGATTTGAATTGATTTATTTTATTACTATTTAGATGCTAAATTGTTCATGTTACTTGAAATATTTATCCAAAGACATTGGTCTTGACTAATGAAATTTTGTTGATCACTTTCATTGATTCTAACATTCTCTATTTGATGATGTGTTAATACTAACCTTTTGGCAAATTTGAGAATGTTCTTTCATGTCATGGTTTAATTGATGCATATCTTTTGGGATGATGCTAACATGATGATCTTTATGATTTACTCATTTGAAAATTGTTAGTCATTTTATGCTTCATTGCAAGATATTTTGTATTTGACTAACAAATTTGGTTCTAAAGTTATTCTTTGAGTTTCACTAATGGCAACATTTGAGGAGCAAGTGGTATCTTTAAGAGAAGAAATGGTATCTATGTTAGGAAAGTATTATGAGTGTTTTCCTATCTTTGGAACACCCCATCAGATTCCTGAAATGTTATTGGAGTTTCTACGACTCTTTAATCAAGAGGTGGCATCAGGATACCTACAAAATTTGCATATCTACAAGAGCACGTTATTTCAATGCCAAGTTTTTTATGAGGATATTGCTTGTAGGTTCTTCTCATACATTTTGGATGATAGATCATTCTTATGGTATGGCAAATTACCCATGGAGGTTAGGACTTCTTGGATCCGACTAGAAGCAGCCTATCTTTATCATTTTGGTAATCAAGTTGACTTAGATATGTTGCAAAATCAATTTACCTCTATTCGTAAAGAGCCTAATGAATCCATGAGTCAATTCAATGAGAGGTTCCATGAGTTGCACTCTCAAATGTGGGAAAGTTTGGACATACAAGAAGAGGAAGCTATTGAAGTATACATGGGAGCCATACCCCCCACACTTGCTACACTTATTGAGGAAAATATTGATGATCGATATTTTCCTAGAATCTATGAGGTTGCAATAATGGTAGAACAAGGGCAAGTGGAGGCACAACATGTTCCCATGAGAGATTGTTCTTTTAGAGTTAGTGATGCCAACCTACACCAACCATCTAATATAGCACCCTCCACTCCAATGATACCTAAGGTGAATGATCAAGGGGATGAATTTGAATGTCCAAATATTACAACCACCTTAGATATAGTCCAAGAGGAGGTGCAAGTTGCCAAGCCAACATCCACCAATGAGGATTGTGTAGAGATGGGTTCATTTCTAGAAATGCATGAGTATTCAGATAATGGTGTCCTAAATTCAACTATATTTGAGATATGTGATAGGACAGAACCTACCATAGAATTGAATGAAGTGGTTGAAAGTGAAATTGGAAGAGAATCAATAAATGAATTTGAAGATATGATAGAATTTCACCACTTGTTCTTGGAAGACACTCTCGATGAGATGCTTGAAACTAATGATCAAGAAATTCTTCACCCTCCAAATTGTGATAAAATTGAATCATGGGTTACCAATTTGGACTATGATAGCCTTACAAATTTGAATTCAAGAAATAACCCACTTTTGGAAATAATTGAACCATCTAAGGAAGGTGAAGGTGAATTTGATGAGAAACACATTGATGAATTGGAAGATGTTGAAGAAGTAGTTGAGCATCACAACTTGATTTTGGAAGATGATTATTATGATGCTTGGAAGAAGTGGGAAGAATACACTCACTCTAAACCTTCTAATGAACCCTTTGTGTCAATTGATATGCAGGATAACACAATCGCCTACTCACAGGAAGATATTACAACTCCTGTACAATTTGAGAATGTTTTGGAAGAAGGGTTGGAATCTCATCAAATTTTGGAAGATGATAATGATCCTACTACCAAGGACAAAGAAGAAAAAGAATTGATGGATGAATCAAAAGATCATGTCACAGATACCATAGAGTTTCATCCCATGAATTTGGATGATAATTTTTACAATGGTTGGGGGAGATATGAAGATGTGTTATTTTCTCACACCCCTATTGATGAAACTTCTATTCCACTTTATATGCAGGATGTTGAAACTTCTACTTCATATGAAGATCTCACATTCGCAAGATTTGAGAAGGTTACAAAATTTGATCATGTTGAACATAAATTCATTGAAAATTTGGATACAAATTCGCATGATTATTTTGAGGATTCAAATGAAGAGATACCATGGATAGTGAACAAAGAATTGGAACCAAATGACAAAGAGGTTGATCTATTAGAAGCAACTCAAATGATTGATCATGAAGATGGGTTACTTGACATACACTTTGACCAACAAGATTTGAGGGTTGAAAAGGATGGACATGTTTTCAATTGGGTGCCCAATTTTGGTATGTTTGATGAACAGGTAATCAATGAAGAAATTGCAAATCCTCACCAAGTTTTGGTAAATGAAAATGTGCAAAAGGTAAAATCTAACCTTTTGTGTCCAAGCATCCAAGCTTCAGGTGAAAATTTGTATGACCATTTATTGAATTTGAATGATGTTTATGATGAAATGCCATTGAAGGTGAATGAAGAACAAGGATTAATTTCTACTTACACCTTTAATAAGATTGCTTTGATGAATGAAAAAGAAGTTGATGCACTTGAATTGTTGAATCAAATTCATCAACAATTAATTATTGAATCTAGGATAAAAACTTATAATGATTCTCATTTAGTAAATATCCTAGATACTTGCAAATTTTTGCATAAATTTGATTGGCCTAAAAACATGAATAATGAATTGGCTTTGAAATTTTTAGAAATAGGCTCTTGTTTGCAAGATTTCATATTTGAAAAAGAAAGCCTAGTTCTAAATTAGGAATTGAGTTCTGAAATTGACATTTTAAAGAATAGACAAGAAACAATTGAAAATCAAATGTTGTCTAATCAATTTAATGATTTGAATCTCACCTATGGGATTATTAATGGAACTAAATCAAATTGGTGGGGTGAGAGAGGCAAGTTGAAGTTTGTTGCATTGTTTGGCTTAATCTTGTTTTTGTTGGATTCCTACAACATTTGGCATGCGTATCATGTTATTTGTCTTTTGAAATGTTCTAATCATGTTTGGGATCCAGGGAAGTGATAGTTCAAACGTTGCATCATTTTGTACCATATTGTACATTTGTATATAGATTTTGGTTTTCATGTTCGATTTTGGGTTTGGATTTTGTTTTGATGTTTGCAAGTTTGATTTGTGTGTTTTGTATTCATTCGCTTCCAAGTTTTGGTTGTTTTCTAGTATTTTAGAGTGAGATGTCAGCTCATGTCCTCATGAATGTTAACTAAGATAAGGAGAATATGAAACATCGGAATTGTATTGCAGAAGGCTCCACGAGTACCACAAACACATTAAAGAATATCGTTTGAAACTTGGGATGCGTGAAGTTGTCAGTTTTGCAAATTAGGGTGAAATATTTTGTATACTCCATCTCATTC
This sequence comes from Wollemia nobilis, assembly GCA_028583015.1. Lineage (NCBI taxonomy): Eukaryota > Viridiplantae > Streptophyta > Pinopsida > Araucariales > Araucariaceae > Wollemia > Wollemia nobilis. The sequence goes on from JAQPPZ010000883.1 coordinate 747,213, forward strand.
ATCCGTATTTCATGGTACATTTCACATTGCATAAACATTGCATCTCACTTGCATCTACATTTCAAAGACAATCACCGAAAAACATGTCAAATTCTCTTAGGATCATTGCACAATATACACTAAGAAGATCTTGAGATTGGGAACTGATGCCGAAACTATCTTGAACCAAACACAATTTGCACATATTAAAAACATCTTGGGTAAAATGGTCAAAACCATCCTTGGGAGAAAATGTGAGGTGAAAAGAGTCATTCTTGTCGGTCCTATCATGCAACATAGTCCATAAAATAGTGGTTTTCACCACTTCCACAATACTTGAAACTCAAAATCAGAGTAGTAAGGATAGGGTCAAATTCTCATCATACTTAGGTTGAGAATCTGATTCCCCAAAGCTTTGAGTCTACTTCCATCACACCACTGACTATTGGATTGTAAGGATCGTACTACATGTCCCCTCAGAAGGATGGGTAGTCATCTCTAAGATTCAAGAAATCAAAAGCAAAATCATGGACTATGGGGCTAACCTCCATCGGGGCTATAGACGCTTGACTGGCAGTGGAGTATGCTCATGCGTGGTGACATGTCTCATTTAAAAGTGAGACCTCTGACCGCTCAAACGGATAGGCTAGCCTTGTGGTTTCATCCATAACAGGTTTAACCATTTTGGTCAAGATGAGGTAATAAACTCAAGATCAGAGTAGTAAGGATAGGGTCAAATTCTCATCATACTTAGGTTGAGAATCTGATTCCCCAAAGCTCTGAGTCCACTTGCACACACTGGTTCTGGATTGTAGTGGTTCATAACTGAGCTCTTGATCTGGTAAATGAATTCACTGCACACACATTTGGTCCTAAGAGGGTTAGACAGTTTTAGTGTGTTTGTTTATGGTACTAGAATGTTTGAGTCTCTACAAAATAGGTCGTTCATATTATAGCATCCTTTCAATACATCCATAACATATCATATGCATAAATCATGAAGACATAAACATCCATGTGAAACTGACGATGGAATGTTGAATGGTTTCAGACGATAAGGAATGAATCACTTTGCACACACTGAGCTGATGTTGAATGATTCTGATGGTTCATGTCTTTTTGGTCTATTTTCATTCTCTGGATACTTGCTGATGCTTGTAATTCTAATATTTGGGTTTTGTGTGTTTTCAGGTTGGGTTCTTACCGAAATGCTCAGGAGCATTTCCTAGCAGAGTCACCATTTGTTGTGGTTGCTCCACAACTAGCCCCAAAATTGGGGACCCACCTTTTTGTTTTGGTATTTGGGTGTTTGCATGTTGGTTTTAAGTGTCTAATGCTTGGTTTGTTTTGAGTTTGCAGTTATCATTAGTTGTCGTCAATGATATTCTTGTCGATGACTTTTTCTTGTCGATGATTTTTTCTTGTCAAGAACTTTTTGTCGTCAATTTCTTGTCGATGACTTTTTGTCGTCATTTTCTTGTCGACGACTTTTTGTCATCAATTTCTTGTCGACGACTTTTGTCGTCAAAATTTTGTTGACGATATTTATCGTCATTTTTGTTGATTGCAGTTTCATTGTTAAATGTTGTGTTTCTTTATTTTTGCATATAAGGAACTTTGATTCTTTATTGAATATAATTGTTGGTTCCAATAAATAAATAAATAAATATTATTATTATTTTTATTATTATTATATTTCATATATTTATAATAATAATTATTATAAAAATAAATAAATTTATGTATATACATATATTTATGTATATATATATATAAATTTATAAAAGATAAAACAAATAAAAAAGAGAGAAAATTTATATATATATATATATATATATATATATATATATATATATATATATATATATATTATAATCCTCGATAAATAAATAAATAAGTTATAACATGATGTGTATATAATGATAATGAGAGGATGTACTTAAACATTTACATACATATAGGAAGTGGGTATTTTGATTGTGCATTCATAAAATTACTCTATTCTAATTTAATTCTCAATCTCTCTTTTGTGCAGGTTATTCAATTACAAGGCATCATGACTTGTCTTGGCAGGGTCTATCGACGGAGATCGGCATATGCATAGTTCCAAGCAACGACGTTGACGTGGCCATGGGCTTGGAAGCTCATCGCGTAAATCTAGATTGAAGTTCGGGAACTACGGAGTCTTCGGCGATATGGCATCCAAGGATGGGTTCCACGATGATATGGTGGACGAAATAATTACGTATGGAGTCACGACATGTAGCCAGGGAGATATGATGGCGATAGGGAAGACTCGACGCTGGCGTAGAGGACAAGTAACTAATGAGGCAGTCATTGGTAGGCGTCTTCGGCGAGATTCGACAGGGTAGACCATACGCCAGGTAGGTTCGACACACCCACACGAAGAGCGAATGCCTCAACAATGTGGATAAACAGAGGGCCCCGTGGAGCTTAGGTGGCGGTGTAGCGCAGGCCAAGGCAGAGAGACCGGGACCCACCACGAGTGACAAAAAGGCTTCGGAATTACGGTACAAAAAATTTAGACAAATGTTTTTTGAAGTATTGCCTGGTGATGGGTTTTACCTTGTCAGTGATGCTTTAGGAAGACGAAGGCCCAATCACCGGTGCCAACGCGGATACACAGGTGGGCCCACAATGCAGAGGGCATTTATGTAGCCAATCGGGTATGATTCGAGGGGTCCCAGAACAATCTGCCCGTGATAGTTCGACATGATAACGGTAATTCAAAGTTTATTAACAACCTCAAAAGCACGACATTCATTGAGCATCGAAAACCCTAATGGGCAGAATCATGCAGCATGAGTAGCATACACGAGTGTCTCAAAAACCTAGCCACATCAACTTTCATCTTTTAGAAGATTACAAACCCACAGGAGGATTGATTGGAATGTAGCGGTGTCGTGGATGGTCATTCGATAACCTAACGGGTAGAGACGAGGCATCATCAGCTCTGTAGGAGGCATCGTCAAACATGGCGAAGGTTTGGCTATGACGCGACATCGAAGACACGTACAGAAATCCAGATAGTGCAATGGCAACAGTTGAGGTTGCGTGGCTCATTGGAATGTTAACGGAGGATTAGTTTTTATTGGCAGGGCTCGTGTAAGCGTGGCAGATGTATAAACGGTATATTTTCAACCATCCGAAGCCAAATTCAAATTATTGAGAACAGCAGAGAGACTACAACAATGAAATGGTAGCGACCAGCCGGTAGATAGTGTTGGTAAATTTGATAGAGGGGATGCTTGTTTGACATGATGATACACCGCACTGACCAGTGGAGCGTAGGGTTCGTAGACAACACATACGCAACAGTCGTTGAAATTTGAAATTTACATTGGAAGGTTAGTTTCATGGGAGGACAAATACAGCGCAAGCGGAGGCTTCAACGTCTGATAAAGTGTCGACAGTGAGTTTGCCTCCCACACTGCATGACTCCGACGGATTCCCAGTCCAACAGCAAGATTATCGGGGCACATACAGTGTAGATGAAGAGGAGTTCAATGCCAGGGAACAAAGCCATGCACAGATTCATTCGAAATAATGTAGAGTTGTTAATTGATGAGAAATGGGCAGAAGCGTTTATTTGAAGATAAGTATATTGGTTTGGTGGGGAGGATGGCCCTACCACATGAAAAATGGAGATAGGGCAGCACAGCGAATACTCAGAGGTCGACATTTAACAACAGTGGCGCATGACGAGCATCGATTGAGATGTCACGGTAGAGGAAGCCACCAGTGTTTACGGCAATGGTAAATGGGATGTAGTATTACATCGGTTTTTGGCACGCAATGGGAGATGTAAATAGAGAGGGTCAATGATACATCATATACGATGACAGTTAGACTTAAGAGCCATATCCTCCTTAGACGGGAAGAAAGCAGCAGTCCAATATCGTTTAATGCAGGTGGAAATAAGATTTGAACCCTTTAGTCACATAATGGCAGCATGATTTGGGATGAATTAAATTTCGAAGAGCTCAGTTAGGTAGTGCTACGTTACAGGAGGATTCGAAGGCGTCAGATCGTGGAACAGGGGTAGGTATCAAGTTGTACATAGTGGCATTGTTGGTCGCGATTAAAGTTCAGATGGATGTTGGCTAAGTCGAATGTCGGGGACTCGGGTGACATGTTGGCGTGATGAATGCTGCGAAAAAAAATACAACGACAAAAATCCACGGTGTATCGGCGGTGGATTCAATAGGACTGGATGGCCCACGAAATTTGTGTGGGTTTTGGTCGCATTATTTCATAGTGTGGAGGCCTGACAGAGTCTGCGGTGGGTAATGCTTATGACAAAACACCCAAGGAGAATTAGATATGTGCATGTGTCGAAAGGTTATTAGTGTATGATAATTATATCATCACACCTAGGGAAGCTTTGACAGACTCATGAATAAAAAAGAGTCTTCATGTGGAATGTCATAAGCTTTGTAGAAAAGCCTTTGGATTAGACTTGTAGGGTTTTTGTTTTATTGCTCGTAACAAATCAAATGTCTTTTTATTGGTGCACGACCAATTAAACAAGACATGGAGGTTTGTGAGACTAAAAAATGTGGAAGGTGTTATGAAAAGGGAGGTAAACGTTTCAAGCATTATGAAAAAAAACGTTCAAAGGGCAATGAAACTCAAACAAAACAAATTAAGAGAAGCGAAAACCAACAGCCAAAGGCAGCGAAAGACCATGGAGTGAAAGTGGAAATGAACAGTTGCAGAAAATTTTAAATACCTCATGCAAAGACAGAAAGGGAGGCGGGACCTTTTGAAGGCCAAATGCTGTCGGATTTGAAATGTAAAATGGAAACACATTTTTAATGCAAGGATTTTTTTTCAGAAATTTTAGACCTTGCTAGCAAAAAAGAATGAGATGATTTTTGCATGCTAAAATTTAATTGTTTATCTTTCCCCTTTCAGATTTTGGATTTGTAGATGAAGTTTATGCAATTATGTTTTGGTTACTTAATGTGAATGTCTGAATCTGAAAATTTATTTTTGAACCCTAGGAGCTAGCACTTAGTTTATTTTGGTTGTGCAAATTTGTGGACCGAATAAACTAAGTTTGCATGTATAAACTTCTCACATATTCAGTTTTGCAGGATAGGGTGCTATCAAACTGATGGAGCTTTACATTTCTGCATTTTCAACATTTAATTTGCTTCAGATTTTTATTTTTCTGTTTTTCAAATTTCATTTTAAAAATTTTGTTTAATTTTCGGATAATAAAATAAAAATTAAAAAAAATTCAAAATCCAAAAATAATTGCATGACTGCGTAAAGTATACTTCATACTTCCATTACGCACTTAGATGTTTTTACTTCGGAATCATTTCGTATTTTTAAAAATTACCCAAAGTTGATGTTTTTATTGCAGATTTTTAAATTTCCAAATTGCAAAATTTCCATTTTGAGGTCAAATTTGATTCTTTCAGTTTCATACTTCATTCATGAGCCTATGATGACATTTCCTTCATGAAAACTTCAATTTCATTGAAGAGGTTATGTTTTATGGCATTTCACAAATTACCATTTTTGGAACATAAATGTACATTTTCTTCATGAAAATGTTGATTTCATTGAAGGGGGTAATTTTATATGTTATATTAAAAGGTTGTTTTAAAGCATTAAATCATTTTCTTTATGAAAATTATTTCATAAAAGAGGGATAATTAAATGACATTTTAAAGTCCTTACTTCAAGGCAATGAATTATCATCTCTTTGTGAAAATTAATTTCACCAAAGAGGGATAGTTTATTAATCACATCAAAAGCTATCTTTATCTTCATGATAAGAAGCTATATTCAAGGAGCCTATTCATCATTTCGGATTTACATATATAGATAGATTTTGATCTTTACTTTCACATTTAAAGTAGGATTTAATGCAAGATAAAACTTGATTAAAATCCACTTAATAAAGGAAGATAAAATCTACTTTAAAATCCTCAAGATAAAATTAATTAAGGCACTACATCGTGGTCATATGAGGGCCAACTCACATTTGCTTTATTTTGGTTCAATGAACATTCATTAAAGTAGTATGATAAAAATAAACCAACACATGCTGCTTGTTTACAGTTACTTGCAATCACTAAGGTGTTCCAAGCATTTAAATTGATACATCTTTATTTGAGATTACTAATACACTTATGCAAATGCTAATATAGCGGAGACCTTGGAGAAGTTGTTTTATTTAACTTCTTTGCAAGAGAGGGTTTTGAGACACAAACTCTAAGGGAGAGAGTAATTTCATTATTGGGTAAAATTAACACTCAACAAGTCCCAAGCAAGCAAACTCTACAAACATAACCCAGACCACTAGAGACTAGGGTGGATTGCAATCATAAGTTCGTTGTTCCTAGCAACGACTAGAAGAAAACCTAAGAGAATCTAAAATTTTGCTTTTAATATTTCTCTATTTTTTCTACTTAGACCAACTTCATCTACTGTACTCAGTATATAAAATACAGTCAGACATAGGAAAACATAGGGAATTGTCTCCTACCTTAGATCCAAGTCTAATGTAGCTTTGGTTTTCTGTTATTTTTTTGTTCTCTATTAGCACGACTATCAGGCGCGGCTGAGATTTTTCATCGTAACTGTCAAACATGGTTGATATTGTTCATCATGGTTGTTAACCGCAGTGGATATCTGCAACAAAAAACACATAAAATTAGTCATCTATAGCGTAATTTGTGGGATTCCCACCGTGATCGCCATTTGTACCAATCTAAAAAGCATACACCTAACTAGTGCATCAATTAACATCAAGCATTAAAGCAATAAAGAATGGACAACAATTAATTTAACAAGAAAGTAAGGTTTATTTTATTAAATCTTTGTCAAATCTTGATTATAAGTACATCCCTCTTAGGGATACCCAATTTCTTGATACAATTGATATAATATTTTGAGATCCCCAAACGAGGATTGGTGTAATCCGTAGACTCTCTAGAATGGACACAAACTACTCAAGGACAAAAATAGTCTTCTTCTCACGCGATGGGAGGAATATGTTACCAAGAATGCCTTGAAATGCTCAGATCCTATAAACCTACATTCAAGAAACAATATAAAAGGGGTTAATAGAAAATGAGGCCTCTCTTGATGAGGCACTTAATGGGGAATTGCATAAATGACGAAAAAGATAGCAAGAAAGCATGTAAACTAGTAATGATATGCATGAAATATCTATATTATTGTAAGATTATAAAGAAAGCAGGAAATCTAGCAATTAGACAACCTAATTAACCATTAAAACTTGAAATGCATCAAATTCAATAAAACTAGTCTAGATTGATAAATGCAAGAAAGAGTGAAGCAAATCTACCTCTAATTCCTAAATTTAATCGTAAAAATGCATGAATGAAAGCTAATCTAAGTCAAATCTACCTAAATACATGCTTAAAAGAGGAAATATATGGCTAAAACAAAGGAAATCATAGATCAAACCCTCACTACAGGTTTGAGGCATAGTTGGCACTATTAACCATGGTTGACAACCGCAACTGAGCCAAAATTATTCTTGCTCTTGTAATCATGGCTTGGATCTTCAATTTTCTCTATGGAATTGATGATCAAGGGTTTCCTGTGTGTTCTTGCATAGATTTACGATATGAATTCTATGAATTGGCTGTGGAAGAGGCTCAATTGGGATGATTGATCTCCTTAGACTCTTGAATCCTCCATAAATCTGAATGCAATCATGATTTCAAAATTAACAACAATTAAGCACTCCTCAAGGGTTTACAAATGACTCCACAATTTGGTAGAGCTTCATTGCGTTCAATTCAAAAATCTTCTAAAATTTTCCTCAATTTGAAGGGGGGTCTTATAGCCTTCTCAAGTCTTTGGTCTAACTTCATGGAGAATCCAAGATCAATAACCAGGAGGTTGGATCAGTTGGGAGGAAGGTTCTGGACACTTCCTCGCCTGAAGCCACTTGAAATTTATTTCCATGGTCGTAATGGCATTTGGCTTGGCTCAGGAGTTTAAAATAGTTTTAGGGCTATTCATGGCTTTGAGGTGTATCTAGCTCTATTAGTCATGGGTGTCAACTATGGCTAAGGCTGAGTAGGCCAAATCTGCCAAAATTGAGTGGTTAAAACCACTACTCTGTCTTGGAATAGTTCAAGATCATTCATATGGGCTATTAGGATGCCCATATGAGTAGTCCCCTACACATGATGTATTTTAGGTGTCTACATATTGAGCAGCCTCAGGTTTATACTTGGGCACTAACTTTGGTATGCCACCTCTACATCAAGTTGTATGAAGTGAAGATATGGGGGTGAAAGGTATTGGTTTGTACTTATTCAAATTTGGGGCAGGGAGCACTTTAGAGTGGCTTTTCCATTGAGGTTACCTTGTGAGTGGGATAGCTCATGTCCTTATACCTTGCACTGGAAGACCAACGAGGAGCTTCCATTGAGTCATCCTAGTCGTAGCCATCAGGATTATCAAGATATTTTGGTAGGTTTGATAGCTATATATGTTATTTGATGACCATTACTAGGGGTTGTATGGGATGACGATATCATGCAATTATAGTAGACTAGGTGGGCTAGGTAGATTTTTGGGCACCATGGTAGTGAGAGATAATTGATTTAATTCTCTCATGTTTTGTGATAGTTTGGGTAGCCATAGGGGGTTTCGATGCACCAGTTATGTATAGGAACCATTGTGATGAGCTAAGTATACCTTATTCTATGGATTGGATTGTTGAGGATGAGGTAAATGAGATGATGGATATCTCGAATGTGGATGATGTCAGGATGACCATTGATTACGATGCTTAGTTTGCATTGTAGCCTGATTGAGAACCTAGTTAGGCTATTGATTATGGGGATGGCAATGATGGTGATGGTAGAGTTAGTGTAGAGGATACTCTTCGATGATAGAGATATCATCGATCCAACAATGGTGGGTGGTGATCGAGGATCTATGTGGATCAACTAGTCAAGGGTGCAGTTGGTGGTGATGGCAGAGTTGGTGGGGGTGGGGGAGCTCCTAGGAGATCTTCTACATGAAGTGAGGAGGATTGGTAAATTCTCTAGGCTAAGCAAGATAGCTTGGATGAGTGGTATTACCTTCTATAGGCTATAGTGGCATGGGATATAAACTTAACTTGATTGAGAAGCAAGGTGGAAGGGCTACAAAGTGCCCTAGGTGTAGGTGATGATGTAGCTATAGTTTTTCAAGTGTAGGTGATGACACATGAGCAATATTTATGATAGGAGATTGCATATGTACAATTATTGGAGGATAGACTTATAGAGCACGGTATACCTCTACCTAGTTGCCCTTCTTCAGCTAGATCAAGACCTAGTCATTGTAGTGAGTTGAGGCCTAGCAGTTCTCAATCAGGGTTCCATGGTATCCAAATCTATCAGCATCATAGGAAATTGGTCATGGATCCTCATTTAGATATCCTAGAGATCATGGTGGTGCTATCTAGTAGGGCTTTGTTACCTATTTTTGTAGTTTTAATTTTTGTTGTATACGAGCCTTAGTGCTTTGTTGTATACAACCTTCTGGCAAATTATGTACCTTTTTGACTCATACATAAATATACATGGTTTTTTTAATTGTGCATTATTTTGTGTCACGCTTTATATTTATTATGGATGTATGGATGAATGCATTTGTATATGATTGGATGGATGCATTATGACTAAAATGCATGTTTTTAATGGTGTTTTCATCATGATATTTTGAACACTAAGAGGTGTGCATAAAATAGTCAGTGGTCGTATGATCATCATTGTTGATGGTCATTCGGTAACTAACCTATCTCACATGGACCTCTTAATAATCAAAATATCTTGAAGAAAACTTTAATGACAATAGAGAATGTTTGATTAAGATTTGATTCTTGTTTGATAACCATTTATTTATGCTTAATTAGGGGCACCAACATCTAACACTAACATGGGCTATTATATAGCTATGTGATTGTAATCTGTAATGGATTTATTTTATCTTTGTTTGGCTTAGGGATAAATAATCTAGAGTTGTTTTGCAAAGACTCAAACATCCTAGTGACCTCAAACAACCTCATTTATTCATCTTGCTAATCCATATGATGCTAAAGGCATCCTAGTGGAGTCAAATATCTCAAGGACCAATTGTGTGTGCAATGAATGTTCATTTTCCATTATGAGTAAGGTAATAACACTAGAAAATCAAGAACCATTATGTGTGCAATAATGAATTCATTTATCAATCTTGCGTAATTGAGATTAAACCATTCTTGTAGAGGACCAAAAATTTAGCTTGTCCTTATATGCATTTAGAGGTCTCTTATAGAGAGACGTGTCATCACGCATGAGCATATTCCAACATTAGGATCTTTAAGTTTTGGGGAGTCGGATTATCAACCACTCAAATTGAGTCTTGATGAGAATTTTACCCTATCCTTACTACTTAAAGGCCTATTATTATTATTTTATTTTTATAAAGAGAGATAGCTTTGGGAAATTAGATTCTCAACCACTCGAATCGAGTCTTGATGAGAATTTTACCCTATCCTTACTACTCATTGTATTTTTATTATGTTTTTGCTGAAAGAGCTAGAGCTTTGGGGAATCGGATTCTCAACCACTCAAATTGAGTCCTTATGAGAATTTTACCCTATCCTTACTACTCACTCTTTCATTTTTATAAATATTTATAAAGATGTATATTTATTTATTGTTGGACTATGTGCATAATGGGACAAGCAAGCATAGCTTTTCGCTTTAAGGTTTAATCCAATCATGGTGTCATATTTCTATGATGCAATATGTTATTAAAGAAACATGTGATATGTGTTTGGTTCGAGAATGATAGGTATCCTCATAGAACTTAAACTTTTCTTAGTGAAAAATGTGCTTTTGATCCAAGAGAAAATTTGATTTAATTAGGAACAAGCCGTAGCATCTAAGGAAGTCTAAATTTCTAATGGATGTTGCTTGAATCACTAGGAATGGCTTAGTGACTGAAAACACCTAGATATTTTTGAACCCAAGACTACCAAATAAATGAGGTGCTATGGGGTTTTATTGCAATTTTTGTTTTTCTTTTTTTTGACATGATTTATGTATGGCGATAGTAGACTAATGCTAGACCTAAGGTGCACTTGATTAAGGTAACAAGATGCAGTGATCTAACAATTATCAAAACTACCATAATGACTACTAATATCAAAGCTATATGAACTAAACATGCAAATGATAGGAATGCTTTGTGATTCATGCATGTATGAATGCAATGTGTATGAGCAAATAAAACTTTGTATTTGTGTTTTTTTAGCCATGTATTTGTACATATGTAAAAATTACATTAGGTATAGAATACTTTTAGGTGTATAATATTTAACAGTTTGGTCTCTTCTATCCCTTCTAGATCAGCAAGTCTATATGTGCTAGGACCCAACTTCTATTTGATAATGAATGGACCTAACTAATTAGCTACAAACTTGTCATGAAGGAGAAGTAGTACATTGGTGTTCTATTGATTCTCTTTAAGAATGAGATCTACTTGGAATTCATGTAGATGCACTTTTGTGTTATAAGCACACTCGATACGTGCTTGATATACTCATAGATGTTCTAAGGTATTGATTCACCTTTCATTAAGGAGTGTGAGTTGATCAAGGAATGCTTGTCAAGCAGTGTTGTCATACATGAATTCTTGTAATGCAATGCGTAGTGAGGGGATCTCGAGATCAAGAGGTATGATTGCTTTGATTCCATAGACCAATCAAAATGGAGTTGCCCCAGTAGGAATTCGAATGCTTATTCGATAAGCCCATAGTGCCAAGGGTATTTGAGTATGCCAATATCTATGATTTCTTTGACTAGTTTCTTTAGAATAGCTATTAATGGCTTATTTTTTGCCTCAACTTGTCCATTTTCCTATGAGCAGTAAGGAGTCGAAAAACTATGTTGGATATGATATTTTTTGTAAAGTTTTTGAACATATTTATTCTTAAATTATTTGCCATTATCAAAGATAACCTTTTATGGGATGCCAAAATGACAAATAATGTGTTGGAGTATGAACTCCAAAATTTGTGTTCCTATCATGGTCCTCGAAATCGCCTCGGCCCACTTTGTGAAGTATTTTGTGGCTATGATGATAAATTTATGTTATCCTAAAGAGGCAGGCAAGATTTTTCCAATAAAACCAAGGCTCCATTGTGAAAAGGGCCAAAGACTTTGAATCAGTTGTAATATCTGTAATGGTACATGAGTTAGATTGGCATGTTGTTGGTATTTTTAACATTTCTTTACGTATTTGTAGTAGTCACTTTTCATTGTGGGCCAATCATAACCTTTGCACAATATGCACTTTGCAATGGCCATTCCACTAAAATGACCACCACAAGTACCATCGTGGACCTCTAATATAGCTCATTGTGCCTCTACAGGATCTAAACATCGTAGTAAAATCCCATTGTAGCCACATATATACAACACATCTCCCAAAAGAGTGTAACGAGTTGCTTTTTATTTGAACATGCATTTAGCCATTCATGATAAATATATTGGGAGAGTATTGAACTTAAGTAAGTCCTTTATTTGACTAAGCCACGACTCATGTGGCTCTGCATGAATGAAGCTCATATTCTTTTCATATTTAGACTCTGCTCTTGTAATTATATATTTTGACATTGTTTTAATGACTAGTATTTGGATATCTCCAGCATGGTTCTTTGGATTCAATGATTCCAGAGAGGCCATCACATTTGCAAATCTATTAGTCAAACAAGGCAAGTTGTCGATCTCATACCAGTCAAATTTTTCTAGCAATTTTATTGCTATTTCATTGTAAATTTTTAGGATTGGTTCTTTGCATTGGTAAGTTTCCTTTACTTGATAAACTATAAGTTGAGAATAACTAAATATTCTTATGTATTTAATGCCTATTATGATAGATTCTTGAAGATTTAGAATTAGGGCTTCATACTCTATGTTGTTGTTTGTTCATGGAAAGTCAAGTTTGAATGATGAAGGGATATGCATCCCTTTTGGTGTATAAAACATGACTCCAACACCTTTTCATTTTTACACTTTGAACCATTAAATAACATTGTAATAATAACATCATCTTCGAGAGCTACTAGCTCCTCCTATTTAGTGATGTTAAATACTGAATCATCTGGTAGCTCAATGAATAAAGGTTTATCATCAAGAAGTAGAGCTTCTACAAGCTGATCAGCTATTATCTAACCTTTAATGGATTTTTTACTGATGAATTCAAGATCAAATTTTGTTAGAAGCATTATCCACTTTGTAGTATGGGTATTGTTGTATTTGTGAGTCATCATGTATCACAGAGGATTTTCTCTAGCTATAACATAAGTGGTATGGCTTAACATGTAATATCAAAGTTTCTTTGTAGTAAAAACCACTGCTAGACAAATTTTCCACATACGTGTATCTTGTTTCATATCTAACCAATGTTTGACTAATATAGTAAATCGCTTACTCTTTTTTATTTCCATTCTTTTGTGCGAGCATTATCCCTAATGTATAATCTATTGCATATATGTAAATATGAAATAGGACTCCTTGGTGAGGCAACGCTAATACTAGCAGTGAGGCTAGATATTGCTTTATGTCTTTAAAAGCTACTTGACACTATTCTATCCATGAGAAGGTGACCCCCTTTTGTAGTAGGTGATTGAAAGTTCTACATTTATATAAGAGTTGCATGATAAAGCAATGAATCAATTGGATTTTTTCTTGTAAATTGCACAACTCTTTAAGGTTTCTTGGGGGTGGCATCTCCATGATGACCTTGACCTTGTTGGAATCCACTTCAATGCCTCACTTGGAGATAATGAATCCTAGAATTTTACTTTATGTAACTTTGAATATGTACTTCTTAGGATTTAACCTCATCTGATGTTCAAGTAACTGATCAAACACCTTTTCTAACACATTGATATGATCCTAACATGTTTTAGATTTTTCTATTAAATCATCCACATAATCCTCGATTATCTTATACATATAATCATGGAATATATATGTCATGGCATGTTAATATGTAGCTCCTACATTGTTAAGGCCGAATGGCATCACTTTTTAGAAAAAGTCCTCTAAGGTGTTGTAAACACTATTTTGTGTTGGTCATCAGGATCAATTCAAATTTGATTATATCCTAAGAAACCGTGCATTAGAGAGAGCATTTCATGGCCTACATAAGAGTACAATTTGATCAATGTTTGATAGAGGAAAGTCATATTTGGGATAAGCTTTGTTTAGATCTAAAAAATTTGTGCATATGTCAATCCTCCCTTTCAGTTTGCAAACTAGTACCATGTTTGATAACCACTTAGGATAATAAATGGGTTGTATGAAACCCATATCTAATAATTTTTGAAGTTCTTTGACCATGAGCAAAATGGTAGGATGAAGCTTTCTCAACTTTTGTTTAAATAGTTTTGCTTCTAGAGCTAAGGTGATATTATGGACCACCAAGTTGGGGTCAAGGCTAGGCATGTCTTTGTAATACCATGCAAAAACATCCTTCTTATTTATTAATATTTGTGTTAGCCTCTCTTTTTCTTCTATGGATAGACCTTTTGCCAATTTTATAATTTGTGGATTGTCTGTGTCTTGACAAATGTTCATGTCAATTGCTTCTTCAATAAGCATATGTGAACCTTCTTCCAACTAATTTGAAGTAGGGATGAGATGAATTTCATCTTTGTTGGAATATGTAATGCAACATTGTGTAAATTATTCTTAGACTAAAATATAAAGTCTAAAGAATAATATTTGAATTAGAAAATAATTCTATTTTATGTAAAAATATTCCCACCCAATTAATAAATAAAATAAGGGTGCTAGGAATATTTAATTTGTGGGAAAAAGTTATTTTCCCTTTTCTAGCAAATATTAGAAAGTAACTAATCACTTTCTAATATTTGATAGATGCCACTTATCACACATCTCAAAGATTAGATTGTGATAAGATTAGAAAGTAACTAAGCACTTTCTAATATTTGATAGATGCCACTTGTCACACATCTCAAGATTATATTGTGATAATATTAGATTGTGATAAGATTTAGGGTTGTAGTAGAAAAGCTTCTCTTTAAATAGGGGTGTTGTCTACTACATCTTAACATATCTTGTCATATTGACTTGTGTTGTAATATCATGTTGATGCATATTGTTGCATAACATTGAAGCATTCTTGTATTGTTGAATCAAATGAGTAATATAGTGAGCTTCATAGTGGATGTTTCCCTTCTTCATTTGAAGTAGGGTTTTACCACTTAATATTGGTGTTGTGGGTTTTCCTCTTTTGTGTGTGATTGATCTTGTGGAGCATTCTTCGATCTTGGGGAGACTTTGCTTGTCTCACATTTGGTATCAGAGCGGTTGGGATCTCCATCAAGTGTCTTCAATCCTTTGAGGTGAAAAACCCATTAAGGTATATATTTTTGCATGCATTTGATATTTAGGTATTTTATGCAAACTTATTTTGCAAATCTGCCATTAGGGTTTATAGATTTATTGTGTTTTTAGATCTAGTTGTTAGATCTTTTGCAAATAGTATTTTCATTTTAAATCTATAAAATTTTTTTTGGCATTGAGCTTTTTTTGGAAGGGTTTTGGAGCCAAACGGACCCCATGGTTGCGTCCGGAAGACCCAAAAACCCCTATTTCCATATATAGTCATTTTTTTTTAAATAAAAAACAATCGGCTATATATATAAATAAAAAAATAGTCGACTATATATATATAAATATATATATATATATATATATATATATATATATATATATATATATATATATATATATAAAAAGTCGGCTATATAGTCTGAAAAACTTTTAATTTTTTTTTTTTAAGTTTTGCTTTATAAAAATCTTTAAACTTTTTCATGCGATTTTTTTTATTAATTATTTAATAAAATAAATTTTATTAATTTAATTGCATTTTTTTAAGCAATTTTTGTATTAAAAAATTATTATTATTTTCCTTAAAATGCAATATTTTTTTGTCTCACATTAACAATGGTTGTTTGTGAGTTTGCTTGTTTTGCAAGGTTATCCAAGTATGTTTTGGAGTATACAAGGCAATTTCGGATCAACTTTTTCACTCTCTTCCCCTATTTTTATTAATTTCTTCTAATCTCTCTCAAGCATTTGCTTGAAGCATAATGTAAATTAATGTAACTTGTATCTCTCATAATGAAAGTAAAAGAGAATGAAAGTGAGAGTGAGAGAGAGAGAGAGAGAGAGAGAGAGTGTGTATTTGTGTTTTGCTTTGTGTCTCCACTATCTCTTGTTCATCTTTCTTACATTTTTTTTGCATCTTTTGCATTTTGCATCTCAACTAATCTAACTACTAACTTACTAACTTGCTACTAAACAATCTACTAACCAACTAACTTGCAATTTACTAATTTTCATATTAATCAAGAAGGTTAAAAATGAATCAACTTACTAACCACAACTTTAGTATTTGATTAAAATTTACTTAATCTTGCAACACAGTTTATATTTGCTAAACACCTATTGAATCCAAAAGAATCCGCTCTATCGGTAGCAAGTCCTTTTTGGGTCCTCGTACCCATACCCTTTTGGGTAGCTTGGTTGACCTTGGGTGAGATGAATTGGCAATTCATTAGGCTATAGCAAAACCTTAAAATGAACACTAACTTACTAACTTATTGACTATCTAACATTTAACAAATGTTTTATGGTTCAATTCAAGTTAGTTTATTTTGTTGCAAGATGGTTGTTATGATTAGTTACCTTCTTATTGCAAGTTAATCTATTGCAAGTTGATCTTGGTTTATTTCCTTTATTCAATTGCAATATGGTTATAGTTGTTTATTGCAAGATGGTTATAGTAGTTCATGATAATGTTGATTATCTTTCATGATGATGCTTATCTCTCTTGATGATGCTTAATTTTAATTATCTTTCATGATGTTTATCTTTCATGATGATTATCTTTGATGATTGAAAAGTAGATTACTTGAAAGTTATGTTTTTTTTATATATGCAAGTATGTTTATCTACTTTCTTATTGCATCATTTATTTCCTTTGTCAATGCATCTTATGTTTTGATTATGTTCACTTTCTAGAATGGCTGATCATGGAATCTCCTTCACACCTAAGCACATCCTTGATGGATCAAATTTTGGAATATGGGAACCAAGGATGAGGGCTGAATTTCAAGCAAGAAAGTTATGGCCCATTGTGAATGGAGATGAAGCAATCCCAACCCAGGCAAGGGCACTTGAGACATACAACAACAAGAGTCACCTTGCACTTTCCATGATTATCAATAGTGTGAGTGATGAGATATTGCTCACTATAAGCCATTGTGAGCATGCTAAAGATGCATGGGATTTGCTAAAACAAGTCCATCTAGGGTCCAACACATCAAGGAAATTCACTTTATTGTCCAAAATTCTTAGCACTATGCAAGGTGAAGAAGAAAGTGCCTTGATCTTCCTCTCAAAGATGAAAGACATGAGAACTCAACTATTGGCTTGTAATTGTGATTGGATAAGTGAGAAGCTCTTAAGCTTTATCATTTTGAGGAACTTGTCAAGCAAGTTCAAGAATTTTATCACCATTATTGAGACTAGGCTAGAGCAAGAAGAGGATGGCATTCCTCTCAACACTCTTTCACAATTATTGATTCAACATGAAGAGTCTCTTAATAGAGACAAAGTGAATGGTCAAGTTGTCAAGGAGAAGAATGTTGCCTTGAGTGCCACTAAGGCTTCCTTCAAGAAGAAATACAAGGGAAGGAAAAATCAAAATTTCCAACCCAACAAGCCTAGAGTTGATTTCACTTGCAACTTTTGTGGCAAGAAAGGCCACAAGGAACAAAATTGTTTCAAGAAGAAGAAGATTGCAGAAAAGGAAGAGCAAGAAAAGGCTAAGGGACAAGGACCTAAGAAATGGTTTGGCAAGGGAAAGAAAAAGAACAACAATGTAAAGCAAAATTCTAATAAAAATGCCTTTGTTTGTGCCCTCTACTCCATTGACTCATCTACTTCTAATGAATGGGTGTTAGATTCTGGATGCACTAACCATATGTGTTTTGAAAAGGATAAGTTTGTGGACTTTCATAAGCACTCTTCAGATTCAGTTGTCATTGGTGATAATACTAGACTTCAAGTAGAAGGTGTTGGCAATGTTGTAATTGAAGGGAAATTACTTGATAATGTCCTATATGTGCCTAACCTTAGGAGAAATTTAATTTTAGTTTTGCAAGTTGCTAGAAGTGGTCACACTATTGAGTTCAATGCAACTTCATGGAGCATTAGGAAAGGCATGCTACCAATCATTACAGGTTATGTGAAGAATAATATTTATGTGTTAGGTGATGCTCCTCCTAAAGTGTGTTTAGCAACTAATGTTTCTCCTAGTAGCAAGCTTTGGCACTTAAGGTTAGGCCATACAAACTATCAAAATATTCAAATGATGAAGTCCAAAAATTTGGTTGAAGGCTTGCCTAACATTTCACCTATTCATGGTTTGTGTGAAACATGCATCTTAGGCAAGATGAGCAAACAAAAGTTTGCAAAGGACAAGTCAACAAGGGCCACACAAATTCTTCAACTCATTCATACAGATATTATGGGTCCATTACATGTTAGATCACTTGGTGGTGCATCCTATATTCTCACCTTTATAGATGATTATTCAAGAATGATCTTTGGGTATCTACTTAAGAATAAATCAGATTGTTTTGAGACATTCAAGGAGTTCAAAGCTTTGGTAGAAAATCAAAAGGGAGCAAAGATCAAAATGATTAGAAGTGACAATGGAGGGGAGTACAATAGCAATGATTTCAATGAGTTTTGTTCTTCTCATGGGATCAAAAGGCAGTTTACTTGTCCATACACTCCTCAACAAAATGGTGTTGCAGAGAGGAAAAATAGGACAATCATGGAGATGGTAAGATGCATGCTTGGTGACCACTTACCTCAATTTCTTTGGGGTGAAGTAGCCAGTACAACAATCTACATTCTTAACAGGTGTCCTTCAAAATCAGTTGAGGGGAAGACTCCTTATGAGGTTTGGAATGGTAAGAAGCCAAATTTGTCACACTTAAGAGTGTTTGGATGTGATGCATTTTCATATATTCCTTCAGAAAAGAGGAAGAAATTGGACAAAAAGTCTCAAAAATGCATCTTTGTTGGCTATGATGCAGAACATAGGGGCTACAGGTTATACTCACCTTCTTCACGCATTGTATTTGTTTCAAGAGATGTCAAATTCAATGAAGACCTTCTTGAGTTAGAAAAGGGTGGGCCTTGTGTCAAAAGGACCAAGTGGTTGGATCATTCTAGGGGTCCTAAAGAGCAGAATTCAGTTAGCCAAAGGATAACTAGAAGTATGACCCTTAACATGTCTCTTCTAGCTAAGATAGAGAATGATCATGAGCCTACTTCTTACCAAGAAGCTTCACAACACTCTTGTTGGGTTGATGCCATGAAGGTTGAGATGGATTCTCTTCTAAAGAATAAAACTTGGGATCTAGTGCCTTATCCTAATAAGAGAAATGTTATTGGGAACAAGTGGGTCTATAGAATCAAGTACAATTCTAATGGAGAGATAGAAAAGTATAAGGCTAGATTGGTTGCTAAGGGTTATGCTCAAAAACATGGCATTGACTATGATGAAACCTTTGCACCAGTTGCCAAAATGCCCACCATTCGGCTTCTCATTGCTATTGTTGTTGCTCAAGGTTGGCAGATTTTTTAGCTTGATGTGAAAAGTGCCTTTCTAAATGGTGATTTGGATGTGGATATCTACATGAGTCAACCACAAGGATTTGTTGTACAAGGTAAGGAAACACTTGTGTGTAAACTAAAGAAAACCTTGTACGGTCTGAAGCAAGCACCTAGAGCATGGTACATGAAGATTTTAGGTTACTTCTTGTCTCTTGGTTTTGATAAATGCTATTCAGATACAGATCTCTATGTGCTTAGGAAGGATAACTTGGTCATTTTAATTGCTCTATTTTTTGATGACCTTGTTGTGACTGGAAATGAGAATGAGGCCATTTTTTATTTCATCTCCAAATTAAAGTCAGAGTATGAAATGACTGACCTTGGTCTTCTACACTACTATCTTGGCATGCAAGTTTATCAGCATGAGGATTGTACCTTTTTGAGTCAATCCAAGTATATTGGAGATCTTCTTAAGAGGTTTGATTTGGAGGATGGCAATCCTACTTCCATTCCTATTTCTACAGGGGTTAAGTTGGAAGTAAGTACAAAATCTCGGTTGGTTGATGCTACATTGTATAGGCAGCTCATTGGTAGTCTTCTTTATGTTACCATCACAAGGCCAGATATTGCTTTTGCAGTTGGTATGATGGCTAGGTTCATGCAGAAACCTTATATTGAGCACTTACAAGCTACCAAGAAGATTCTGAAGTACCTTTTAGGTACTAGATATTTGGCACTCAAGTATTCTAGGCTTCCTTCCTTTGCTCTTTTTGGCTATGCTGATTCTGATTTTGGAGGGGATAGAATAGACAGAAAGTCTACCACAACATATGTTTTTAGTATTGGGTCTGCAACTATCTCTTGGTCTTCCAAGAAGCAAGATACAATTGCTCTTTCTACAATGGAAGCGGAGTATAAGGCTATGACAACAGCTGCACAGGAAGCGGTTTGGCTTCGTACCCTCATGAAGGAAATTGGCTTTGAGCAATTTGGTCCTTCACGTTTGCTCTTCGATAATCAATCAGCTATTGCCTTGGCTAAAAATCTTGTAATGCATCAAAGGACAAAGCATGTTGAAATCCAAGCCCACTTTATCAGAGAGAAGGTATTGGATGGGACTATTCAGTTGGAGTATTGCCCATCATCTTCTAATTCTGCTGATTTGTTCACCAAACCTCTTCCCAAGGAGCAGTTTTGTAAGTTGAGGGACTCACTTGGTTTGGTGAAGTTGTCCTCAAGGGGGAATGAAGTGTAGTTACACTTGTGTGATGACAACTTCATCCTTATGAGGTGTTTTGTGCTATATATATGAGTTGATATTTGGTGGTATAATTGCTTTTTGCATCTCTTTTGAACATGGTACTTTCTTGTTTGCCTTGTGCAACTTTTGTACATGTTACTTTGTAGATGGCATTGTGCAATTATGGTATATGATGCAATTGCTTTATGCGACTCTTTTACATGGTACTTTCTTGTTGCCTTGTGCAACTTTGTACATGTTTTTATGTAGTTGGCATTATGCAATTGGTTTATCATGGTACTTTCTTGTTAGCATTTATGCTACTTTTGTACATGATATTTTATGGTTGGCTTTATGCAACCGGTGTGCACACTTTATTATTTTCATATACCTTATGCAAATTTTGTACATGGTACTTTAGAGTTTGCATTATCATGGTACTCCTTGTTTGCTTTATGCAACTTTGATCATGATATTTTTTGATCAACTATATAGCACGTGACTATAAGTATGGCTTGGCATATTTTTGTGATGACTTATAGTTCACTATTTGTTAGATCAGTTTTGTTATCATCTTTGGATATTCATATATGTTGTGGTGAATATATTTATGATGATGTATCTAACTGATCTTATGTTGAGCTGCTTGTAGCTTGTAGGTACTTTCATTTGGGGTTTTGCAGGCTTACTGAAGACACCCTTGTGATGTTTTCTTCTTGTCATTTGCAACCACTTGTGGTTGATGGATGGCTTTGTAAGCTGCTTGTATCTGAAGCTACTCCGTTGGGGGCTTGTAGTCTCATTTTGGCCCATTTTGTATTGGTGCCTTATTGTAGACCATTCTTGGTCATAGAAGCTCATTGTAACTATATTACTCATTTGATTCTCATCCCCGTTTGTATCTTTAGGGGGAGAATGTTTCTTTGTTTCATAATTCCTTTCCCCAATATTGCATTAAGGGGGAGTGTTGGAATATGTAATGCAACATTGTGTAAATTATTCTTAGACTAAAATATAAAGTCTAAAGAATAATATTTGAATTAGAAAATAATTCTATTTTATGTAAAAATATTCCCACCCAATTAATAAATAAAATAAGGGTGCTAGGAATATTTAATTTGTGGGAAAAAGTTATTTCCCCTTTTCTAGAAAATATTAGAAAGTAACTAATCACTTTCTAATATTTGATAGATGCCACTTATCACACATCTCAAAGATTAGATTGTGATAAGATTAGAAAGTAACTAAGCACTTTCTAATATTTGATAGATGCCACTTGTCACACATATTTTCAAATGACTCTAACGGGGGTTCTTCTACTTCGGTATGATACGTGGATGTGGTTGTTGGCGAAGGTTGCATAGGAATGTAAGCGTTTGAAGTTTTTAGCAACTCTTTGAACATGATGAACTTGAATATGGATTGTGATGATGAGATCCTATCCATTTTGATAAGGCTTATGTCAATAGTAATTTATTTTTCCAAATTGTATGGGTTACAAGTGGGGTGAACAAGTAAACAAAAATCATGTTAACTTGATGGATGTGTTGTGGTTGTGTTAAATAGGGTGAGATTTCTCATTCCTGCTCTCGAGTTAGTAGTTGACCTAGGATTTGTGGATAATAATTATGTCTCTAATGTCACCAAGGTAGATCTGGAGGGTCAACTAGTTTATCAAGTTGCTTAATGAGTGCATCAGGTCACACACGTAGGAGGAGATGAAATATGGGTTGATAATTGGGAAATATTCAAAGGTAAAACTCATCATACTTAGTAAAGGGTGCAATGGGGATTGACCCTTCTTCAAAGCTATCAGATGTAATAGAACAAATGTCATATTCATCATAATAGTCTTCATCAGATTTGTCATCAAAAATATTGTTAATCATGGCAATATGTGATTACATTTTTGGAAATGCCTCATACAGATGAGGTGTGAACTTAGGATCTATATACTCGTATTCACTATTACCTCTCTCTTCATCATCTTCACCATACTCTTCAAGATCTATAGTGATTCATTGAAATATTTGTTCAAAATATGAAATGGATGATTGTGGCATATATCCTAGACCAGAGCAATCATACACATCTTGATAGTGAGGTTCCATGATATCATGCATGTCCTGTTCATGTCATCATAGACCATACCCCTACAAGTTAACCACAACAAAATTATCACATTAGAAAATATGGGTTGGATATATATTGTATACTAGCACAAAATGGTTATCTAGGCTCATTAGGAGGGAGTGGATCGGATGAATAATTGACTCCCTTGTATACAAAGCTAATTCTATATAGACCTGAACCCATGTTATAAACCACACATATAGCTAAATATGGATTGCATGGGTGATCATATTCTGTAACAATATTGATAGTAGGTGGGTTTATCTTGACATTCTCAATAATGTAGTCACCAATGTTGGGATTATGATATAAACTGCAACTTGGATTGGTATGGATGTGGATGAAGCAGGTGTGGAAGTGGAGGATTCAAGGGTGATTTATGGCTCAGGTGAGGAAAATGGAGTAGACTATGAGGGTGCCTCATGACTATATATATCTATATGTGAAACACTAGATGGTTGCAATGATGGATTTTGCTAAATGGGGGGCTGATGGTTAGCGGCTTAGGATGATACATGATGGCTTGTGAAATTGAATGTGTGTATGATGAAGTATAATTGATGTTTGGTGATGTTTATGATTGGTTAGGTGGTTGATTTTGTGATGTGGATGCTTTTCCCCTTATGTGATGGTTATAGGGGTGATAATTTGATTGTTTTATTGATGTGATGAGATGTGGTTTTATGAATTTGATTATTTATTTATAGGATGATGAGGTGTGATTAGAATATGGTATGTGGTTGAGGTGGAGGCATGATTTGATTTGATGATTTTGGATGTGGATGGATAATTAATTATTGGAAGAGCCTCTAGGATGGGTGCTTTTGATGATGTGTTATGTTGTGGGGATGATTGAGTGGTGGTGGGGGTGATGGATAAATATGTGGATGGGAGTGATGGTTCATATGGATTTGAAATGAAGTTGCAGTACTTGAATGGATTTGTATTGACAGGTATGAAATGGATATTTCTCTCATGCACATATTTTAATTATTGGTGCAATTTTGAGGGCACACTTTTCATTTCCCTAATTTAGGGTTTCCCAAGAAGTATGTTATAAGCCATGGATCCCTCTAAGATATAGAACATAGTATGGATTGTCTTGATCCCCACTATCATAGGTAGAACCATTGTTCTGATTGTAGAACATAGGGCATCATTGAAATCTCACAAGGTAAAGGTGGAGGTGACAATGTGTGAAGGTGGAAGGTTAAGGTGTTGGAGTGTTGTGGTGGTGATGATTTTGATAGAGGAGTCGATGTCGATTAACACTCTTTTGAAATGTTTTTGGTTGATATGAGCCATTATATGCAACGAAGTATCAGGTAACTCTGATGGCACTATTTTTATCTCAAAATCATAAAATGATATTATAGGTTCCATACATGCATAGAAATTCTCCATAAAATTGGAAAAGGTATTGGGGTCTTGGGTTTGGACTTCAATGGTTTTTAATATGTCCATCAATGCCTTGTGATGTTGTGGAGACTATTGTATGAGCTCATAGATTGAAAATTTAGTAGAGGCTAACTTAAGGCTATGCATTAACCAAATCTTCAATGTGATGGTGGGTCTTGGTGGATGACTTGGGATGTGAATTGGTTGAGGTGGATTGTTGTGATTTGGTTGTATAGGCATACCTTCCTACTAGTGAATAGTGATTCTTTATAAAAGTGATTCTTTTAATTTAGATGCTATTTTAATTATTTCTTTATTAAAATTGTTCTAGAACCTTCAGGGTTCTACCATTTGGTATCAAAGACATGTGGGACCCAACCATGTGGGATTTTCTCAAGGACCTTCATAAAAACACTTTCGTGCATGAGTATGAAATTTGATTTAAGGATATCACCAAACAATACACAGGGTTGGATGAAATAATTTTCATATATTGTTTCATCAGTGGATTAAAGGAAGAGATTCGGCTAGAGGTACAAATGTTCAACCCTAGTACCATGATGCAGACTATTGGATTGGCCAAATTAGTCGAAGACAAAATCAATGCACAATGTCGATTAGGGAAACCACCTATGGAGAAATCTCAAACCACTTACATTGCCCCTAAACCTATGCATAATGGAAAGGCACAAAGCACTTACACAACCCCCAAACTTAACCCAACCCTACCAATTAAACATCTTAGTTTTGAAGAAATGAAATAACGACAAGCAAAATGTCTCTGCTATCATTGCAATGAGAAATTTATTTGCAATCATCAATGTATTACACCTGCACTATATATTTTAGATGCAACTATTCCTTGTAGTTCTCCCAATGATGAAAATGTGATTGAGATAGACATAGTGACAAATACACCTGAATATAGCACTAAATATGGAAATGGTGAGGAAGATAATGAAGATAAGGAAGACACGAAAGATAAGAAAGAGGAGGAAGATATGGAAAATAAGGACAATGAGCAAGAAATATCCCAAACACCTGATCACAATGATAAAGGCAATACAGTTGATATGCCAGAAGTGATTGATGCATCAAGTAAGGATGAGGTAGACATTCTTGAAATGACCCATTATGGCTAAACTTACACTCTACAAGAACTACACTCAAATTTTCCCCCAATTGTGAGTTCTTGCCATATAACCAAACCTATTTAAAAACAACATAGAAAGGTGATTACACACTCATTCACTATTGGCTCTCCTAGGGAACAACAAAAGGATATGGAAGCGTTACCACCACTTTTGATGCATCCTTCTAAAGTGTTTGAGGAACCCCAAGGGTTTCCCTCCCATCATCATCATGATTCTCCTAAGGAAGATTCTACTATTGTTCTTGGAAACCCCCCACTAACACTTTGACCTTCAAGATATCCCTGCCTTCATAAAAGTGACATTAAAATAGTACAAGTACTTGCAAAAAAAAATCTTGGAAAACAAAATATAAAGTTCCTCACCTTTAGCTTTGAGGACAAAACTCTTTTTAAGGAGGGTGGCATGTTAGGATCCTCCATCCTAACATTATTAGTTAGTATTATTGATCATTTAATTATATAATTAACTCAAAGTGAACCATCACATCTCTTCATAACGTGAACCATCATGTCTCTTCCTAATGTGAACCATCACGTCTCTTCACCAACGTAGCTTTAGGTTAGATATATATATTAGGTTGGTCATTCACACAAATCATCCATGAAGAAGAATATATAATTGTTTATTGAATGCATTGGAGGGACCTTCCTACCAGTGAAACAATGATTCTTTATAAAAGTGATTCTTTTAATTTAGATGCTATTTTAATTATTTCTTTATTAAAATTGTGCTAGAACCTTCAGGGTTCTACCAATTGGTTGTGCTATAGGAGTAGGTATTGATTGGGTTGGTTCACTCGATTGTTGTGTATGATTCGTGTTTCTTTGACCTTAGGCGACTATATGGATAGCACCCACAAAACCTTAGTATTTTTGAATATGGTTGACTTGGTTTGGGGGAACTATAGAAGTTGATGCCCCCATTGTCTATTGTGTTGCTTCATGGTTAGGAAGCAATGTTTGGTAGATACCAATATTTTGATTTTGTTGTGCCAAGGGGTTATCAATATTGATGGTCCCCTTTTCTAGTAGGTCTTGCATGATATTCTTAAATGAATAGTAATTATTTATATCGTGACCTTTTTCTATGATAAGTGTAGTACAAATACTCCTTATAGTTCCTACCACATGGTTTATTTGGATCTTCTAGTTTTATCTTTGGTGGGATAATTACTTGTGCATCATACAACCTTTATAAAATGGATGAATATGGCTTAGTTAGTGGTGTGTAGTTGTGGGTTGGCTTAGTGTACTATCGATGCTAACGATTATCTATAGGTGGAGCTTGGTTTTGCAAGTTTTGTAGGGTAGAACCGCTTCATATGTTAGTTTTTGTGGTTGTTGTTGTCTTTGGGGTTGTTGAAGATGAAATTAAGGTTGTTGTGTTTGTTATGGAGGTTGACTCAAGACCACTTGATTCACTTGACCATATTTTGACTAGTTCTAATGGTTTCTCCTTTGGTTATTATTTTTCCATTATTTATTTTTCAATTTTATCTCACCCTCTTGGATTTTAATCTCTTCGATTACTCGAGCTTGGGTGAAAGCTTCTTAAAATTTTCTATACTATTGTAGTTGTAGTAATAAGGAGATTGTTTTAGAACAAATACTTGTGAACATTATTGTTAATTCCACCATGGGGAGGTAGAATAGCAACTTAGCAATGATTGCCCTTCAACGGTTTCCAAAGTCATAAACCTAATCATCTTCAAATTATCTTAGGTTGAATACGTTGTTTAATATCATTTTCTTTCTAACATTTAGGGAGAAATGCTCTACGAATTGGTTCGCTAATTGCTCAAAAGTGTAAACACTATGAATAACACAAGCTTATACTAAGAGGGGGTGAACAATATAATACCACTTTTTACTTTTCTTTGCTCAAGCTATATAAACCAATATATAAATTCAATGTCAACAATAGTAATCAAAGCAATGCACAAATCATCACACACAATAGAGACAACAATTTAACATGGTTCACCCAATATGGGCTACTCCATGGAGAAAATTTTTCACTAAAATTTTCTCAATAAATATCTTGGGAATCCTTTTTCTATTACAATATTTATGGACATTTATTCAAAGGAGACACAAATCCCCTAATCAAGTTTGTGGATCTCTATCCACGGGAGACACCAATCTCCTCAGCTGGTTTGTAGATCTCTATTCATAGGAGAACTCCTTCTCCTCTGCTCTGGCTGGTGATTTTCTAGAAGAACTGCTACCTCCACTACCCTGGCTAATGGATCTATATCCACTGAAGACTCATTTCCTCACTCATAAGACCTATCCTCATCGCTCTAGCTAATGGACCTCTATCCACTGGATATTGTCGTCCTCTATACTCTGTCACCTCCAAATATTACTCTCAACTCTATCTTAAATTTGCACTAAACATAGTCCTTAGGTATAGCATAAATTTATTCAATATCTATCTCTAGTCTGGCACAAATCTATCCTCAAGTCTGCACCAAACTCTATCCTCAAACTTGCACTAAACATGGTCCTTTGGTCTAGCAAAAATCTACTCAATATTTGTCCTCAAGCCTTAACACAAATCTTGACTCAATCATAAATCAACTCTGCCATATTTATCCCAAACCTTAACCCAAGATTTGGACAAATCAATCAATCAATTCTACTCTCAAGTCTTCTCAAAGACTTGTCTCAAATCTCCTTTGTAAGCTTCCACAAAATCTCACACTAATCTATCCACAAGTTCTCTCTAGAACTTGTCCAATCTACTCTCAATATCTATCTTCAAATCTATATTGTAAGCTTCCACAAAAGCTCACACCTATTCGTTTACAAGTCTTCTCAAAGACTTACTTCAAATTTGCTCAACAATTCCTCACAGGAACTTGTCTAATTTCACATAAACATATAGAGAATTGTTAGAGACTCAATATGCTTCACACTCACAACAATACTCAAACACTTTTAATATCTCTTTTTACCACATAAACATATAGATAATTGTTAGAGACTCAATATGTTTCACACTCACAAACACTCAATCACTTCCAACTTATTTTTCAAATCAATTCAAAATATAGAACAATTTATTTTACATAATTAGAACTATCACTTCAACACTTCCACTTGACTAGGCTCATTCAACTCCACTCAATCAATTACTCAATGAAATACTTCCTTTCTTATAAACCCTAGTCCAAGTATATGAACACTTACTTATTTCCAACAATGCTTACCAAACAATCTCACATAACAATGATACTCATGATATTTCACAATCCCTAGTTCAAGATAGTTCACAACTTCACATAACAATGACACTCATGTTCTTTCACAAACCCTAGTTCAATAATATGAGTGCTTACTCAATATTTCCAACAATGCTTATCAAACAAGGTTTCTAAAATAAACTTTCATTTCATAAAAATAAAACTCAACAATGCTTATCAAACAACCCTTTTCACTCCAACTTAGTATTCACAAAATCCAAAAATCACTCACAATATGTGCCCATACCTTTTTTTTGATGAATAATTGTCCTTAAAAACCTATCTCAACTATAACCACTCTCTTTGCAAATCACAAGGGTTAGATGTCACAAATACACCTTATCACTCCCTCTAGATCTTAATACATTTAAAAGAAAAATAATCACCTCTTCAAAATATTCCAAAGCATTGACAAATTATTTTTATCTTCTTTTATAAAGAAAGATCAAAATAAACTTCATTTTTCATCTTTTAACTCTACTCTCTAATTCATTTCCAATATAGCAAGATGGAAAAAGTGTCGCGATTTCGCGACATGTCATATTTTTGCGACCAAAAGAGAAGAGAAAGAGCGAGAAGGAAAAGTGTCCCGATATCGCTACATGTTGCATTTTCGCGACCAAAAGAGAAGAGAAAGAGGAGGAAATAAAAAGTGTCAAGATTTCGTGACATTTTCAGAATGAAAGAAAGGGTGTAGCGATATCGTGACATGTCACTTTTTCACAACCAAAAGTGAAGAGAATTAGCAAGAGGGAAATGTGTCGCGATATCACGACATGTCAAATTTTCATGACCAAAAGAGAAGAGATAGAGTGGGGAAGGAAAAGTGTCTCGATTTCATGACGTCACGTTTTCGCAAAAAAAAGAGAAAAGAAACAAAAGGAAGGAAAAGTGTCGTGATATCGCGACATGTCATTGTTTTGCGACCAAAAGTGAAGAGAACAAGCAAGAGGCAAAAAGTGTCGTAATTTTGCGACATGTATTTTCATGACCAAAAGAGAAGAGAAAGATCGCGAAGGAAAAGTGTTGCGATATCGCGACATGTCGCTTTTTCGTGACCAAAAGAGAAAAGAAAGAGGAGGAAGGAAAAGTGTCGCAATATCGCGACATGTCACAATTTCGTGACCAAAAGAGATGAGAAAGTGTTAGGAGGCAAAATTGTCGACTGCCTGTGTTTTAAGGTGTGTGTAATCCTTTGTAAGCTTGTTGCTCTTTGTTGGCTGTGTGGCCCTAGTAGGGGGCTAAGAACAGACTGTGTGGCTCTTTTTTGTTCCGCTTAAGCTTTGTGCTGTTTTTGTAATAGGTTTTGGGTCAACCTGTAAAACCCGGTAGTAATGAATTTGTACCTTATTTACCAAAAAAATTCATTTCCAATGCAAAAAAGAATTAAAATAAACTATTTTAATCCTTATATCTTCCTACTTCAAACACTACCTTCTTAATAATATGTATACCTCAAAATACCCTTTATCATAACCTAGGACTTGTAAAAATTAAATTAATTTTTCATACCTTAGAACTTGCACCAAAAATATTTTACGCACCACACAACTACCTCTACATGATTTCAAACCCGAAACCTCACTGCCAATGTTGCATCCTAGCAAATGCTAGGCTTATCGCTTGGGCTACGTGCCCAGTTGAGACTAAGGGCACACTATACCCACTTTCTCCTTATATTCCACGCAAACACATCGAACGAAAATAACTTCCTCTCTCCCTTGTAAAATGGTGAGCATACAATTTGAAACCACAACTCTTTTCCTACCAGTACCTTAGCTCGTGATTAGCTCGTCGCGTGAGCTACAAGCACACGTGGGATTCAAATGCACCAATGGCGCTTTGACTCTCCATCATGCACCAAGAGCCAAAAGGCTCTTATCCTTCGTTGCAAAAGAAGACCGATGGGATTCGATCCCTACACCTCACGTTGGTCAAGACTTAGCACCTTCCCTTGCTGTCAATTGTGCTATAGCACACTTTGGGATATAAAACAAAAATATCTCCTCCTTGTCCTTTTTCGTTGCCTCTATAAGCCTTTAAAACAAACACGCAATCAATTGTCTTTTTCAATGCACACACTTTTCTCTTTATCGTGAATGATAATTTACCAAGGCCTTTCCCTCCTTTATATGCATTTGGTTATTCCTTTGATGACATTGGCAGTAATTCAAAAATTTGAATTATGAATTTTATAACCCTATGCTTAGGGTTAGTTTAATTAACCTATAAATTAATATATAATTAAATTATAATTAATTTAAAATTAACTTAATAACTTTAAAAGTTAATTAAATTTATTCATAAATTAAATTACAATAAAATTATTATAATTAATTTATAATTAATTAAATCTCCTACACCTTTAATATTATATTATTTTTCTTGGGCCTTCCTTTTGCCCTTTAAACCTCATCTGACCACTTGGAAGGAAACTTTTTTTTGCACTTGATTACGGAACTTGAAACTGATGCTGCTCACTAAAATTGACACTTACTGATGTTGACTTCTTGACATCAATGACAACAAAGCATGCTCATATTTCCAACACACTATTATGCGGAAAATGGTTGTACCATTCTAAAGCATCTCCCCCAAATGTTTGAGGGAATATTTGGAGCATTAAAGCATCATTTTCTTGTATTCGAAAGCACACATGAATGAATGCGCCTACATGCTCTCTAGGGTCCTCATCCCCTTTAAATTTATCAAACTTTGGTGGTGTGAAATCTATTGGATAGGGTGGTGATAGTATCGAAGGATGAATTGGATGATTGACCAACTACCTTAAAGTGGGTTTTTGATCTAGCATCCCAAGCATTTGCATGGCCAAGCTATCAATTTGGCCCTAAAAAAATTAATATTTAGGGTCTTCAAGTGGTGATTGAAATCCCTAGTTCACTTTATATGTGTATTTCTATTGCATGTTGTTAGGTGGATTTTTATTGTGTTGCATTTTATGTTGAAAATAATTGTTAAATATTTGTTGTTGATGATGTTGTTGTTGATGGGGAGATGGAAGGATGAAGTTATGTTGTGTTGATGAATTAATATTGATGTTTTAAAGTGGGTTAGTGGGTATGATGATGCTTGGTGGTCGAGACACCCATGATGCATCTTGCGTGAAGAACGGTTTTTGATATGGGTGCTTGATTAAGGTTTGTCACCTGTGATTGTTGCTATAAGATCATTTTTGTGATTTGATTAGCATTTTCTATGAGCAACTATTGTATATGTTGAAATGCTTGTTGTATGACCATCATAAATGCATATGGTATGGTCATATGGGGGGTGAAATATTGACTCTGATGAGTGGCAACAATATGAGTGGATGTTAGTGGTGGGTAGGTGGCAAAGGGTATCACAACCGAATTAGGAATTTTTTGTTGAATGGGGTCAACATATGATGATGATGTGAATGGAAGTGATGTGGGTATCTGTGAAGTAGTGTTAACTTGTACTTCGTAGAGGGGGTTAGAACATGTGATATTTGAGTAGACAGAATGGAGATATGTTGGTTAGCTGATGATGGATGAATTTGACTCATGGTTGCAATTGTGTTTTCAAAATGTGGATTGGTGATGATGTGGTTGGTTTGTTGTTGATGAGAATAAATCAGCTCCTTATGTAATATGGGAATGGCTCAAGGTAGAATGATGAGATGTTGCAAGGATGAAAATACCAGACCTAGATAATTCCTAAGGGCATCAAGATCTATGTACGTAACTCGATGGTCTAAAGGTGTGTGTGGCTCAGTGCGAGGTGTCTTTGAAATAGCAACATGGGTAGCTTGTTGCATTGTATCCTTATCTAAAGGAGGCACATAATTAGACAACCCAACAGATAATTCTATGCACATGGTATGTGATACACTTCTTTTCTCAGCCACAAAAGTGCTTGGATCTTGGGAAGCTTGAGTGTAATGATCCATGGATGCAGGTGCTTGGGTATGGGTGTTTGTTAGCACCTTGGCTTGACTTTGGGTCATTACCATAAGCTAGGAAGTGGAATGGGGTGAAAAATGTGAAGGTATGTGTGTGAATATGTGATGCAAATGAAAAAAAACAAATACACAATCAAGAAAAATGTTTTCTATGTTTTTTTAGTTTTGATTTTTTCTTTTTTATTTTTTCTTTTTTTTGAAGTTTTCAAGTTTTATTTTTTATTTTTTGAAGTTTTGAAGTTTTAATTTTTTTTTTTTTTAATTTTGAAGTTTTTGATTTTTTTTTAAGTTTTAAAGTTTTTTATTTTTGTTTAAGTTTTGAAGTTTTTTATTTTTTATTTTTTAAAGTTTTGAAGTTTTTTTATTTTTTTGAAGTTTTAGTGTGTTTTACGTAAATCCCTAGGCATAGAAAACTATGAAGGGTAAGTGGTGCAAATAACTCTAAAAAGGTGTGTTCGAACCCACCCTTTTGACAAAGGATGAATCATGAATGGCTAAAAGGCTTCCTAGATGAAGTCTTGGTGACGAGGGTAACCTAGGGGAACAAAATACCTCTTGAAAGAGATTGTGTTGTCTAGTATATTGCTATTGGATCATTCTAGACTTTCACTTCACCCTCTCATTTGAGCTTGGTCATAAATAATAATTGTGATCTATAATTATTAAGCCCTCAAATTGAAGGGCATCTAGCCTTGTTACCCCGAGCTATCCTCAAGAGTAACTAGTTTCTTGGTGATGAAGTCCAAGAAACTATCATAACTAGCTAGGGCTTATACTAGGGCTCTTTGATGGTTGGTGATGAAGTCCAACTCATTTAGGAGGTTTTCCTCATACTTTTCATGCAACAGTGTGGAATTATTTGAAATGTACAAAGTGTGTGAGGTTTTGTTTATGTTCTCTATGGTTTTGTGAAATAAAATGCAAAAGCTACCCTAAAAGGTAATTTAGAATGAAATTCAACTTTTAATACCTATCTTTGCAATTAAAAATAGATAAAATCAGATAGAACATTATAAACAAATATAATCCCATATCATATGAAAAAAATAGATTCTAAACAAGCCCTATAATGGTTCTAAAACATAAAGCCCAACACAGAGGTGCATTTAGCACTGGCCAAACGTAGGTTGGTGTTTGACCAAATGCGAGATCACATTTAGAACTGGTGAAACGCAAGTCTACGTTTATGACTGTGTCAAAAATAGGGTAGATTAGGTATAAAAACTATAAGATGACCTAAAATGCACTTGATGATGCATGATTAGTCCTAGTATGCAGCTATTACGCTTTTTGTAATCTAGGAATAAAAAAATGTGCCCTAAAATGAAGCTTAAATTAATTTTATTTCCTTTCTTATTTTTCTTTTAAGTGTCTACAAATGATTTGAAAGTACCCACCAAATGCATTTAATCTAAGCCCTACAATGAAATAAAATGCAGAAAACAAGAAACTTATTTCTCCTTTGTTTTGAAACAAAATTCTAAACTAGAGTTTTAATCATTACTCGCCTAAGATCCTTTCGCTTTTCTCCTCCAATTCCTCAAATGTCACATCACATTTACGTAGATGTCCAAACACATCCATATTTACTTAGGGATCCAAACACACTTTTATGTTTTTTCAGGTTTCCAAAATACCGTCCCACATTTGCGTTTTTGAATAGGCTCTGGAACTCCCAAGTTCAGTTTTCAACTTCTGCGTGATCAAGTTTCGAAAACCTAAAATAGAACAACAAGGCATCAACAAACATAACCCTTTGAGGGTCCCACATTGATCACCATTTTGTATGCAATAAATACAATTACGCAAGCAACTAAACTATAAAAGACAAGCAAGTGCACACATAAATGAATCTTTATAATAAACTATTGTTGATACCTTTTTACCTTCTTTTTACAATACCTTACCCCAAGTTACAGGGGTCTATTTACAAAATGAAATGTCTACTTTTGAGTACAATGAGCACCAAAAAGGGGGGAAATCCCCTTTGGTGAATCATATGGAATGTGGGTATAGATCCTCGTTGCTACGATTAGATTTGTGAGTGGGCTTGTGTATCCACTGGTGGGCCACTATTTGCTGCAATAGCCTTCAATAAACTATAACTTACACGTACATAAATATAAACAAGAAGGATTAGTAGCACTTGTAGATATGCATAAAATAAGCTACAATAAACCCTAATATTAATGCTTGTAGACTATAACATGGTGCATAAAAAATTAAAAATAATGAAACCAAAAATACCTTGTTAATTGACCCGATCCATGATTATCGTTGGTTGAATGTGATCTTGAGAAAATATGGAGTTGCATTTGGGGTTGGCTAAACACAATCCTGCATTTGTACAAACATAGAGTTGCATTTGTGACTGTGTAAATGCCCTATCGCCTTTGTGATTGAGTTGTAGAATGATAAGGGTTTGACCTAAGACCTCGAATAATCGACCTCCATAGATGATGATGATCTCCTGTTGTTATTTTAGGAGAGTTACGATATATTTTTTAGCCTCTTTTAGCTGATGAAGTAATTATGCCTTTATAGGATTTTGGGGGTTTTAGAGGAAAAGGATAGGTGGCAAGCCAGGGTTACCAAGTTGTAGGGACTGGATAGCCATCAATCTTGGGTGGTTGCAGTGAGTCACTCAGATTGTCCCACTTAGGTAGAGTGGTTTCATGTGGGTAGGTGAGAGTGGAGTGAGGTGTGTGAGATGTGGCAAGGGGAGGGGTAATGGTGTCTAGGACACATGTGAAGTGGGGAGATAGGGTATCCTAGGGAAATTTTTCAGATTTAATAAAATCTAAAAAACAAGATAATGTGCAAGAATAATATGCCTAAGTTGAACCTTAGACACATTATTATTATGCAAAAATGTGGGATGGTAGGTTTTACAAGTGCCTAGGTTTGGTGTCTACAATACCAATAGTAAATAAATTGCATGTAATCAATAAACTAGGTTTTCAACCTTTGTCTCTAGTTCAATAATTCGTTTTGGCATCACCAAATCCCAATAATGTCATTTTTGTAATTTTTTGCATTTTTAAAAATGACAAGAATTTATCTTTTGAGGATCATATCGTATGCATTAACTAGAAAGGAGTTGGGACTAAAAGCAATATCCAAACAAGAAGAAATTTGTAGTTATTTTAGGAACTATGGTATTGAGAAGAGGAATATCACCATTGCATATAAAAGATAAGGGGTTGATAGCAACTAGGTAGAAAGACATAGAAAAAGAATGTTAAAAATATTTCAATCATAGCTTAATAAAATAATACTCTAGATGAAAAAATGAAATGGATAAGTTTCCAAAGGAATCCAAAAGTTTCCTAAAGTATGTATCCCTAAGTAGTGAAGGATGAGTGATTGATACATGACAGTATAATAAATTTGCATTGCATAGTGAAAACATCACCATCAAATTCAAGTTCAACATTTTAGAAGAGATGAAGAATACATCAGCCAAAGTGAGCATGTTGGAAGGGATTTACTCTAAGAGACTCTTAATGAGCAAGAAATAAGCCACACTAAAAATGGATAATTGAAACAAACATAACATAGTCTAACAAGGCAACAAAATATGATTGTAGACAAGTGAATGTAATAGATATTTTAAATACTCCATATCCTAAGACATTAAAACCACCATCATTATATGTAATGTCAAATATTGAGAATTATCTATTCAGGATTTGCATAGTCGACTTAAGAGAGGCTATAACAGTAATGCTAAAGGATGTGTGTAAATAAATAAGGCCTTCATATACCAAGACTTTTAAACATTCAATTCAAATGGATGGCACAAGGGTGAACATAATAGAGGTTCTAAAATATTTAATCATGACCATGAAAAAATATCCTAAGCTAGTAGTTATGTAAGAGGTCATTATGGTTTATTTTTTTCCTTATTTTATAATGTTGCTCTCAAGGTAATAGACTAAAAACTATATCATGATAGATACCTAGCAATATATTATACATATATAAAGGTGTTTATGGATGAGAACGCCATCAGGATAGAAAACGAACCTACATATAACTATTTATTGCACAAGCTTGATGATGATATGGTAGTAAATCAAAATGAGTTATTTGAATTTATGGATGAGGAGTCAATTTAAGGTGACCACATGATAAAAATTGACATGATTATAGGTATATTCTAGGATGATGAAGACCTAGAGGTGATTTTTTATATGACTCAGCTTGGTAACTATCTAATATCCAAGGAATCTACCATTTTTTTAGTATTAACTAGCCAAGAGGTCTAAGGATACAATAGAACATGGATTATGTATTTTGATGGTGCAAGAATCATAAATTGAGGAGAGGCATTAGTATCCAGTTTAGTGGTCCTTAAGGTACTTAGATAATTTTTTCTTGTAGAGTACTATTCAATTGCACTAACAACATGGCTAAATATGAAGCACTTTGTATATATCTAAGAAAAGTCAAAAAATAAGCATCAAGAACATCAAAATATTTTGGAATTATGAGTTGGTCATAAACCAAGTTAATTCAAGATGTGCAACCAAAAATAAGTATTTACATTCCTGCAAACAAATATTTTTAAATTTACTAAAAAACTTCAATATCTATGAGATCAAAGCTATCCCTTGATACGTAAATGTCAAAGCAGATGAAATTAATTCAATGGCAGTAAAATTTGACACTACTATAGATATGTGGGATAGGCCAAAGGAACTATATGTAGTTTTTGGGCTCGTTATTCCTAATAATTTGGATCATTGGAAGGTGTTCAATAATGATGATAAAATCATAGAGTTCCTCATTAAGGAAGCTCAAAATTCTAAAGATAAGAATGAGTATGGGGACAACATAAAAGATAAAATGGTTCAATTAAAAAGTAACAAGCAACCAAGGGGACTAATTACACTAGAAATCTTATTTATCTTTGATGATAGTTCCAATAAATCCATCATTAAGGTGAAATCATCTTCCTAACATCCAATTGAAGTTGCTAAAGAATATGATTTTTTGTTAGGTAAAGAATATATTGAAGAAGAGATAATCCAATTTAAATAACTTTGTATAAAGTAGGGTGACATTGTTGCTTGGTCTTAAGAATATTTTATGATAGAACCACCATTGAATACACCATAGAACTAGAACCCGATGCAAATATATTTCATTAAATTAGAGACCTATAAATCCTAATATTGAAGAAATAATAAATAAATATCTTCTAAAGCATCTACAATCTCATATCATATTTCCCATAAAGCATTCCACTTGGGTAGTTAATTTAGTGCTAGTTCAAAAAGAAAGGTGATGTTAGGTTATGCATTGGTTTTATGAACTTAAGTAGAGCATAACTAAAATACCACTACTCACTACTAGCCAAAGATCATATTTTACAAAAGGTAGCTAGATCACAAATGTCATCACTATTAGGTGGTTTCTTAGGATTAACTAGATCTAGATTAAATATGATGACCAACACAAAACAACATTTACAATAAAATGACGAACCTTTGCATACTAGACAATACCTTTTGGATTATCTAATAATCGGGACCATGTTCCAAAGAGATATGGATATCACATTTTCAGATTTGATATGATGAGATTATACTCATATACGTAGATGATTTAACTATATTTTCTAAATAAATAATTAAGCACATTTAACATCTAGAATTAGTCTTCAAAAGAAGTAGGGAGTATAAAATATCTTTGAATCCAAAAAAGTCTATATTTATGGTACAAGAAGGAAATATTTTAGGAAAGTGGTGTCTAAATATATCCTTGCAATAAATATAGATAGAAAAATAGAAATTCAAGAGTTAATTTTACCCATATCTATCAAGGGGATTAGATCATTTCTTGGGTAGATCTAGTTTGTGGCCAAGTTCATAACAAATTTTATGCAACTTGTTAAACCAATAACCAAAATTATGAAGGAGGTCACTTTTGTATGGACTAAAGAAGTCAAAAATGATTTCTAGAATATAAAGGATAAGATTACAAAGGTTTCAATCCTCATTAATATAGATTTTTCCAAAGATCTCAGTTTGTATGTGTTTGCAACTAATGAAAACATTGTAGTCATTTTAGCCCAAAAGGATGACAAAGAGGAAGAACATCCAATATCCTTCATGTTTCAAGTACTCTACAACTATGGATAAATATATATTTTCATAGATAAGTAGGTGTTTAACATGTTTAATTCCCTAAAACATTTTAGATATTATAGGATTAAATAAAAACTATCATCTTTGTAATTCATATTGATACCAAATCTATCATATTGCATGGTGAATAGGGAATAAAGAGAGTAGGTTATATACATAAAATCTAGGAATTTGACATAGAGATCAAACCCACCAAACTGGTTAGAGGTAGAGCTTTATGTTAAAATCTTGCTATGTTACCTTCCAAGGACCATGTATTCTTGGTAAAAGAAATTGAACATGGTGATCAACAACAATGGATAGAAAACTTTAGAAGATACATGATATTGAGATAGGTTCCAAAAAGCTTAACACTCAAAGAAAGAGCTAGATTCGAACAAAATATAATGCACTACACCTAATTGAATAATGTGCTTCAAAAGGGATATAATGGAGTGTAAACAGTAAAAGATACACCCAAAATAATATAACAAATAAACAAGCGATATAGAATGAATAGAAATGCTTTTTGTATTGATCTCTTTTCTTTTACAACAACGATGTGCCCCAAATTGTCGGGGTCTGATCACAAATAAATTTCGCTTGCTTTTCCAGTAGTACAATGCACAAAAGAGGGGAAGCCTCTTTTGTATGTTCAAATAATAGTGGGTGCTAATATCTCTTCTGCTACAATCAATTTTGTTGATGGGCTTGAGTATCCTTACGGGTCATCTTCGCTTCAATAACTTTCCAAGAACCTATTTCTTGCACACATATCCTGACAAACAAGGGTTAATAGCATATGTGGGCTTCCACCATGTGAAGCCCTATGTAAACAAAAGTTGTAAAACCCTAGAATGTAAACATTTACAAATCATAAAGTGCAAAAAATATAAAAATAAATAAATAAAAAACTACCTTGTTTTATACCTGATCTTGATTTGTGCTTTCGGTTAGGGTTGCTCTCTGTAATTCGCTATGGATTATCGACGCTTATTCTTTGATTCAATTCTCCCTCTTTTTTCTTTTTTTTTCATTTTTTCATTCACCAAAGTGAATGATATTTTATAACCTCTTGATAGGTTAGATTTAGGGTTTTGACGATGCGAGCTAACGTTTCCAAGTGGCAAGTTAGGGTTAGGGTATGAAGAATATGATGAGCGGTTAGGATTAGAATGTGATGAGCAACTAAGATTTATTTTTATATATATAAATAATGAATGGCTAAGATTAAAATATGGTGAGCGGTCAAGATTTATCTATATATATATAGAATATTTATATATTTATATATATTATATATAATATATAAATAATGAATGGCTAAGATTTGGTGTCTACATATACCCCTTTTTGTATTGTATTGTGTAAAACACAATGCGATGCAAAAACAAGAGACACCTGGTTTTGTTGGATGGACCCTTTTCTCTGACGTGCAAGAAGAATGATTTTGAAAATTTTAATTTTAGCTTACCCCCTCAATTGGTGAATGGGTGAAGAATGAAACCCACGAGCCAATTGACCGAATGTGGATGATGAAAGGGGTGGATGTGATGGATGCAAATGTTGAAAATCAAGAACAAGTTGGTTACCCCAAGTTTGAGGTAGATCTATGTTGTCGAAACTTTACTTTCAACATAATGTGCAATTTTGTTGTTGTTTGATGAACCAACCAGTGTAGGTAAGCGTATGGTGGAGGTGGAGGTTTGTTTTACCACCTCACTTATGTAGACCATGTTTCAAACCCGTATAGTGGCCTGGTTCATACCATTTTGTAATTTGTGAAAGGTTTTCGCTTTTACGATACCTACGGAGAGGGCTTATGATAGCTTTGAGCAAATTTTCTTGAACATAGTCGCACTCAAAAATTGAGGGACCAAACTGATTTGATTTCGAACCTTGTGGCATGGGATGATGATTTGGATGCATTGATTGGTTGATTTGATGGTATATATTTTTTATTTTTAAACAAGTGTCCTTATGGTGATCTACCCATCCTACCAGATTGCATGGATAACTAGTCATTGCAACTGCTAGGTATCTAGAGTAAATCACTATATACGAGGTTCACTTGAGACTCTAATCTATGATCGAAAAGCAAACTCTAAGCTATTGTAGGAAAGAAAAATTTATTCTAAATGTTGACCAGAGGGATTTGGTGCCTCTAGAGCTTTTTAAGGTGACCAAAGAAGTTCAGTTCTCTTTGGAGCTTTTTTTTTTGTAATGTGACCAAAGGGGTTAAGTGCCTTTGGAGCCTTTTGATTGAAACTGTGACCAAAGGGGTTAAGTGCCTTTGGAGCTTTTGAATTGAAAATTTGACCAAAGGGGTTAGGCCCTTTGGAGCTTTTGAATTGAAATTGTGACCAAAGGTGTTAGGTGCCTTTGGAGCCTTTTGAATTGAATTGACCAAAGGATCATTAGGTGCCTTTGGAGCCTTTTGAATTGAATTGACCAAAGGATCATTTCCTTTGGAGCCTTTTGAATTGAATTGACCAAAGGAGCATTTCCTTTGGAGCCTTTTGAATTGAATTGACCAAAGGAGTGTTTCCTTTGGAGCCTTTTGAATTGAATTGACCAAAGGAGCATTTCCTTTGGAGCCTTTTTGAATTTTGGTATGCATGTGATGAAATGAATGTATTATGAATGAATGCAATTGGTGGTGATGTATGCAAATGAATGAATGGTGTTGCCTTATTAATTGTCATTTGATGAGGTTTGAACCATTATTTAACAGACTTTGCCTTTATTGCTTCATCAGGGACACCAACATCTAATGGTGAAATATGGAGTGAATCATGAACTTTGTGTAATGATATGGTGATGATATGGAATGTAATTATGTTTGTATAATATTTTTACAGAGACTCAAACATCCTAGTGATCTCAAACAAACTCATCCTAGATTTGTTTTAGCAAAGTCAAATTTCTCAAGGACCAATTTGTGTGTGCAATGAATGTTCATTTACCAATCATGAGCATGGTAATGACTCAAGCCAATCAAGAACCACTATGTGTGCAAATAGTGAATTCATTTACCCATCTTGAGTAAGGTGAGATTAAGCCTATCATGGAGAGAACTAGAAAGCTAGCTTGTCCTTATGTGTGTTTAGAGGTCTCCTCAAGAGAGATGTGTCACCATGCATGAGCATAGTCCAATATTAGGGTCTTCAAGTTTTGGGGAATCAGATTCTCAACCACTCGAATTGAGTCCTGATGAGAATGAAACCCTATCCTTACTACTTGAAGCCTAGTTATTATTATGTGTTTATGAATTTGAGTTAGAGATTTGGGGAATCGGATCCTCAACCACTCGAATCGAGTCCTGATGAGGATTTAACCCTATCCTTACTACTCATGCTTTTATGATTTTTATTTTGATGACAAAAGGTAGAGCTTTGGGAAATCATATTCTCAACCACTCAAATCGAGTCTTGATGAGAATTTCACCCTTATCCTTACTACTCTATCTTGTGTTTTTATAAAGTTTTGTCAGTGGTGAAAACCACTATTTTTATTGTTACTTTGGACTATGTGCATAATTGGACAAGTGAGAAGAACTTTTCACCTCAAGGTTCAACCCAAATCATGGTGTCATCCCTCTCTGACACAAGATGTTATTAATAAGTGTAATATATGTTAGGTTCAAAAATGGCTGAGTCAATTCCAGAACTCAAGATTTTCTTAGTGAAAATTTGTGCTTTGGTCCAAGATAAATCTTGACATTCAACAGAGGTTTCTTGAAACACTAGGAGTGGCTGAGTGACTGAAAACATTTAGATTTGCATGAGTGGTGAATTGTGAAATGTGACTAATGCTAGACTAAAGGTACCCCTAATTAAGGTGACAAGACTTGTTGGACTAACAATTATCCAAACAGAGAAAATGATAACTATCATGAATGGATGCAAATGATATGAATGCATGTATGCAATGTAGGAATGAATGCATGAAATGTAATGTATATGTTTGAGTGGTAATGAAAATAATTATTTTTTTAAACCATGTATATATGTACATATATAATTTGTATTATGCATAGAACGCTCTCAAGTGGATAATATTCAATGGATTGGGCTCTTTGATTCCCTCAATATTAGCAAGCCTATATGTTCTTGGATCCAATTTTTGTTTTACAATGTATGGACCTAACCAATTAGCCATAAATTTATCGTGAAGATGCGACAATGCATTAGTGTTTTGTTGATTCTCTTTAAGTACGAGATTCCCTACTTGAAATTCATGTGGATGGACTTTTGCATTATAAGAACATTTAAGACGATCTTGATATACTCATAGATTCTCCAAGGCATTGATTTACCTTTCATCAAGGAGTGTGAGTTGATCTAGTCAAGCTTGTCTAGCAATGTTATCATCCATGAATTCTTGTAATGAAATTCATAGTGAAGGGATCTCGAGCTCAAGAGGTATAATTGCTTTGGCACCATAGACTAATGAGAATGGAGTTGCCTCCTGTAGGCGTACAAATGCTCATTTGATAATACCATAATGCCAAGGGGATTTGAGTGTGCCAATCCTGATGATTTTCTTTGACTAACTTCTTTAGAATGGTTATCAATGTCTTGTTGGTTGCCTCAGCTTGTCCATTTGTTTATGGGTAGTAAGGAGTCGAGAAACTATGTTGGATATTGTATTTCTCGCACAGTGCTCAAACATCCTTATTTTTAAATGACTTACCATTGTTAAAAATTATTTTTAATGGAATGCAAAAATGACAGATGATATGTTGGAGTATAAATTCTGCAATTCGAGGTCCTATCGTACTGGTCATAGGAATTGCCTCGACCCACTTTGTGAAGTATTCTGTGGTAATGATGATAAATGTGTGTTATCCCAAAGAGGGAGGTGAGATTTTTCCAATCAAATCCAGACCCCGTTGTGAGAAAGGCCACATACTTTGTATGGGCTGTAATGCTTGTGATGGTACATGAGTTAAATTAGCATGTTTTTGACACTTCTGATATTTCTTGATATAATTACAACAATCACTTTCCATGGTGGGCCAATAATAACCCATGCATAATATATATTTTGTGATGGCCATTCCACTAAAGTGACCACCATAAGTACCATCATGAGCCTCAGATATGGCTCGTTGTGCCTTTGTAGGCTTGAGACAACGAAGTAGGATTCCATCATAACCACGTCTATACAACATGTCCCCCAAGAGAGTGAAATGAACTACCTTCTATTTAAAAGTTCATTTGGTATTTCGTGACAAATATGATGGGAGCATACCAAACTTGAGAAATTCCTTTATCTGATTAAGCCAAGACTCATATAGCTCTACTTGAATGAAAAAAATATCCTTCTCATCCTTAGATTTAGCTCATGATATTATAGATTTAGAGATTGTCATGATAAGCAATGGTTGGACTTCTCCTACAGAGTTCTTTGGGATCAATGATCCTAGGGAAACCATCGCATCTACAAATCTATTCGTCGAACGAGGCAAGTTGTCAATTTCATACCAGTCCAATTTTGCTAGCAATTTCATTTCTACCTCATTGTAAAGTTTTAGGACTAGCTCTTTGCATTGGTATGATCCTTTCACTTGATTAACAACAAGCTAAGAATCACCAAATATTATTATACACTTTATGCCCATAGCTATAGCTACTTGAAGTCCTAATATTAGAGCTTCATATTCTGCATTATTGTTTGTGCATGGGAAGTCGAGTTTGAATGATAAAGGGATGGGTATCCCTTGAGGTGTATGAAACACGACTCCTGCACCTTGTCCTTTCTCACACTTGGAATCGTCAAAGAATAAGGTGATATCAACATCATCTTCAGGGATAACATCTTCCTCCTGTGCAGTTATATTGAAGATTGAATCATCTAGTAGCTCAATGAATAAAGGTTGATCATTAGGGAGTGGAGCTTCCATGAGCTGATCGACTATCACCTACCCTTTAATGGACTTTTGGCTAATAAATT
This sequence comes from Wollemia nobilis, assembly GCA_028583015.1. Lineage (NCBI taxonomy): Eukaryota > Viridiplantae > Streptophyta > Pinopsida > Araucariales > Araucariaceae > Wollemia > Wollemia nobilis. Next base: position 792,129 of record JAQPPZ010000883.1, read on the forward strand.
CAAGGTTGAATTCTGTTAAAAGCATTATCCATTTTGTGGTACGAGTATTGTTGTATGTGTGAGTCATCATATAACGTAGAGGATTTTCTCAAGCTATGACATAAGTGGTGTGACTTAGCATATAATGTCAAAGTTTCTTAGTGGTGAAGACCACTGCTAAACATAATTTTTCCACATATGTGTATCTAGTTTCATAACTTACCAATGTTCGACTAATGTAATAAATTGCTTGCTCTCGATTATTTTCATTTTTTTGTGCAAGCATTGTCCCTAATGCAAAATCTATTGCTGAGATATAAAGATGAAAAGGGACCCTCGAGCGAGGTGGCGTTAGGACCGACGAAGAGGTTAAATATATTTTGATGTCATTGAATACCTCCTGACATTCCTTAGTCCATGAAAATGTGACTCCCCTTTTGTAACAGGTGATTGAATGGCTTGCATTTATTTGAGAGTTGTGCAATGAAGCAATGGATCAATTGTATCTTTCCTTGCAAACTACACAACTCTTTCAATGTTGTTGGGGGAGGCATTTCCATAATGGCCTTGACCTTGTTTGGGTCCACTTCAATGCCACGCTTAGACACAATGAACCCTAGAAGTTTACCTGATGTAACTCTAAAAACACATTTCTTAGGGTTCAGCCTCACATTATACTCTAGAAGCCGGTCAAAAACTTTTTCCAATACATCAATGTGATCCAAATGTGTTTTAGATTTGGCTAGCAAATCATCTACATAATCTTCAATGATCTTATGCATATAATCATGGAATATATACGTCATTGCTCATTGGTATGTAGCTCCTATGTTTTTAAGGCCAAATGGCATTACCTTGTAGCAAAAAGTCCCCCAAGGTGTTGTGAATGTTGTTTTGTGTTGGTCATCAGGATTAATTCAAATTTGGTTATATCTTAAAAAACCATCCATTAAAGAAAGCATTTCATGGCCCATAGTAGAGTCTACGAGAGTGTTGATGTTTGGTAAAGGAAAGTCATCCTTAGGATACACTTTATTGAGGTCTCAAAATTCAATGCAAATGTGAATCGCCCCATTAGACTTACGAACGGGTACCATATTTGAAAGCCACTCAGGGTAGTCAATGGGTTGAATAAAACCCACATCTAGTAATCCTTGCGACAAAGATCCAAAACCTACAACCAAGATTACATAGATCAATAAATCAAATATGACAAGGCAGATCTAAAATAAAATCCTTTGGGGATCCCATCATGATCACCATTTTGTAAACAGTAAAAGATACATCCAAAATAATATAACAAATAAACAAGTGATATAGAATGAATAGAAATGCTTTTTGTATTGATTTTTTATTTTTACAATAGTAATGTGCCTTAAATTTTCAGGGTCTGATCAAAAATAAATTTTTCTTGCTTCTCCAGCAGTACAATGCACAAAAGAGGGGAAGCTTCTTTTGTATGTTCAAATAATAGTGGGTGCTAATATCTCTTGTACTACAAATATTGTTGTTGACAGACTTGAGTATCCTTATGGGTCATCTTTGCTTCAACAACTCTCCAATAACCTATTTCTTGCACACATGTTCTAACAAACGAGGGTTGATAGCATATGTAGGCTTCCACCATGTGAAGCCCTATGTAAACAAAAGATGAAAAACCCTAGAATATAAATATGTGTAAACCATAAAGTGTAGAAAACATAAAATAAATAACACAAAAATTGCTTAATATATATATATATATATATATATATATATATATATATATATATATATATATAAGTCGCTCTGCAACATCCTCATTCTTTTCCTATCTGTCTGCTGGTTTTATTAGAATATGGTACTGCTGATGATATTTTGATGAGTGCAGGAACGGAGAAGAGTTCAATGTATTTTGTAGGCATAAGGATAAATATGGTCTGCTTAGGTAAGTTGGATATGATGCTAGTGCTTAATAGCACCATAGTTGCGAGTACATGGAAGCTCGCAGAGGTAAACTCATATAGGGGCATATGTTGTGTGTGATTGCATATATTGTTTACGATATTTTTGCATTTTTCCCTCTATTTTTGTTTTAAAAGAATATAATTATTTATCAAATTCAAATAATTATATATGCTTACAAATAAAAATATGTAAATATTAATAAAATAAAATATAAAATTTCAATATATATATATATATATAAATGGATAAAATAAAAGGTAAATATATAATATATATATATATATATATATATATATATATATATATATATATATATATATATATAATACTTCTAAACTAAATAAAATACACAATCGACAGACGGATAACCATTGTGCCACCTGGTGATAACCAAGCTTTTTTAGGATTGCATGTGGATGGTTATGTGTCATTTATCATTGAGCCTTCACACCATTAAAATGGGAGCATTTTCATAAATGAGAAATTCATTATATCTCCTTCAGAAGCGGAGCAGGGGTGTTTATACTGCAGTGTTGACTATTGCCTTCTTGGTTAGTGTATATAACTCCTTCAACCATCGTAAATGGTTGGCTCATTTTAAATTTGAACGCTTAGATTAAGAATGCTTGACTCTGGTTTAAATCTATGTGTTTTTTGTGTAATACTTTTCCAAAAGGAATATATGATGTACTTTCTACAAGTTCTTTATTCTTTTTTATATGTATAGAAATATATATATAACCAGATGTTTGAACATCTGGTATAGTCTTCCCTATGTTGACCTGAAGGTGTGTATGATAGTTTGTATGTTGTGTTATAATTTAAAGTCTCATCATTGTGTCTTGTAATTCTTGAAAAATCACCTAAGAAACTCTAAATGATACAAATTGGAGACTGTATTTAAACTTGGTAAGACTAAATAGTGATTATGGGTAATAATATTAAGATATAAAAACCTAGAATGCGTGTGTTTGGTGTGTGGTGTGGGATTACTGCATATTAGATAATATTACATATAGATGCACATAATTTTTAACCATGTTGATCCAAAGCGAGACCCATGCCTTGCCTTCTACTATAAAATTGCCTTGAACTGTCATCTTGGGAACCGCGTGAATTGGAAGTAAAGATGTGCTTTGCGCAGGGTTAAATAAGTTGGTCGAGATGAGCTTCCATAGTGTCAACCAACCAATGCCTGAAATATACTACACTTATAACGACTCCTGAGACTTTAGATAAGTCACAACAATGGATTGGGTTAAATAAGCACTTCTTTGTGTTATAATTTATCTTGGAGAAAATAAAACTGCTTATAATAGTTGTAAAAGATGGATTCAATTACATTGTTTATTTTTATTTAAGGCCTGTAATTATTTATCATATTTCTCTTTCTGTTTCAAAATGTTTAATTTATTAAGAGGCAAAAACTTTTTTTCTTGGACTTAATTTCTGCTCAAAGTAAAGTCTGCGAAATCACGTTGTATATATGCTCTTCTTTTTTGTGTTTTAATGTTTGCTTGATTACAAGGAGGCTAGGCAATGTAACCCAAGCTAGTTGTACTATAATTTTTATAGGAAGCAATACTTCTTATATTTTCTAATTACATATTAATAAAATTTGGAGATTTAGTTTATTATGGATGTCACATCAACAAAGTCTTAAGTCTATAATTTTCGCCTCAATATGTCACACATAATTGTATCCTTTGAAAGAGTAAGTCATAAACTAGAAAGTTTTTAAAACAATACCAGATTAGTCTCAATCTTTCACTACCTCATGGAAAGCTAAAACCAATACATTCCAAATTTCTAGAATAGTGAAAGCAACTTAGAAGCACACAGTCTTGGAATGAGAATTTTTTGGCCTTAAATGGTGTGCCTCCTCACAGAACGTCTACCCAGACAGTGTGTTGTGCTAGGTTATATTATTAGTATTAAAGCAGTTTCCATGATACCAGTTTGCCACTTTATAAAAGTTTTATAATCAAAAGTTCATTTATTAAAGAATATTCTAATTATTTTCAAATAACTTGGGATCGCGCAAAAGAAACTGGTTTTAAGAATTCCTTCTTTTCTTTTGGATAAATCGTAGAAATATGTTTAAAACTCCCTTTTTACTGTGAAAATATCAAATCTAAGTAAAATTCTTTTATTCATGATATAAAAATAATATGGTCTGGAAAGTCTTTGAAAATAAATTAATTTAAAAGTATTATCATTTATCTGTTCGATGAATTCATGAATTTTGACTTTTAGGAATTGAACAATAACACTACCTTTTATATGGAAAACACATGTTAAAGTTATCTCAGATTTTTTTCCAAAGTAAAATTCCATTAGACTACACTTCTAAATTCAAACAATACCTGAACACCTTTGGTCGTATACTTACAAATATGAGACTAGTATATAAGGAGATCAGTTCACGTAATTATTTTATCAAGTGTAAAACTTTAGCTTGCAATAATTGGTATAAGCTTAAACCCTTTGATTTGAGTTTATATTATAAAGAGCTATACAATTAGGCATATACTTTTAGAATACTTTCCATGAAAGAAAACCTTTATTAGTTGGAACTTTTAGATCATTGGTTTATAATAAAGAACGACTTTATTAGAATATATTTTAGTGAACTTAATAAGTTTATAAAATTCCTTTCTTTTAGAGCAAAGTAAGGGATTTATAGATTGATAGTTAATGTTTCAATTTATTAAAGAAAACACTTAAATCCTTACATTATCATATGGAGTAGTTTGCATATTAAATATTATTTTTTTTATGGAGTAGTTTTCATATTAAATATTATTTCTTTTAAAGAAAGAGTAGAATAAATGTATAGCCTTTCACATTTTTACCAACATATAATAAAGTTTTTAACAAACATCTTTTATTATAGGAATTCTTATAGATATTAATATAAGTTGTTTAGCATGAAAGTATTTATCACTTTGAGAAAAACAAAAATCTTTGTTGAACTTTCCATTTGCAAATGGGTTAGGATATAGAAGTTTTCTCAAAGGAACGTATTGACCAAAACATCATGACCTTTAGCCTACCTTCAAAATAATAATTATTAATACCATCGAGAAGTATGAGCATCCACCCAACTCTGACAGTTCACATATGGTGGTTGTTGTGATTTGATGATAGTTAAATCCTAGTAGGCCATATAGGGCAGGAGGATCTTCTACTAGTCTAAGTAATGAATGGCATAATGGGATGTCTTTCCAAGCTATCTTACAAAGTTGTACCATAAGGGATCTCATGTACACGATTCAGTTGGGGAATATCCAACAGTATATCGAGACTAGGGGAGTTGGTCTTCAAAGTTGGAAGGTCCAGCGATGGATGGAATGGGATATATCATCATCAATTTCAATGTGACCTAGGATATCTGGATCTAAAGCCATAGTATTAGTGGGCACTGGTAGTATCCATAGAATTATGGGCTACTATCAAGCACTAGGTATAAAAATGCTAACTCTAGCATGGAATATAAGACAAAATATGAACCAGGACTGAGCACAGATCAGTGAGACCTATGTCCTCCATGCTACAATATGAGGAAACTAAGTGTCCACCCTTCTAGGTGTTATGGGCCTTGGAAGGGCAGCCCCTTGCCAAGAACCTAAAACTCGAGTTAGGAGAAGGTGGGTCTCACAAAATGACAACATTGCTATATTTGGCCAATCTTGAGCACTCATGAATCTGTCTACAGTGGACAATGATCTCGGAATGCGAAAAACTATGTCTATGTACTAATAACAAGTTGGGTGTGCAATAGTCCATTTGTGACTTTGTTTTAGTTGATTGAAAAATTTTGACTTTGTATTTTGGACAACCAGAAGAGTTAAACCTGGGTTGTTACAGTTGGTATCATATCTTAGGTTGCAAAAACCCTAGATTACAACCATGTGATTTTTTGAATTGACATAGCTCTCTTGTCATCAAGTATATATGTCGGGGACCTCCAAGAGAAAAAATACTACTCTACAAGAGGGGATTGTAGAGGTTCCAATAAAGGTATTGATATGACTCGTTAGAGAGTGATCATGTGCAAGCTACTGAAGCACCTAGACATGTTTTGAGAAAAGAGAAAGAACCTACAGTAGGAAGGACTGCACAAAATAATGATAATATGGCCAAAATGATTTAGCTGATGCAAGAATAATTGAATCAATAAAAAGAACAAATGGAAATTTAGAGAGCTTAGATGAATGAGCATATGGAGCAACAGAGAGCTCAACTAACTCAGCAACAAGAAATTATCACCCAACAACAAAAGGTGATTGAAATTTTGACTAAGAGTAAGGAGCCTAAAAGGGTACAAAGTGATTTACCTGAGGATCTACAAGAATAAAAGTCGGTGTTGAGCTATAAAAATAAATTAGAAAGTTTGATCTCTAAATTCGATGGTAAGGGTGATGGTGAAGTAGCTGAAAATTGGTTGAGTGAGGCTGAGGGGTACTTTGTCATTCAACCCCTATGTGCCAAATCTAATATGGTGTGGGTTGTGGCACACCTATCAGGTCCTGCCAGAGATTGGTGGATTACATATAATAAAATTACCTAGAAGGAGACCTTTGATATATCATGGTATGTATTTGAGAAGGAATTTAGGGATAGATTCCTTACCCATTAGTTTTATATTGAAAAGTATATTGAATTCACCAATTTTTTTCAAGAAAATATATCAGTGATATAGTACTACAAAATATTTGTACATCTGCTAAAGTATGCATCCGAATATGACAAACATGAATAATTCAAGACACATAAATTTATCTTGGGATTGCATCATAGAATTGGATCACCCATTGGTCTGTTCAAGCCAAAGAATCTATCTGAATCCTTTGATTCAGCACGATATGAATAATTAAACTAGAAAATAAGAAAGCTTACTATCATAGGTTTGAGAAATATGAATCTAAGAAAAGAAGAAACCCAGAACCAACAAAATGAAAGGACCAATACAAGAAATTCAGATATGGAAATAATTATAGGGGAGAAAACATAAATAGAGGGAGGTATCAAGGGCAACATGAAAAGAAAAACTTTACAGTCATAGCTGCTCAGAAAACTACATCTCAAGATGCAATAAAGGGTACTGGTCACTAAAACAGGAATATGGACGGAGGGAAAAATAAAGGCTCAAATGTATGTTATGTTTACAGAGCTAAATATCATTATGCTAATCAGTGCCCAAAAAGAGCTGACAAAATCAAACCATTTGAAGAAGCTCCCCATAGGATTTATGCTGCCACAGGTAACCCTAATATTTTAGGACAAGCCAACCCATTTCTTTTAAAAGGAAAAATTGGTGAAAAGTATGTCCATATTTTAATAGATAGTAGAGCAACTAATAGTTTCATATCTACTAGTGTTGTGATGGACATAACGGTAAGGCCTAGGATTGTGGAAAATGGGTGGTAGGTTGAGTATGGTTCAATTCAAACCTATGTGGTCAACCAATATTTATTTGATTCCCAAATAGACATGCCTCAAGTAAAAATAAATTTGCACCTATATATAGCACCATTACATGCTTTTGATGTCATCCTAGGAGTGGATGGCTTAAAACCCATAAATCCCTACTAAACTTTGAAGAGATATGGCTTGATTTCATAGATGAATCCAAACTATGGATTTGGTTCCTTTGTGACCGAGTGACATTAGAGCCTCATCTATTGTCTGCTATGCAAATTAAAAGAGCCTTAAGAAAGGTTATAAACTCTATGTAGTCAAAATGAACAAAAAGGAACAAACTGAGTCTAGCTCTGGTCTATTTCAACAATACCCAGTTTTGAATGAGTTTGAGGATGTGTTTCCCAAAGACCTACCAGGACATCCACCACAAAGGGAATTTAACTTCTCTATTGAGCTTGTACTAGGAGCAACACCTATATCTAGAACTCCCTATTGAATGGCTTCCATTGAATTATAGGAGCTTAAGACCCAACTAAAGGATTTACTAGAGAAAGGTCACATCAAACCAAGTGTTTCCCCGTGGGATGCACTGGTTAATTTTATCAAGAAATATGGTTCCTTGAGATTGTGTATTGAGTATCGTATGCTCAACAAAATGACTATCAAAAAAATATTTATTACCAATAATTGATGATCTTTTCGATCAGCTTAGGGGAGCAACAATATTTTCAAATATTGATCTAAGGTCAGGATACCATAAATTGATAATTAAGGAGGAAGATGCCTTCAAAACCACTTTCAAAACTCGATATGGGCACTATGAATTCATGGTGTTACCTTTTAGTTTGAAAAATGCTATAGCTACATTCATGAATTTGATGAACAATGTGTTTCAAGAATAGTTAGACCAGTTTGTGCTAATCTTTCTAGATGATATATTGATCTATTCTCTGAGTAGAGAAGAACATGATTAATACATGAGAATCATCCTAGAAATTCTTAAGAAAAATCAGTTGTATGGAAATTTATCCAAGTGTGAGTTCTACTCATCACAAGTGTAATATTTGGGTCATATTATCTCAGTTGATGGGGTTGTATTTGATTCCAAAAATATAGAATCTATAGTAGAATGGCCAGCCCCCACAAATATTTCTAAAGTGAGAATTTTTATGGGAATGGCAGGATATTATAGATGATTTGTAAGAGGATTTTCAAAAATTACCTTTTCCATAACCAATTTGCAAAGGAAGGGAAAAATTTTCAAATGGACTCCACAATGTGAGGAGGCATTCAAAGTGCTTAAAGAGAAATAGACATATACACCTATTCTCTAGGTTTCAGACCCAAGTAAACCATTCACGGTTTGTACTGATGCCTCCCTGGAAAGGATTAGGATATGTCTTAATGCAGGATGAGGTCATTGTGGCATATGAATCCAGGACGCTTAAGAAACATGAAATTAATTATGTCACCCATGACTTGGAGCTAGTTGTTGTAGTTCATGCCCTTAAAATATGGTGGCATTATCTATTGGGTAAACCCTTTGACCTAAAAATAGACCATCAAAGTTTAAATAATATTTTTACTTGACCACTATTAAATGCTAGACAATAATGGTGGATGGATTTTTTGGCTGAGCATAATTTTGGAATAGAATATATCAAAGGGAAAGAGAACAAGTTGGCTGATGCACTCAGCAGAAGGAAGCATATAGCTGTCTTAACATGGTATCATTATGGATTGGCAGAGAAAATTAGAGAGTTGCAAAAAATTGATGAATTATGTATTCAATGTTGGACTAAGGTTGAGCAAGTACTAAACAAGAACATGGATTTTAAAATCAAGGAAAACCTGCCATATTTCAAAGATAGAATAATAGTCCCAAACAATGATGAAATAAGGACTATTCTATGAGAGGCATATTATGCTCCATATTCTTCTCATCTAGGAGTAGTGAAAATACAGGAAAATATGAAGAAGGACTGCTTTTGGCTTGGAATGAATAAGGATGTAACAAATTTTGTTTAAATATGTCTTTAATGTCAAAGGGTTAAGGCATAACATCAACACCCTAGGGGACAACTATACATTCTTGATTTACCTACTCAAAAATGGCAAGTCATTTTCATGGACTTCATAGTTGGTCTTCCCAAGAATTATTTTTGACATGATGCAATTTTTGTCATAGTTGATAAGTTAACCAAGGTGGCTCATTTTATACCCAAAAATATTCATGATGATGCACCTACAATAGCTCAAAATTTTGCTCAAGAAATAGTGAGACTGCATGGTTTTCCTGAGATAATTATCTCTGATAGGGATTCATGATTTACTTCTAAATTTTGGTAAGCTTTACACCGAGCATGGGGTACAAAGCTTAACATTAGCATAGCTTACCATCCACAAATGGATGGACAGATCAAGAGGGTCAATCAAGTGCTAGAATATATGTTACGTATGTACTACATGGACCACCAAAGCAAGTGGGAATATTACCTCTTCCTAGTGGAATTTGCTTATAATAATAGTTACCATACCACATTGGGCATGGCCCCTTTTGAAGCCCTATATGGGTGCAGGTGTAGAACACCGTTGACATGGGATAATTTGGACTATCGAGAAATGATTGCTCCTGATGCTATGAAACAAATGGATGTTTAGCTAAAGGGAATCCACAAGTGACTCAAAGAAGCCACAGACCGCTAGAAGAGCTATGCTGATATTAAAATATCACCAAAAGAATTTGATATTGGTGATAAGGTTTTTCTAAGAGTTAAACCTACTAAGAGTTCCATAAAATCTACTAAGCTTAGTCCTAGATTTGTAGGACCATTTGAATTCATTGCCAAAATCAGTCTTGTAGCCTACAAATTAGCCTTGCCACCTAATTTATCCAAAATCCATAGTACCTTCCATGTGTCCCTTCTTAGAAAATATGTGGTTGACCCCTCACATATTTTGGATGTCTCACATTTATAGATATCGAACCCACAACTCATTGAGGTTCGTCCAGTAAAAATTCTAGGATTTAGAACCAAGCAGCTAATAAAGAGTATTGTTGATCAATGTAGGGTCTAGTGGGATCTCTACTCTAAAATAAATGCCACATGGAAAGATGTTGAAAGAACCAACTATGAACATATGAACATATTTGTATATATTTGTATATTTTTGAACTTTGAAAAGATATGTTATTAATTTTTTTGAGATCTACTTTTGAAGAATGTTTAAATATTTATTTCAGCGTGATGATGATGTATGAATGTTTGAAATTAATGTGGATATGGTTAACTTTAATAATAAAACACAGGGATTGTGTTTAACCCTAGTGGGGAAGAATATAATATCCTCACTGTTTTCATATTTTCCTGTTGGTTTTATTAGAATATGGCATTGTTGATCATCTTTTGGTGAGTGCAAGAACGGAGGAGCGTTCAATGTATTTTGCAGGCTGAAGGCTAAGGATGGTTCGCTCAGGTAAGTTGGATATGATGACAGTGCTCTATAGCACCACAATCACGAGTACATGGAAGCTCATAGAGGCAAACTCATATAGGGGCATATGGTGTGTGATTGCATATTCTGTTTGCGATATTTTTTGCATTGTTTGTCTCCATTTTTGTTTTAAAAGTATATAATTATTTATCAAATTCGAATAGTTATATATATATATATATAATATATGCTTACAAATAAAAATATGTAAATATTAATAAAATAAAATATAAAATTTCAATATATATATATATATATATGGATAAAATAAATGGAAACTGTATATAATATGTAAATATATATTTTATTTTGTAAATTTATATATATAATAATTCAAAACTAAATAAAATACACAATCGACGAGCAGACAACCACTGTGCCACATGGCGATAACCAAACTTTTTTAGGGTTGCATGTGGATGCTTATGTGTCATTTATCATTGAGCCTTCACACCATTAAAATGGGACCATATTCAGAAATGAGAAATTCATTCTATCTCCTTCAGAAGTTGAGCAGGGTGTTTATACTGCAGTGTTGATTACTGCCTTCTTGTTCAATGTATATAACTCCTTCAACCGTCATAAAAGGTTGGCTCATTTAAAATCTGAACGCTTAGATTAAGAATGCTTGACTCTAGTTTAAATCTATGTGTTTTCTATGTAATACTTTTCCAGAAGAAATATATGATGTACTTTATGCAAATTCTTTATTTTTTTTATATGTATCGAAATATATATATATATATATATATATATATATATATATATATATATATAACTAGATGTTTGAACATCTAGTATAGTCTTCCCTCTATTGACCTGAAGGTGTGTACAATAGCCTGTATGTTGTGTTATAATTTAAAGTCTCATCATTGTGTCTTGTAATTCTTGGAAAATCACCTAAGAAACTATAAATTATACAAATTGGAGGTTATATTTAAACTTGGTAACACTAAATAGTGATTATGGGTAATAATATTAATACATAACATCCTGGACTGTGTGTTTGGTGTGTGGTGTGGGATTACTGCATATTAGATAAGATTACATATAGATGCATATCATGTTTAACCATGTTTATTCAAAGCGAGATCCATGCCTTACCTTCTGCTGTTAAATTGCCTCAAACTGCTATCTTGGGAACCGCATGAACCGAGAGCAAACATGTGCTTTACGCATGGTTAAATAAGTTGATCGAGATGAGATTCCACAATGTCAACCAACCAATGGCTGAAATATACTAAATTTATAATGACGCTTGATACTTTAGATAAGTCACGGTAATGGATTGGGTTAAATAAGCACTTTGTGTTATAATTTATCTTGGAGAAAAAAAAACTGCTTATAATAGTTGTAAAAGATGGATTCAATTACATTGTTTATTTTTATTTAAGGCCTGTAATTATTTATCATATTTCTCTTCCTATTTTGAAATGTTTACTTTATTAAGAGGCAAAAACTGTTCTTTTTGGACTTAATTTTTTCTCAAAGTAAAATTTATGAAATCACGTTGTATATATGCTCTTCTTAGCTATGTTTTAATGTTCACTTGATTAAAAGGAGGCTAGGCAATGTAACCCAAGCTAGTTATACTATAATTTTTACAAGAAGTAATACTTCTTCTTTTGTCTAATTAAATATTAACAAAATTTGGAGATTTAGTTTATTATGGATGTCACATCAACAGAGTCTTAAGTCTAGAATTGCCACCTCAATACGTCACACGTAATTGTATCCTTCGAAATAGCAAGTCATAAACCAAAAAGTTTTTAAAACAATACCATATTAGTCTCAATCTTTAACTATCTCATGGAAATCTAAAACTAATACATTTCAAATTATCGTAATAGCGAAAACAGCTTAGAAGCAAATAGTCTTGGAAATAGTAGAATGAATGTTTAGCCTTTCACATTTTTACCAACATATAATAAAGTTTTTAATAAACATATTTTACTATAGGAATTCTTATAGATATTAATATAAGTTGCTTAGCATGAAAGCATTTATCACTTTGAGAAAAATGAAAATATTTGTTGAACTTTCCGTTTGCAAATGGGTTAAGATATAGTGGTTTGCTCAAAGGAACTTGTTGACCGAAACATCATGACCTTTAACCTACCTTCAAAAGAACAATTATTAATACCATCGAGAATGATGGTAAACTAAGATGCACATCGATAAGGATGAGCATCCACCCAACTTTGACAATTCACATATGGTGGTTGTTGTGATTTGGTGATAGTTGTATCCTAGTAGGTCGTATAGGGTGGGATGTTCTTTTGATAGTATGAGTAACGAATGGTAGAATGGGACATCGTTCCAGGCTATATTACAAATAAGTACCATAAGGGTTCTCACGTACATGGTTCAGTTATAGAATAGCCAACAGTATATCAAGACTAGGGGAGATGGTCTTCAGGGTTGGAAGGTCCAATGATGGATGGAATGAAATGTCTCATCATCAACTGCAATGTGACCTAGGATATTTGGACCTAAAGCCATAGTATTGGTAGGCCCTGGTAGTGTCCATAGATTGATGGGCTACTATCAGACACTAGGCATAAAAATACTAACTCTAGCATGGGCTTTAAGATAAAATATGAACCAAGACTAAGCACAGGTCAGTGAGACCTATGTCCTCCATGCTATGAGATGGGAAAACTATGCATCCACCCTTCTAGGTGTTATGGGCCCTGGAAGGGCAACCCCTTGTCTAGAACCTAGAACTTGAGTTAGGAGAAGGTGGGTCTCACAAAATGGTAACAACATTGCAAAATATGGCCAATCTCGAGCACTCGTGAATCCGTCTACAGTGGACAATGATATTAGAGTGCAAAAAATTGTGCCTATGTACTAATAACAAGTTGGATGTGCAATAGTATGTTTGTAACTTTGTTTCAGTTGATTGAAAATTATTGACTTTGTATTTTGGACAACAAGGAGAGTTAGACCTGGGTTGTTAGATGCTCATCATATTCTTCATACCCTAACCCTAACTTGCCACTTTGTAATGTTAGCTCACATCGTCAAAACCCTAAATCTAACCTATCAAGAGGTTATAAAATATCATTCACTTTTGTGAATGATAAAATGAAAGAAAAAAAAAAAAGGGATTGAATCAAAGAATAAGTGCCAACAATCCATAGTGAATTACAGAGAGCAACCCTAACCAAAAGCACAGATCAATATCAGGTATAAAACAAGGTAGTTTTATTTTATTTCTTTTATGTTTTTGCACTTTATGGTTTGCACATATTTACATTCTAGGATTTTACAGCTTTCATTTACATAGGGCTTCACATGGTGGAAGTCTGCATATGCTATTAACCCTTATTTTTCAGAACATGTGTGTAGGAAATAGGTTATTAGAGAGTTGTTGAAGCAAAGATGACCCGTAAGGATACTTAAGCCCATAAACAACATTGATTGTAGTAGAAGAGATATTAGCACCCTCTATTCTTTGAACATAAAAAAGAGGCTTCCCCTCTTTTGTGCATTGTAATTTTGGAGAAGCAAGTGAAATTTATTTGTGACCAGACCTCAACAATTTGGGGCACATCACTATTATAAAAAAAATCAATACAAAAAGCATTTCTATTCATTCTATGTCACTTTTTTATTTGTTATATTATTTTTGGTGTATATTTTACTATTTACAAAATGGCAATCACGATTGGATCCCTAAAGGGTTTTATATTAAATTTGCCTTGTCATATTTGACTACTGATTTGTGTAATCTTGGTTGCAGGTTGGTGATCTCAACACCCAAGATGAATCTTAGGTGAAGAAGTTATTTTGATTCAAAGTGGACTGATGATTGAAATCTACCACTTGTGATTGATGTTGTGTCATGGGGTGAACACCTTGATTGGTATTACCTACAAGAAATTATTGTAGGTGATGTATTATTTGTTGTATGGCAATAGTATATGGGGGTTGTGTGGTTGTATGAATGGTAGAATGTTTATTATGAGTGGTTGCAACATGAGTAGAGTTTGGTGGAGGATAAGTTGTGAAAGGAATCACAACCAAATGGGGAATGATATGGTGCACAGGATCCATGGATCTGACTGGTGTAGGTGGAATGAAGGTCGGAACTTGTGAAGCATCATAGGTTTGTGCCTCATAAAACATGTTGGAATAAATGATGGTGTTAGTGGGTGGAATTAAGGTGTATGGATTGAATGATGGTGATTGATTTTGATTTAGAGACAGATTTGAAAAGAGGATTGGTGAAGACATAATTGATGTTTTTAGATTGTGAATGGATGGGTTCCTACTGAAAGGTAAGAATAGATCAAGGTGGAATGATGAGGGGAGGAAATATAAGAAATTTGATCTTAAATAAGCTCTAAGGACATTGGCATCGATGTAGGTGGTACAATTATTAGGTGTGGATGGTTCAGTATGAGGAGTCTCAGGAATGGAAATATGAATCACCCTCTATATTATGTCTGCATGAGAGGTTCCAGCTAACATTTTGGCTTGACCAGCCATAAAAATGGTTGGGGGATGTGAAGTTTGAGTGAAGTGCTCCATGGGTGATGATGAATGGTTTGTGGGCAACTGACTCATAGCTCTAGCTTGACCTTGGGTCATTACCATAAGCTAGGGGAAAGCGAATGTGCAATGTATGGGTGTGTGAAAATGTGAAATTTACACTATCAACCAAACAAACAATTTACACTCAACAAACAAGAATTTTCAATTTTTTTATATATTTTATGTGTGTTGTGTGCAAATCCTATGCCTAGAAAATTATGCAAGTAGGTGGTGAAATGAATCTATGAATGTGTTTGAAATCACCCCTCTGACGAAGGATGAATCATGAATGGCTGCTATGGATTCCTAGGTGAAGGATTGGCAATGGGTATGACCTAAGGGAACAAAACACCTCTGAAAGAGACCATATTATCTAATGCCTTGCTATCGACCCATTTGGGCTTTCACTTCACCCTCTTGTTTTAGCTTGGACAGAAATTACAGCTGTGATATTCTTGATTATTAAGCCCTCAAAATGAAGGGCATCTAACCTTGGTTACCCCGAGCTAGTCTCAAGAGTAACTAGTTTCTTGGTGATGAAATCCAAGAAACTATCGCAACTAGCTATGGCTTTCACTAGGGGATCTCTAATAGTTGGTGATGAAATCCAACTTGTTCAATAGAGGTTTTCCTCGCACTTGTCCTGTAGAGGTACGGAATGATAAAACATGCACAGTGTGTGATGTTTAATTTTACTTTAGCAAAAATGTAAAATTATTCTAAGATGCAAGTCTAGTATGCACTTCTATTTTATTGCCTATGAAAAATGAATGCAAATCTAATATGCACTTCTGTTTTATTGCCTAAAAAAACAAAAATAAAATAAAATACAAATCTAATATGCACTTCTATTTTATTTTCTAAAAAAAAACGTAAAACGCATAGCAGACAAAAATGTAAAACAAAGAGGGTGGGGATGACGGTGGGCGGGAAGGCTATTATGGGAGAGCACGGGAGAGTCGGCAGGTCGAATCAGGTGCTCGGTAGGGTGGAGGGAGGGCAAACAGAGTCTGGGGATGTCGAGGAGTCCTTGCCAAGTCGCGGCAAGGATCCGCCAGACAAACGGGGAGATGGACCTCGAAAGTCATATGCTTTGGTAGCGGCCTCTGAAACCGTAAGCGAGCTCCTCTCCAAGGAGTTATTTCCGTCCGGGGACGAGTTGGACATCCCGACGAAAATTCTCTCAAGCTTTGTGGATTTCGAAAAATTTACCCTCATTGGTAAGTTTATTGGTGGTCGTCCCGACATGGAGACCATTCGCAAGTGGGCGTCTGGCAAATGGCGGACCTCTAGTCACTTAGAGCTGGCTGCCCTAACCCGAGGTTTTTTCGTGATTAGGCTGAGCAACAAGGAGGACTACTATAAAATCCTGGTTGGAGGGCCTTGGTTCTTGGGCCGTAGGAGTCTCTTTCTAAGGAAGTGGGGTTTGGACTTTAACCCCGATACCCAGAATATCAACATTGCTCCAATATGGGTTAGGCTCCCGAGTCTTCCCCTTTTTGGCTGGCATGAAAATGTAATCAGAGGTATTGCTCGGTCCATCGGGAGATGATCACTTTAGACCCTCCCACCAGAGCTCGAACTAGATTTGTCCAAGCTCGGTTCTATGTTTTGGCGGACTTGGAGAAGGACCTCCCATCCTCCATTACTCTGCGGTGCCGGGGTACTTTTCTACACAAGCAAGCTATTGTTTATGAGAACAGGGCCAGCTTTCTGCCCTCAATGTAGTTCTCAAGGGCATCTTCGGTCCAATTGTCCTCTCCGAAAGCCGATGAAGAAGGAGCGGGATCCCCGCAACCCTCTAGAGCACGGTGAAGGTCGGACGAAGCACCCTTTTGCGAAAGGCCATGAATCTCCGGAGTCCATCCAAGGACCATCTCGAATCCTCCTTACCGGAAGAGGAAATCACCACCCATCCGGACTGCGAGCGGTGTGGTGGGCGCCCCCAACTAGGACCACGGGAGGAAAATGAACGCACCCCCCCCTTATCACCACACAGGCAGATTCACCCAAAATTTATGACCGAAACTCTCCCGAGGCACAAAAAATATTGGAAGACTACCTGCTGGGAAGAAGAGGTTACCAGCCTGGTAATATCAGCCCTCAAATTACGAGGAGTCAAAAGTGAGGGGTGGATTTTGGTAGTGAAAGGAAGCAGGGTCGTCCCCCCAACAAGGAAAAGAGAGACAAAGAAACTGCGGCTGATGTTGCAAATGGAACCCAACGGTTGCTGTTTCAGGATGACTCCGATTCTCTGATGGGTGACGCGCTTATCCCAAAACCTCCCTTCCAGGCGGGGAGAGGGAAGTAAGAAGAACCTCAAATCGTACGGATGAAATCCTGGATGTGAGAAGACTAAACGGAGTGGCCATTTGGGCCGGGGTAAAATTTTCCAGCGGGATTTTCAACGGTTTGTTTCGAGTCCGGTCATTTTTCTTAGATCCTATCCAACATGTATGCTTCGAATTCCGCCTCCGGAAAGCAAAAATGTGGAAAGTTATTTCCCGGGTATGGGAGAATTTTTTGTAGTTTTCTTGGCTGTCTTCTTCTGCTTTTTGATGGTCCAGCTTCTCCAGCTAGTTTTTGTTTTCCCAGTTATAATGGCCATGGTTTCTAGGATAATTAGGCAAAAATGCCTTACTTGTAGCCCTCGGGCAATTAGCAGCTTTTTGTTTTTTTTTTTTGCATACAGGTTTATTCTTCCAGGTTTATTCTTCCAGCCAAGAGGCATGAAGCACTATTTAGCAAGGCTGATTTTGTATATAAGGTTTTGGGATCCTCTATAAAAACCCATTGTTAATCTATTATAATAATTACCAAAAAAAAAAAAATGTAAAACAAAAACTAAATTCCAGATGGTCCCTAAAATGCTTCTAGAAATACCCATGTAGATATGAGCATCTCTTACTATGTAAAAGAAACCAAAACAAGGCAAATCTAGAATTTTAATGCAACCTCAAATGCTCTTTAGTATGCAAGTTAACCCTAGATGCAGCTATTATTATTATTATTTTGGTGATCTAAGAATTAAAAGTATACCCTAAAATACAACTTAGAGTGATTTTATTTATATTTTTATATTTTTAAATGCCTAAAAAATTAAAAATGCCTGATCTACCACTTGTAATGAAGGCAAAAACAAAAAAAAAATCCCTTTCACAAATAAAAATTCTAAACTAGGGTTTTAAAGACGGCTTACCTAGAAGTCTTACATTTTCTTTTGTCAGTAATTTTACAACAGGCCTGAATAAGCTCCAAAACTCCTCATGACAGAGATCCAAAACTTGCAACCAAGATTACACAGATTAGTAAATCAAATATGACAAGTCAAATCTAAAATAAAACCCTTTTGGGGTCCCACCATGATCACCATTTTGTAAACAGTAAAAGATACACCCAAAATAATATAACAAATAAACAAGTAATATAGAATGAATAGAAATGCTTTTTGTATTGATATTTTTTTTACAACAGTGATGTGCCCCAAATTGTTGGGGTCTGGTCACAATTAAATTTTATTTGATTCTCCAGCAGTACAATGCACAAAAGAGGGGAAGCCTCTTTTGTATGTTCAAATAATAGTGGGTGCTAATATCTCTTCTGCTACAATCAATATTGTTGACGGGCTTGAGTATCCTATCGGGCCTTCTTCGCTTCAGTAGCTCCCTAATAACCTATTTCTTGCATTCATGTTCTGACAAATAAGGGTTAATAGCATATGCAGACTTCCACCATGTGAAGCCCTATGTAAATGAAAGTTGTAAAACCCAAGAATGTAAATATGTGTAAACCATAAAGTGTTAAAAACATATAACAAATAATATAAAATCTGCCTTGTTTTATACCTGATCTTGATATGTGCTTTCGGTTAGGGTTGCTCTTTGTAATTCGCTATGGATTTTCGGTACTTATTCTTCGATTAAATCCCTCTTTTTTTCTTTCTTTTCTCATTCACAAAATTGAATGATATTTTATAACCTCTTGATAGGTTAGATTTAGGGTTTTGATAGTGCAAGCTAACATTGCCAAGTGGCAAGTTAGGGTTAGGGTATGAAGAATATGATGAGTGGCTAGGATTAGAATGTGATGAGCGATTGCAATTTATTTATTTATTTATATATATATATATATATATATATATATATAATGAATGGCTAATATTAAAATGTGGTGAGCGGTCAAGATTTATCTACATATATATCTATATATAATATTTATATATAATTATATAAATAAATAAATAATGAATGGCTAATATTTGGTGTCTACATGGAGTATTGTTGCATTATGTGGAGGAAGAAATAACAAAATACCTAAGCAAATAATATCACAATGAAGGAGAAAATCATTTTTCCCAAACCATAACTCACAAAATTCTAAGGACGAGATGTTATTGGCCTACCATCTTTATTGACTACTTCTAGTGGGTTAAGGAATATAAAGCTTATTACATGTTCATAGGTAAGAGAAGAAGCATGTTGATGTCCTTGAATCCTATTATTGTCACTAAGCCTTTTCAACAATAGGGTTTGGATTTCATTGGCAATATTAATCCCCCTATCAAGCATAAAACATGGGTAGATATTAACTACCACTAACTATTTTACTAGTCTAACTGAGTTGATGCAGTAAAATCAACAAATTAGGAAGTTGTTATCCAAATTTTAGAAGATATTATCACTAGATTTGGAACTCTTTCCATAGTGACTACTAATAATATTGTTATTTTCACAAGGTTCAAGTTGATGAAATTTATGCTTGAATATGGAATTGCATTAACAATAGATTTACTACTCGTTGGGTAATGGTTTGGTAGAATCCATAAACAAAAATATAGTTAGGATCTTGAAAAGGATGTTAATTGAGTCAAATTTGCATTGGCATACCAAACTTAAAAAGTGGTAATATAGGGTAACACCTAAGGCTTCTATAGTATCATCACCTTACAAACTCATCTTCAAAAAGGAGGAAATACTATGCATAAACTTGGATCTCCCTTCTCTTCAAATGTCCCAATAATTGTTAGACTTTATTACATTATTTATTATGTTTTTGATGTCATTATTATATTATGTAATAATTAGGGGATGATTTATGATGTCACCTCATGCAAGGTTGGATAGTCATATCTCCTATGAGAAGATTGAGAAGATGAAAAGATAGCATTGAAGGTGAAACACCAAGGGTTTCTTGAATAAAAGAGATACGATATTGATGTATTGATATGTATGTTGTAAGGAAGATCAAGCTGAAATTTTGTATTGTAGTTAGTGGAGGAATAAGATGAAATATTTGGTGAAAATTTTGTGTTGAATTCATTGTTTGTTTACAATATTTTGTTTAGAGATACTTGTTTTCCTCCATTTCCAACATTTGGTGTTAGAACTAAGTATCGAGAGTTTGTTTGTGCGAAGGGACAATTGTTGTTATCTGATGGCATACCCTTTGTCTTGTGAAGGTCTCATTGGAATAAGAGGCTTGACTTGAATATGATTCTGACATGAAATATGACCACCAAAGCTTATCAAATTCTAAAATCAAATATTTGAATTTTATGTGAGGGGAAAATATTTTGGTAAAATATGTTGTGAGATCCTGGAAATCCCTTGTTTGCATTTTCAAGTACAAATAATATCTTTGTTGCATCTTGGTCAATGAGTTTACTCTGCTTGTCATCAAATAAGTTTGAAAATATTTTTTCATGTGACCTTGAAATTTGGTTGTTGTCCAGCCTGTATTTGTTATATCCTTCAATTCAAACTAGGTAGCTTGGTTCTTTTTTTATAGGAAGCATATATTATCATGTTTTGGTGTTTAACTCATGTTTTTTTACTAGAATTATTTTTTATTCTATTCATATGGCTGGTATCTATGCATTCTCTCATATAATTTGTAGGTGTAGTGTAGAGTTTAACAACTATATCCATACCTCTATTTTTTTCCATGTGTGTCTTATTTTTTAAATATTTTTCCTCCTAGAATTCTCCCTGGTTTTGAAGAAGAAAAGTATTTTTTTTTTTGGCATATCATTGACCACATATCTAATGTGGTTGAAATGCATAATAAACCAGCTAGCAAAAAATATGGAACTATTTTTTCATAATCATCATAGGGAATAGTCCTTTGACTGAGCCCCATAAAGGAACAAAATCAATGCAGTGAATTTTGTGGAGAATGGTCAACAAGAATTATGAAGTCATATGTGCCTAGTAGCAAGGCACCTTTGAATTAATATATTTTCCTTTATAAAACATAAGTTGCATGAAGAGAGACTTGGTATTTGTAAGAGAAACTAAATCTTTTAGAAAGAGGTTGTAGGTTCAATTCGCATAGGGGTACTTTTCAAAACATATATATATAAGGTATAATTAAGGAGGTGAATAGTGCATAGAAGTATTTAAGTGGGCATTTTTTTTATAAAAAATGAGAAGTTGATATTAAAGAAAAAAAAAAAAAGGAATTAAATAGTTGAAAGAAAAATTGAAGTTAGATACAAGATAGCATTTTTTTTATGGAAGTGCATTTAGGGAGTTAAAAGGTTTATAGGTGCATGTTTTTAATGAGCATTTTTTCAATCATGAAATAAAAATGGAATAGGAAAGAAATAATCTTTTGTAAAAAGGTGCATTATTGGTAGTGAATGATACCTTATTTTGCTCAAACAAATTTTGCATCAGAAATAATTTTGTACACAAAAATCAAAATAAAAATATATGCTTTGCACAATTGCAATTTTTTGTATAAATGATGCCTTTGACTTGCATTTACAAGTAATGTTGTCATGTTGTCATTTAGAGTTTGGTATAAGGATTTCTCTTTAAGCAAGTGTCATTGATAGGACGAATCCTTTTCAGTACTACCTTGGTACCATGTATCGATCTCTTTCACGTACCTTAAGGTCTCTCTCACGTATGACCACGTATATCGAGAGGACTAGCTTCTTCCACGTACCGATGGGTATATAGGAAGGGCGGGTATATCGAAAGGATTGGTATATAGGACTGGTGGTATATAGAAAAGGGGACCATTTTGGGAGATATAAGGAACCTTCGCCATGGCTACATCAAAAATATTTCTCATAAAATCTCAGTTGCTAAAGGGTCCAAATTTTGCACCATGGAAGACAAAAATGAGAACAATACTAGTGGTCAAAAAACTCTGGGATATAGTTACTGGTGATGAAACTTGTCCTGAGGAGATAGAAGCTAAGCAAAAGTATGATGAAAGAGATGCAAGGGCACTTATGCTCATCACTTTTGGAGTGGTTGATGAAATACAACCACATATCAGTGAAGCAGAAACATCAAAAGATGCATGGGATAGACTTTGTACCATATTTGAAGGAAGAAATGAAGCCACAATCCTTCATCTTCAATCACAACTTCATACATTAAGGGTCCAAGATGGTGAGAGTATTGAACAATTCCTTCGAAGAATTGTAGACTTGAAGTCAAAGTTGAACACCATGGGAGAAAAGGTGGAAGATAAGCTCTTAGTCTCAATTGTACTTAGAGCTCTCCTTGAATCATTCAAAACATTGGTGACATCTCTCCAAGTATCAAATAGAAGGGTGTCATTTGAAGAATTGGTAAACATCCTTCAACAATATGAAGTAGAAAATCAGTTGAGAGATGAGTTGTCCAATAATGCCCTTATCTCCACAAAGAAACCTCAAAAAGGGTTCAAAGGGTCCTTCTACCTCATCTTCATCACAAAAGCAGCCTCAATGGAGAAGGAGGTATTATCATATTTGTGAAAAAGGACATGATACCAAATTTTGTAAATATAATTCATTGACTCAAAGGAATCAATTTCGAAGACCTCCTCAAAGGAAGCAATAGTTTCAATCACAATATCAACAAGGACAAGGCAATATCAAAGAGGGCAATCTCAACAAAGGCCACAACAGCAAGGGTATATTGCATAGGGTGAATCAGAACCAGATTGTGAAGAAGAGTGTGAAACAACACATAAGGTCCTCATGGCCAAGGAAGTGTCAAAACCAAGAAATAAAGGAGATAGTAAACAAGCCAAGAAACAAGGTGAAATTCAAAAGTGTGTGTCATCAAAAGATAGTGAAGGTGGAGAATTTTCAAAACTAAGGTCTTGTTTACAATCAATACTCAAAAAAGTTGGTGAAGGATACTTTGAAAATGGTGTGACAATCTCTATTGGTGTAGTGAGAAGAATGTGCATGGCACTATTCACCCTTGACATCCTTGAGGTGCAATGTAGAAAGCAAATAGAAATAATTGAAAAGTTGAAGGATAAGCCCATGATGAAAGATGTTTGTTGTGACACAAGTGATCTTCTTCAAAGGACAAATTTCAGTTTTGATACTAGTGATTTGAGGCCCATAATGGTAGATGGTTGTTGTGATACATGTGATCTTGTCCAAAGGGAAGATATAGCTTGTGATACAAGTGATTTGAAGATTGTTGATGAGAGAAAATATTGTGTAGAAGATGGTTGTATTGGCCATGACAAAGGCCATATTGTTAGAATTGAAAGTGATAGTGATAGTTCAGATTGTGTTGAAGGTCATTGTGATGATGATGTGTGGTATTTGAATGTTGTTGGTGATAGTGATAAAAATCAAAGTGGTGATGAAGAAATTGGATGCTTTGAAAAGCATACCAAAGGAATTGGTTCAAAAATAATGAGAAAAATGGGATATAATGGTACAGGTTTGGGAAGATATGGGCAAGGTGTGAAAATGCCCATAATGCCAGTATAAGGCCAAAGAATGAAGGCCTTGGATATACAGGTCAAGCAAGAAGTAATGAGACCAAATTTGTGAAGAAAGAATCATATGCAGAAGTTCCTAGGGTGAGTTGTTGCAGTCATTGTGGAAGATCCGAACATGTGACAGCTAGGTGTTGGAACCTACATTCTTGTGAGATTTGTGGAGGTAATAATCACTCCAAAAGAAAGTGTTGGCACAAAGAGAAAGTGACCAACAAAATACATATGAATTGTGGATGGATGAATGTATCAAAATGGGATAAAGCAAAAGAAATGTTGAATGGTTTCTATAGAAGAAGATCAAGTTTGTTGAATGAGAAGAATGTAAGTTTTCCCATGGAAAAATGTCTTGGGAAACTTGAGATAAATGATTTTGTATTAGAAAATATGACCCAAGCAATGCTTGGAAGACCTGTAGTGAAACATTATGTGGAAGATTCCAAAGATGTGGAAGATTCCAAAGATATAATTCAGTGGTAATTTCCCAGAGGTGATGACCTAAAGGCAGATCTAGGGTCGACCTAGAGGTAATGACGACCTAGAGGTGACCCAAAGGTGATGATGACCCAATGATGGCATAGAAGAAAGGACCTAGAGGTATTGATAACCCTGAGGCAAAGACCTATAGGTGAGGACCCAGAGGCAGACCCAGTGACTGACCAAAGAGGCAGACCTAGTGGAGATTACTTATAGAGCCAACATAGTGCAGAGCTAGAGCCAGAGCATAATTCTAGTGTACCACCCCTAGAATCATGGGGGGGTAATGATCTTTATACCAAATAATGTAATAAGGGGGTGTTAGACTTTATTACATTATTTGATGTTATGTAATAATTAGGGGATGATTGATGATGTCACCTCATGTAAGGTTGGATAGTCACATCTCTTATGAGAAAATTGAGAAGATGAAAAGATAATATCGAAGGTGAAACACCAAGGATCTCTTGAATCAAAGAGACACCATATTGATGTATTAATATGTATGTTGAATGCAAAATTAATTTGGTGGATTTGTATTGTAGTTTATGGAGGAATAAGATGAAATATTTGGTGCAAATTATGTGTTGAATTCATTGTTTGTTTACAATATTTTATTTAGAAGTATTTTTCCCTATTTTCAATAATAATTACAACTTGAAGTTATAAATATCAATTTGATGTAGGCACAATTAAGTTATTAATTAGCTCTGAAAGAAGATAGGTAAAATACCTTTAAAATGTTTGTGTAGCATCGCATGGCAGTAAGTAGGCGGTTTGATAAGAGGGCTACTAAAATGGAATACAAAGAACATGATTTAGTGTTCAAGTTGTATGCATACAAGGCTAAGCTTGGATGCCATAGGAAATTTGACTCACTTTGGAATAGTTCATACCAAATTGATATAATTACGAGTCCAAATTCCTATACACTTGATGGAAGGCCACTACTTATTTTATTCTAGGCAATACTTAAGGTGCATCTAAAGCATCCAAAATTAAAAGAGGATATAAATATATACATAATATTTTTTCTATATTATTTTCTAACTATTATTTCTTGCCTTTATCTCCCTTTTCTAATAGAAAAAGACAAAACTTGAATATAGAAAATACAAAAAATGTGAAAAAAAATTAAGCTTGAGTTAGAACCTTGAAAAAGGTTCTCAAACATGCCTTTTTCTTCTTCCATTTTCTTTCCATTACGCAAAAAATATCCTTCAAATATTTTTAAGAATGACAAAGGTTCTCTATCTTGAGGAGTGAATTGAACCAACTCTCTAAGTGAATTGCTCTGAAAGATAAAAATGACAAAAAAAATTAAGACGAACAAATTCAAGACACAAATCGCTTTGAAAGCTTAATAAATGCATATTTGAGGTGGTTGATCACATATGTGAAAGGAAAAAAAGGGTTTAATTCTTATATCCTCATTTTACCATGCATATTTTCACCTTGCAAACCACAAAGAAGCCCTTCATTCATATCTCCATGATCTCTAAGTCATCATAATTGTTATAACTTCTGAAATCATGGTTGAGGTAGCTAATGATTATGGTTTTTAGGTCTTTGAACCCTATCTCAATTGGCCTTTTATCCGAACAACTTGGCTATGGAATGCCAAGGCCATTCCCTAAAGGTTGTTGGTGCTAAAAACTAATTTGTCACTTCTTCCTTTTGTTTATCATTTGAAGAGTACATCATGCTTGATTTACTTGGTTTCCACCCAAATTTTTAAGTTAGATATCCAAGTAGAAATTGACTCCATGTGGGGCAAATTGCAGAAACCCAACCATGAAAAATTTCTTAATTTCTTGATAAGTTATTCACTTCTTTGAGGTTAGGTAATTTGCACGTCTATAAAAAAAATAGAAAAATTTCCCAATAATCAAAATTGTGTGATTCTTTATGCCTTGTCGAGTGGTTCACTCCACCCATTTTAGAGACTCACTCTATCATCCAACACTAGCATTTTTATTTTTTTAAGTGTCCAAGACCCCTGACTAATCATAATAGATACAAGTGCTACCTTTTCTAGCTCTTTTGTGCTTGAATCCAATCTATTAATGACTCCTCATACCATTACTACCACACTACTAGGCAATATCTATGTAACAACCCCATATTGTTACTACACATCCACTAATTTTTTTTAAAGCTCATCTTTGTCCATATTTTGATTAGTTATAGATATAATAATGATCTAAGACAAGATCTTCCCATTAAGAATTAAGTAGTCCAAATCGCAATAGATTAATTAAATAGAAGCACCAACTTCTACAATTCATTTTAAGCCAATTTCAAGTAAGAGCACCAACTCCTACAACACCATCTCACCATCCCTTATTGGTAGATGGATAATAACATACAATGGCTATGTCCCCTTCATATAATTACCATATGGCAAGGGACATCATAATGGTTAAACCAACCAATTAGGAGAACGATCCTCACCAAAGGACTACCTTTCTTCGTTTCTCCATACTACCAATAAAGGTTAGTGTCTTAGGAGAAACTGTTAATCTATTGCTACTTGTGGATACTTACATACAATATGGGTTAACTGTCTTAAGCATCATTATAAAAATTACTTATTATCAAGGTGTCGATAATTTTGGTGGTGGTGGGTCTTAATCCATGAGTTTTGAGTCTTTGGTTTGCTTCCATTGTTGTGTAGATTACTCATAAATTTCCCTCTACACTACTATACTCAAAAGAGATGGTTCTTATGATCAACCAAATATCACTATACATACATTACTATAACTTGAAATAAGAAAATATACAAGTAATCTCAACTTACAAATATGATCGTTAGCTTTCATTTACAATTGCTAACAAGCTTATTACAAGATACTTTTATTTGATCATTTTTCCAAAAGCATATATCTTCTACCATATAATTGATATGATTACATCATTTAAAATACTTCCTTACTAATATACAAAAGCAAGTATGAGAAATGCATCAAATATTACATAGCTTGGTTTTATCATTACAGCCCTTCAAGATTACAATGTCTCAAAACTAGCATAAACAGAATATATAATAAAAGAGTCTTCAACAATGGTTGTCTGGTTCCTCTCTAGTTTTCTTGCATCTTCATGATGTGAAATATATGTTTATGAAGGGAACATAACAACTCGAATGCAGAGTATGCCAATGCAGCACAGTAAAACCATGTTTTTTTTTGTCATAATTAGATGCATACAAGCATCATTTAAATTTTTCCAAACAGCCTTAGCAATAAATCAATCATCTTTAACATCATGTAGAGGGCGGATTAATGTACATCCAAAAAATCACCTGTTTGGTGCATATCCAAATATAGGAAAGAGTCCTATACCTTTTTCCAAGAGATGGACACCAATCCAATTCCCAATAGCTAGAAAATTCTTGTAGTACTTATATCTATTAACAAGTTTCGTATAAAAAAAATGTATAATGTTCACTTTAAACCTATAAGTAAAAATTAACAAAAAATTAAATAATAGAAACTATTCTTAAACCCTTTTTCTGGAATAATAGAAACTACTCTTAAACCCTTTTGTTAAAGTAATAGAAACCATTCTATTATAAAACATGTTTTAAAAGGTCCGAGGTGTAGACCAATTGGTTCATCCAAACCCCATAAGGGAGGTCGAGGTCCAAGGTTCAA
This sequence comes from Wollemia nobilis, assembly GCA_028583015.1. Lineage (NCBI taxonomy): Eukaryota > Viridiplantae > Streptophyta > Pinopsida > Araucariales > Araucariaceae > Wollemia > Wollemia nobilis. The sequence continues at coordinate 820,400 of JAQPPZ010000883.1, forward strand.
ATCTCGGGCCTCGCCGAACTGAACGCTTGTCCCTTTCCTGGTGCTTTCAGCGGCGTAAAAGGTTTAAAATGATTGTGGCATGGTGGTTATAGGGGTGTACTGTGCGAAGATCTATGTGGCGGCTTCTAGGGCGGATAGCGTAGAATACTGTGGCGACCATAAAAGTTAGATAGCCTGCCCGGATTCGTGGCGACTACCGATTCCACCATGTAAATTAAAAAAAAAAAACATGTTTTATAAACCCAATTCTATCTCCACCCTTTCTCTATTCCTAGATAATTATGCTCAAAGGAGGATATATTAAGCATTATGTAATGATACTTTTGAAATCCAAGATAATCTATCATAAAGAAAGGGAGATCAAAATTGAGACTAAGCTCTCATAAAGTAAGGTTTATGGAACAAAAAGGCTAATTTAAATCAATCCAAGATAATCTATCATAAAGAAAGGGAGATCAAAATTGAGACTAAGCTCTCATAAAGTAAGGTTTATGGAACAAAAAGGCTAATTTAAATCATTTCTATTTTTAATTTTGACACTTCACCCGACCATAAACTAATAGTCAAGATAGCCTTGACTTGGTTCTAACATCAAAATGACTCACCATTTCTGCAGCATGACAAAGGCTATTCGAGGCACTGATAAGGTCATTAATTATATTAAGGTTTGCACGGATTTCAAAGGTCTCCTATGAAGAGATTTACGTCCCTAAATTACTTTACACCCTGTTGTGCTCTTGACATGGGTTTTCTGGGAACAATCCACTGATCGTCGTGAATGGAATTCACAAGGAGACAGTTGTCCATGCATATGACAAATTGAAACTTGGAAATCCCTCACAACGACATATTACATTATCCATGCTTGAGATACAAGAAATTCTACCAGGAAGGAATATGGTTAAGACATGATGACGCACAAGCTTTACTTATATCAGGCAAAGTAAAAAGATACGACACTAATCAGAATTGGTTAAGGGGGAAAATACATCGACATTATCCCAGAGATGACCATGCTTTGACGACGGCTTGCATTATAATTGTTCTCTGTTGGAATGATTCCAACCTTTAGCATCGTTATATTCGAATATGCAACAGTGAACTGGTCTGTCTCATAACAATAACAGTCAGAGAGAAAACATTACCTAAAACGTGAATCCTACCTGTTATGTAGGGAGTTTAGATGAAATATATTCAACATTCCTTTAAGACTTGGTGTCAATATTGACTTCTATCGACACAAAAAATAATGGATTTCGTTATGGCCCATCGTGGCTGAGAGAGTTTATACGTAGATTATACTCTTGCTAGCCAGAACCAATGGAGATTACCTCAAGTATCATTTGTCTAGTCTCGTCGAAATATTTTCTGAAAGATGGTGGCAATCATCGAATACCGTCAAGGAGTCAAGGAGATGGTATAATAGTAAAGCTTTGGTATACCGCCTATAGAAGCCTACTCAAGGTAAATGAAAACTCAAATGCATCTCCAAGGAGGTTTGGCCATACTCTTTTGTTAGAAGGGAGTGACTTGTATTGAATACCTCTAAACTTGGATAGATATTGTATTAAGCTTACATGGCTAGTAAAGTAAAGTGTACTTATCCATACATTTCTTTTAGAAGAAAGAACAAACTGTATACTTTAGTCCTCTTGATATTTTCATCGAAAATCAGTCCAATTGTACTTAGAACACATTAATCAAAGCATTACAACAAGGAAGCTCAACGGTATATGCAAGCAATGGAAAGAGGAAACAGTTACACCTGGAGCTTTCGCAAAGCTACAACACCAAAGTGCCATAAGGTATTTCTTCTACTCCCGAACTAGCCTCCTTCTAAGCTTTATTTACCAAAACATAGCATACCCCCTTTTTCTCAAATCTCATGGCTATTTATAACATTTTCTTTTCTCGACAAGAAGATGCTCCCCACTATTTTATTTTTTTCTATCTTTTTCCTTCACTTGCAAGTTTCTTCGGGATATAATATTTTAATACAAAAGGGATTCCCTAAAGATAATGCATAGGCAAGTTATTTGTCTTGTGTCCCCCACACTAAGGGCACTAATACTATTGAGAGCATGGGCAATAAGTATTGGAACTATTAAGGATAAGAGGAGAGTCTCACCCCTTAGTACAACCATCCCAAAGTTGCCATGTGTAAGAAAGGTGGATTATTTAAATCCTTAAAGTAGTCTTTTCATATTTTGGTCCAATAAAATTTGAACAAGTTCATAAAAGAACAAACCACCCATTTGTTTTTCCAAAATAGAGTAAACCAAAATAAATAAGCATGTTCAAAACAATTAATCTCTACTCTAGAGAATGCTTAAGTTGTATGTATAAAAACATATATTTCAAAAATGTTAAAATGTCATTTCTTATTAAATATGCCTTTTCAAAGTAGAATTTCTTTATGCAAGTTAATTGTGCAACCAACTATATTTCACACAGATGGCATACAAGCACTCGATGCATATGCTCATTGTTTTCCATCACCGTTTTTTCTTTGTCATCCCAAAGTTATCATGTGTAAGAAATGTGGATTATTTAAATTCTTATGTAGTCTTTTCATATTTTCGTCCAGTAAAATTTGAACAAGTTCATAAAAGAACAAACCACCCATTTTTTTTCCAAAATAGAGTAAATCAAAATAAATAAGCATGTTCAAAACAATTAATCTCTACTCTAGAGAATGTTTAAGTTGTATGTATAAAAACATATATTTCAAAAATATTAAAATACCATTTCTTATTGAATATGTCTTTTCAAAGTAGAATTTCTTTATGCAAGTTAATTGTGCAACCAACTATATTTCACACAGATGGCATACAAGCACTCGATGCATATGCTCGTTGTTTCCCATCACCGTTTTTCCTTTGAGTGGTAGGAATTTTAGAGTAATTCCTTAGGTAACACCGCCATCAGGGAGGTAACTAGTGATGACAGAAACAAGAGCTTTACTTGATGAGTTATCTTTGTCATCATTTCTCTTCTCATCTCTTGGTGGTCAGTCTTCTACTTAAGAGAATGCTTGTTCCTGCAATCAATCAATGCACGCAACATCATTTTCTTTTGATAGAAACCAATATAATGTAAATACATCAAGCATTACAAAATCATCTATTATAATACAAATAGCATATTAATAAATTTCCTCCAAGGTGGGTCATGACAATCTCCCAACCAATCCAATTTTAAACACCAATGACATAGGAAAGCATGTCAAAGGGCAAGGGTAAGGGAAATGGTAATAAGAATAAGAATGATCCCTCATCCCAAATATTTGTTTAAAAAACCATACAAAAGGATTGAAAAGGGGAAATACAAACATTGGCCAATAAAATGTAGGAAAGAAACATTAATATAGCACAACTTGGGGTCAAGCATAGACTCATGAAGAATCAACAAGGTTTGGACCTCAAACCTCACCATGAATTTGTTGTCACAAGTTTGGAATTACCCAAAACTGGTAGAGTTATGTCAAAAGGTATAATTTTGAAAGGAATAATTTGAGACTACTCCATTAGGAGGAAGCACCATTTTTATTGAGGAATAAATCATGGGAATTTTGAGCATTAAAGATAACCCAACCATGTGGGTTGCATGCAATCCTAAAACACAAAAGAAGTACTAGGAGTGACTTCTTTTGCTACACTTCAGGGATCCCAATAAGGACCTATTCAAGGATAACATCTAGCTAGTACTATTAGACATAGTTGCATCTATGGGAGAAAAGATAGATAAACTAGTTTATGAAGAGCATGTAGAACTTCTACACATAGTAGAAAACTATCTTGGCCACTCCTAAATGATAGGCTATGCCAAGTATATAGCCAAATAGATGAACAAATAGTTGAGAGCTTTCAAGAAGACAAGGATTTTTATGCACATATTTAACTTGTACTTGCTCATCCTCAACTAGAAGAAAGAATTATTCCTATCACTATAACTAATTGAAGTGGGATCTAACAAATAGCCTCTACCTATTGTAGAATGTATACATGTTCCTTGTCGAGAAGAGGAACAAACTTTGTACAACTTCTACAAGTTAGTGTAACACCCTATTATGTTAAAAATGAGGAAGAAAGTGTCAATGCTATCAAAGGATCCTTCTAAAGCAACAATCCTTCATCCATATTTTTTGATTCTTTGTTGTCATTCAATTTTCTTGCCTTTGTGTTAGATTACCTATTCAACTTGGAATATGTGTGATAGTTAGACTATGTAGATCTCAACTAGTTTAAGGACTAGAAGAAATCAACCTTCTAACCCTCCAAACAACATATTATGGCCATTATAACAAAGTTGTGAATTTTTAGTACCCTTATAGAAGAAAATATTAGGAACATGGGGCTAGAGAAGCTAATAAACTTTTGGTCATAGGATCCTAATGGGTACTTTTGAAGCTTGTTGGAAGTTATAGGTCTACATACCTTATATGTCCATTAAAGAAGGTATAGGATTGAAAAATAAGCTAACCTATTAGAAGCAACCTTGGACAAACTGGGGAAGCCATACAGGTATGAGTATGAGGTCTAGCAATGGCATGCATACCCCTTGAAATGGTTCTCTTGCTACACAAATGCCAAGGTCAATCATGAATTTCATCTTGACCATGAGATTAATCATCAAACAAGAACCTTAGGGAATATCAGGTATATAAATATAAAGATCCTTGCCTGATAAAGGATGGGGTATGAGACCAACACGTTAAAGAGACAAATGCACTAGGGACCATTTATTGATATGTCTTTCCCATGTAGGATCAAAAGCATAAAATTTCATTCAAGAGGGAAAAGGTTGTTGAATAATCCCCTACTACCAACCCAAATGTTGGAGGATATCCTATTGTTTCCCTAGAAATTGTCATTTTAGTTGCACTATCAACCGTGAATATAATTAGCAAAGTGGTATAGGAAACAGTTAAGGAGCATATGGAAAAGGGTTATAAGGATCCTCATGGGTTTACGTTAGAGATAATGGTCATATAAATTGAGGTAGCACTAGGTGACAGCCTAAGCCAACAAATACCACCACTCAAAAAAGAGAAAATTCCTCCTAAAAGGTCACACCTTAATATAGAGATAACTCCATAATAGTAGAGGGTGATGTATGCCATAGTAAAGAGGATGAGTGATGCACAACTCAAGTGCTTGATGATGCTCATAATATGAAGAGGAGTCAAAACTTGGCATTCATAAAAGCTTATGTTAATCTACAAAGAGAAAAGGAGCAAATGAAAAGTGAAGTTCTAGAGGTGACTACCACTAAACTAGCCACAATTCCAACTCAAAGTGAATCCCCTCCGCCTCCCCTCCCCAATCCTCTAATATTATCCATTTCTTCTATTCTTGTAGCCAATGTTGAAGCCATCCTTGACCAAACCATGAATAGCATTCAACAAATTAAGGATGTGTTAACCATAAAGGATAGGTACCACAAGGTACTAAAACAATTGGCCATGATGATATCATATTAGATGCAACAATGAGGGGTAGATCCAAAGAAGGTAGTCAAGTAGCTAAAGAGGATTCTTTATGCCAAAAGAGGACTTTAAGCCTACAAAGACACAATGGCCACCATAGAGATCTTGATTCAAGATATGATAATAGAAGTACATGGATTAGTAAATTTTGGTCTACTTGATGTGTTTGATGATCAAAAGAAACACCTTGATAATGACATTGTACAAACTATACTCGAGAAGGCCAAAGTTGAAGTGGAATTTGCACCAAAATAGATTAAAAGGTTGACAACATTGTTGAATCGAGTAGAGAAACTAGTGGAGCAACAAAGTGGTTAATCTGAGAACCCATACGAGGATTTTGTAGGGACGTAGGGAACTTGAAAAACCTCACATTTTTAGGGGATGAAGAATGAAAAAATTGAAGTTATAACCATGAGAAGAATGAAGAACCAAATAATTCTATAATTTTGTAGTGGCAAATTCCTAATTTTTTTTTTCTAGAGATAAAGGAGTTGTACTTGAGTTCTCCACCCTTGACAAATCACAGCTCTCTCCTTTGGAGCTTAAGAGGTTACAAATAAATTGAACTTGCATCTCAATTGAGTTGCTATAGCTAGTTACCTATAGCTTTTTTTATAAAAGTCTAAAAATTTTATTTTCATTTTTTGGATCTTTAATTTTCTTTGTAAATACAAATATTTCATAATTTAGCATCTTTCTTCTTGATATTTTCTTGCAACGGCCTTCACAATACCAAAACTCCACCTCTATTGTCTACGCATTTCATCTTAGTAGCGTAATATTTCTATAACTTTGCATTATCATAGTCATATTGACCAGATCTGAATCGTTAGTTTCCTTCCTGAGGCATAAGTGCAACCAAAAGAACTATAATAAATATTTTTTATGAAAATGCACTAATATTATAAAATATAGCAAATATTACCAATGGAAAACATTAAAGTAAATTTTAATCATTATTTGATTCAAGCAATCAACATTACCAATGCCTAGAAATCAAGTGAAGACTAACGTGAAAACATGCATAATATACAAATATTTTTAAACTCGAAGAATAAAAAAATTATAAGTTTTTTTTTGCAAATTCCTAATGTCGTAGAGTGTGCACCCAAAGGATAGAGGTAAGAGCTAGGATCTCTTGCTAGTCAAGCTTGGTACCCCATTAAGTCACTACAAATTTAATACCCTCTTTACTACCTTGGAGTTCCCAACATTTTGAAAATATGCAAAACTAAGTAATCAATTGGAACCTCCTGAAATCTATTTTTATAGAGTTGTATCCCAAGGTGATATCCACTCTAGAAGTGCAATTGGCTCGATAGAAGAGAATCACACATTGTCAAGCAACACAGGGCAAGACTGCATGGATCTTGAGGAAGATGTTTGGAAAGTGATATTGTCTTGTAGTGGTGTCAATAACCATTTTAAAAGGCTTCTAAACCATTTAGAATGTCTTTAGAGGTGTGTAACATTTGTAGGTACAACATTTTGCTAAAGATGCCCCCACATATTTACTTTTACTAGAAGAATTTCACCCCCAAGGTAACTCATGGATGGATTCCTTCTATAAATAAGAGCCATATGCTCCATTGTATACATCTTTTGGCCTTGAGAGAACTAGAGCTACACTTTGTAAGTGCCAACTTATAATTGTTCTCCTTTTGGAAATAGTAAGAGATTGTGCAAGGCTTCTTGCTTTCCAATTGCCACACTGCTCATTTTGATGGTGTAGTGTGTGATGATTATGGCACTACCTTTTTATCCTATCATTCCTTGTTAATTTCATTTCCCGTACATGGGATACATTTTTATTATTCAATTTTCTCATGTGTTAATTAATCACACACTCTCCTTGCTATGGTTGCAATTGTGTTTAGTTTCATGTGATTTGCGTTAATCTCTCTCTAACCTTCCAAATTTTATGCATTTAATTTTTATAATTATATTAGATTAATTTACATCTAGTGAGTATAATTGGGATCCATCCTAAATTCAGAGGTTGAAAGGGACACAATCTCCCTTATTCCAACTATTGAAATGGAATTATGGATAAATTAGAAGTAAGATCTTTCTACAATTTAACAAGTCTCTTCCTTGAAAGTTGGACATTTTAACCAATTAAGCTCTTGCCATTAGATTTTACTTTTTTATAAATATTTTTAAATTTAAATTTATTACCTTTACAAGCTCTATTATCTTCATAATTTAATATTTGTGTAAATTGAAGTATAATTTACAATTGAAATGAACAATCAATATGTTAATTATCTACTTTGAAAAAACTAAAATCAAATCACACCTCAAATTTTCCACTTGCTTTAGTTGTGAATCTTTTTTAAAAAATTATAATTTTCCACTATTTTAATGATTTAAGTTAATTAAGAAAATTTAACATGTATATGTTTTTTAAGTAGAGAATCATTATGTTTATAATTTTCTAAAATTATATATACATCCAATAATATAAGCAAGGCATAAAAGTATGTTATTTATTTGTTTATTTTCATAAGGATTTTCTTAAATTACATTTTTATATATATATATATATATATATATATTATCAAACAATGCACTTGCTTGGTGACTTTTATTTTTTAATGTCACAATACATAAAACATGTAAACTTGATTTGGTTACCTTTAAGGGAAGTATAGGAAAGAGTCATCCAAAGTCATGGTTGTTGTCCATTTATTTATGACTATGTCATAAACCTCGTCTATATTTTTTACATCCTTAACATTTATCACGAGTATGTACATTTCTAATGCTCTAGCAAATTGACATGGGTATATCTATTTGATATGAAATACATATATTTTTTTATTTAAATGTTATAATGGATATAATCAATACTTCAATACTATATATATATATGGACCTATTGTTAAAGATAGATGGGCACCAAAGGCAGAGAGGGTTTTAGAAGGAAACAACAATGGAGGGACTAAACATATAAGGGAGTTCAAGGACAGGATGAGAATTCGGAAGAAAAAAATAAAATAGTGGTTGAAAGCTAACAATACAGTGAACAATGGCTACAAGGAGCCATAAGATGTAGAAAGGGATGCAATGAATATGGCAATCGAAAGAAAAATGAAGGAGATGAGATGGAGTCCAACGGTAAAAAACATACATAGTTAGATTTTTCGAAAAAATCTAGAGTAGAACACCTAAACAAGGGTAGAGCAGAGGGAATTTGATCAAGGCATGTTGTATGGAACAGTATGGAACGAAGAAGTAGAAGCGATTTATTATATAGAGGGACCAGATGAACACTCAAAGAAATCAATCTTATGTTCCCAAGAGGAGCTTATGAAACTTTGGAACAAATGGACTAAGGATTCCACAAATCAAATCCTCAAAGAAGCGGAGGAAAGCAGAATAGGAGCAAATATCCCAAATAGTACTAACCCAAGGCCACGAGTTTTTAAATAAAAAACCCTCTTATCTATATAAGGTAAGAGATAAGAGAAAACATTGTGGCAAATGAAATGAGATAGTTAAAATGGTGGGGTGTGTGTTGGGGGGGAAGATCTGATGCTCGAACAAGTCTTCCCATTGAAAGATAAAGCTCTAGTGGGAAGGTTATAGGACACTCATTGAAAACAAAAACTCTTCGTGAATGGATAAAGTCAACATGGTTGGAGTTACTAGGATATCTCTCAACATACCATGTAAAGGTAAAATTTTGGATAGCTTTTGTATTTGAAAGGGCAAAAGATGCCAAAACTATTAAAAAAATAATATGGAGATGTCCTTACTCTAATCATAGGGAGCATATTCAAGAGAAATCCAAGTGTTGTGGAATAAGAAGAAAAACCAAATATAAAAAGCTTCATATTTTCTAGATCTATCTTTACCATGATATCAGAAGTACCAACATTTACCCTCAAAGCCTTAATTCTAAAAACATAGTCCTCAACATTTAAAAAATACCCAACTTTGAGAGTAATAAGCTTCACTTAAAGGTAGATGACCTTTGTAGAATTCATTTTTCAAAAAACTCCTTAGCTTGATCCACATGATAATTAGATTTGAATCAATTTGAAGGTAGAAAAGTAGATTAGGGAAAAAATACCAAGAGCTTCTTCCTTCTTAACCATGATGATTGGTTTGTCAAAGGTGTTTGTTAAAATATATTTTTTCGTCACAAGCTCACTGACAAAACCATGCACACACCTCGTCGTGTTTTGAATCTAGGTCTCTTGGAAAAGAGCCCAAAGCCCTAACACTACATTGTCCCACATGGATAATTTGTTAAAAAAATTGCCAATGCCTTGCATCACATTAAACAAGTCAAACGTGTAGCCCAAACCCTATAGTTGCGCCTATCCAAATAGGAAATAAATATCTTGGGATCATTATGATCAAGCAAAAAAAATCCTCCAAATAATATTAAACAAATTCTACCACTATAGATATCAAAAAATTAAATGATCTAAAAAAATAGTTTCAAAATTGCTTTTGCATGACAATAAGATCTTATTAAGTGATCCTAAGCACAAAATTTGAAATTCTAACCTTAGAAGCTCCCTCCATATTTCAAAGGATGCCACTTGGAAAGTTGATAAAATATCCTTATTAGGTCAATAAAATGGTGTCACATGTCCATAGAGAGAAAGATTAGGTTCCTTCAAATGACACCATTTTATTGGCCTGAGAAGGATATTTTATCAACTTTCCAAGTGGAGTCCTTTGAAATATGGACAAAATTTTATTCAACAAAAATTGTTGTGCCACATAATCCCATTATATTGGCCTAATAAGGACATTTTTTCACTTATGCCACATAAAATGTCAGCATGCAGGGTTCTAAATTGATTTCATGCCCTATGGATCATGAGGGGCCCAAACTAGCTAAGCTAGTTGGGCTCCAAAAGACACATTATTAATAGCCTATAGTTTGATTATGCGATAAAACGGAGTGGTTTTATGGTCACTGGATGGTGTACTAATATTAAAGGGAATATGGCTTTGAAATTTGTCAAGGCACCTCGACACACCCTCAAGAATTAAGTGGGGAGAGGGTCAAATTCAATGGATCATTTTTTATGCACAAAGGTGGTACATTGGAGGGGGACCATTCAGATGAGAAGAGGAAGGAGGAAAAATTCTACCGCTTCTTTAATTTTTTTCAAATTCAAAATTATAATTTCTAAACTTGAAAATCACATCCAACGAATATCTTGGAAATTGAAGTCGATGATAGATCTAAATAAATAAATAAAATGAACTAGAGATCCCATATTAAGGTGCATGAAATCCAAAAATGACTTTTTTTCTTATAAAACTTCATAATTCAAACAAAAGAAACATCATGTAGATAAAATAAATGTGAATGATCTCTCATAAACTAGCACACTTGATAACTGGAACCTATGACACATCTTGTGATTCTTTGTAAACCAAATTTGAAAATCTTCTTCTATGGTGTTGGAGGTTTAGCCAAAAAAATACTCTAAATGCACTAAAAATCTCAAGAGGATTTCAATAGAATAAGTAATATTGTAAAAGACAAACCGTATGAGATCTCTTACGAACAACAAAAAAATATAAATCTAAAATACCAGTCTATGACTTATTGTTGCATCTTATTGAAGGCATTGATTCACTAATAAACTAATTTTGACCCTTTGGGTGAGAAACTTGAAAATAAATTGCCACAACCACTCCTTAGAAACACCCTTATAGAAGGATTGATAAAAACAAATTTTAAAGAAAAATAAGAAATTGACGAATAGGGATTCCCGCCTACTTTGATAATATGAAGAACTTCACAATATTTAAAAAGGAACAAAAGAATCAACATGTTACCAAAATCAAACACAAATACAAGAGCTAAACACAAGCTATGGGAAGAGTTACACATCGACACCAAATATCTTATTTACTTGTGATCAATGAAATATATCTAATTGATGATAGAAAATGTTTGGAGTTGTATATAAATACACCTTTCATACAAGTGTATAAATCCCAATAAATGGCATGTTGACATATTATTGGTTAATACATCACGTGGATAATTGTTCAAAATGTAACATGGTTAAATATGCTATGTATGTGGTGTGTTTCCTTAACAATCAAATCTACCCACCTAAGGAGAGATGGCGGAGGGAGAAGGTAAAGGCGGTCACGGTAGTTTAGAGGGCGGAGGATCCATGGCAAGATCTTCCGCAAGCAGTCTAAGTAAGGAATCGTCTGATGGGGTTTTCTCCTTTCCATCGCATGGAAAGGAGCCTCCTGACAAAGGGGACCCGCTGGCTGGTCAAACCCTTGGGAAGGGTTTTGATTCGGACAAACCCGACATTGTCTCTTATGCCCAGACGTTTAACCAAGGCCCCCACACCAAACCCCCATCCCAAAATCTAGTGCCCAACGGTAGGGATCTGGTGATACCGAAAATTTTGATGTCAAGCTACCTCAAAATGGAAAAATTTTCTCTTGTAGGCAAGTTTATTGGACGCTGCCTAGACATGGAGACCATCAGGAAGTGGGCATACTCCAAATGGAGAACAAGTGAGAATATGGAGATCGTTGCCCTATCCAGGGGTTTTTTTGCCATCAGGCTAAACAATCAAGAGGATGCATGCAAAATCCTCACCGAAGGACCTTGTTTCCTAAGCAAAAGGAGCCTCTTCATCCATCGATGGGCTGAATATTTTGACCCTGACACCCAAAATATCAATGTTGCCCTAATCTAGGTTAGATTGCCAAACCTCCCTTTTCAGTTATGGCATGAGGATGTTCTCAAAGGAATATCCAAAACTATCAGCAAGCTGGTAGCGATCGATTCATCCACCAAAGTTCGGTCACGGATGGTCCATGCTCGCATATGTATCAATGCCAACCTAGAATCTAAGCTTCCCACCTTTATCAACCTCATATATGGATCCTCCTACAAAATGTGTCAATCCTTGAAATACGAGAACAAACCTGCTTTTTGCGTGCATTGTCATTCCCAAGGGCACCTAAGGAACCAGTGCCCCACCCTAAAAGCTCGGTCTCAAGCTTCCAAAGGCCCCAAAAAGGGTGTAAAGTGCAGTGCAAGCCCTCCTAAAGAGAAGATTCAAAACCCTCCCCCCAAGGAATACCCCCAGAGACCTTGGTCAGGCATCTTCAGCCATGACACCTCAAGGGAGTGAGGAAAGCTATGTCCCAACGCAAGGAAAGTAAAACCCCTCTGAAGGCAAAGGTAAATAAATGGCCACTCCTACAGAGGAGCTCATTCAAGTCCAGGTACCTCCTCTCTCTCCCATTATTACTACTAATCATATTCAAGACGATTTTCCTACTGATGATTTTGGGAATCCGACCTCTTTCTCCCCCATCCCCTCCCCAACTAGATCCGGACCATACGTTACCCCTCTTGAGGCAAACTACCTCCTTGTTGAATACGTGGGAAGCCCTCCGACTAACCACCATCAGTTTGAAAGATTTAGCCCGAAAAAACCCCTAAAGAAAAAAATCCTCCATTGAATTTGGTTGCGATAAAAAAAAGAGGAAGACCGTCCACTGTCGAGCAAAGGAATAAAGAGACAGAGGAGGACATAGCTAACAGGACCCAATCAACTCTTTTCACTGGGAATCCAGATCTATAGAATACAAACTAAAAGGAAACAAACCTCTCCTTCAACAGGGGAAGGGAGGCAAAAAATCCCAAAAAACGTTTTAAATGAAGATCCTCTCATGGAATGTGAGAGGCCTAAATGGAGTAGTCAAACAATGCCTCGTTGCTAACCTAAGGAAAGAGTGTAATCCTACCATTTTATTCTTAAAGAAACTAAAAATAATGACGCCTCCTCTCTCAAGTCTTCCAAAATAATTTGGAGCAAGGGAGAAGTCCTCTGCAGCCCTGCTTAGGGATCCTCGAGAGGGCTCATGTGCATGTGGGATCCATCGAAGGTCGAAGGGAGATTCTTGTCATCTTCCAACATAATCATCATCTTTTTTCATTGCAAGACCAGCAACTTCTCTTGGGTCCTTTCCAATGTTTATGCCCCAAACTCCCCCTTGAAATAGTAGCCTTGTGGAACTCGATCATCCAAATGAGAAGCACTTTCAGCACTATCCCTTGGGTTATTGTCGAAGATTTCAACACCCCCTTGTACCCTTCATACAAGAGGGGAGGGCTCAACACCATAAACAAAAGCATGGACGATTTTAGTTAGTTCCTTAATATTAATGAACTCCTCGACGTTCAGCTCAAAAGGTCCAATTTCACTTGGAGCAACAAAAGAACATGAAGTGGTCTTATTCAGGTGAAGTTTGATAGGTTCCTCATTTCCAAAGAGGCCATTCCATTCTTTGGGGACGCATCCCTCCTTGCCCTCCCCAAGATCGGCTCTGATCATAGCCTCCTTCTCCTTGAAGCAGACAAACCCCCCTCTTTCAAGTCCCCTTTCTGCTTTGAGTCAATGTGGTTCCATCACCCCAACCTCAGAAACCAAGTTTCCCTCTGGTGGCAGTAGCCTTTCTCTAGGTCCCCGTCCTTTCAAATTTTCCAAAAGCTCAAACTGGTTGAGGAGAAACTCAAAGTTTGGAACAGGGAGGTCTTTGGAAACATCTTCGAAAGCAAGAAGGCTATCGCAGAGAAGCTCCAAGCCATTGAAAGATAAATCGAAGCTAAAAATCAAAGTAGCACCATCAGGGATGAAGAACAGAACCTCCTTATTGAGTACCACAATATTCTAGCGAGGGAGGAAACTTTCTGGAGACAATAGTCCAGAGCCCTCTGGATCAAAGACGCTGACTCCAATACCAGGTTTTTTCACACTTCCACCTTGATACATAGAGGCTCGAACAAAATCTAGGAGATCTCTCACATCGATGGGTCCACGACCAAGGACATCTTCAAGATCACGTCTAAATATATCTCCTTTTTTCAATCTCTTCTTGGCAGCCCCTCCGAGTGTGATGACCAAGCCAAGACTGATCTTCTGGCCAATATCCCCCTCTTTGTTCCCTCGTCGTCTAACTCCATGCTCCTCAGCCCTTTCACCCAAGATGAGATCAAGGAAGCCCTTTTCTCCATGCAACCAAACAAGGCCCCTGGATCGGATGGATTCCCCCCCATTGTTAGGATCCTATCCTAATGCCATTTTGTAATTCTCATTTACTTATGTAATGACCAACTTCCAACGTGCAAGATCCCATTATGATATTATTTTGTAATACTTTGTAATGTATGTGGCAAGTATGGTGCCTAGCCAAGTGGCGCCATCTCATGTAACCGTTTTTATCAAGATTGTAACCGATGGTAGGTAGGAGATTCTAGCTTGAGTGGCATTTTGCATTTAAGCTAACTCTTGAGCCTTTAGGTAGGGTTGCATGAAGTTTTTCTTTAAAAGATATGAAGCCATGTATGAATTCATCCTTTTGCAAGCTAATGAAATATTGAAGGAGGTTGCCCCTCGAAGAGGCCTGCGATTTTGTGTTATTGTGAGATTGTTCCATTTTTGCATTTAATTTCTGCATAGTGTTATTGAGTTATTTGATGTATTTGAGTTATTTTTCAGTATTTAGTGTGTGCTTATTTTTAATAATGAGATCCTAACAAGTGGTATCAGAGTGCTTTTCAGGACCGATTTCTGCTACAACTGAGATGATTTTTGCCATCCATTCCGCCTGTTAGGTATAATTTTTTATGTGTTTTTCATTTCTATTTTTTTCTTTATTTAAAAATCCAAAAAAATCAATCTTTTTTTTCTGCCAAAAAACCAAAAAACACAAAAAATAACTTTTTTCAATTGTTGTGTAGGTTAGAAACCCTATGTCGGGGGTTTTTAAAATATCGTGAAGGATTTGTCGTTATTGGCTAAGCTAGATAGCCCATAAAGCATCTAGTGAAGTGAGGGGCGATCAGGCTCCAATACCCAGGCCTTATACAACACTCGCGCACGGACTTGAGCTCCCACGCATCTTCGGGTGTATCCAAAGACAATCTAGGTTTAAACAAAATTTTATCCAATAGGAAGCTTTTTGGCCTTGTATTATCCATAGTCCACGAGACACAACATCCCGGATGATCACCCTCCCGTACTTTCAGAGAGGCAAATAGTGTGCTCAAGGGTATGTGAATGGCTTGAAATATTGGCTTGAGCACTATTGTTCGTCACTGCGGTATAACAAAGGGCCTATGGGTATTACATACTCCCTTACTTAGTGTACCCTGGTTCTACAAAACATAACTTCCACCTACAAATCAACACCATCTATGTTCTACTAACTTGCATTCACAACCCCAAAAGTGAGCATACGAAGAAGGCATTCCTTATCACAGAAAACAAACTTGCATGCACCAAAAGTCATAATAAATTTTGCAAGTGTCTACAACAGTCGTGGTCAGAGACAGAATAGTCAGGACAGTGATAGAAACAGTCTGGTCAGTAACAGTGATAGTCAGATCGACAATAATAGCCCTCTGTAATAGTCCAAAATTACAGACCTCCAGTTTCAAAAATAGTACTATCAGTGTCAGATAATCCCCAAGGTCAGTAACATGAACCGTGTCAGTAACCGCAGTACAGGTGATAGAGGAAGAAATAGGATAGTGATAGGGTGATCAAGGGGCAGACTACAGGTCAGCGACAGTTGATCCCGAACCCCAACCTTTGAACCGCAACTCCAAATCATAAACCGACAACACCAGAACACAACAGAAAGAAAAAAAAAATTGAAATTTTATTAAAACAGGGTAACCTCTTCGTATAGAGCTCAGATTGACTCCAAAATTTAGCAGATAATTCTACACTCTATTCCAAACAAAATTGTCCTTGGTAGCCCCTGGTCAAATTTTGCACCGATTTTTCAAAAATGGCAATTTTTTATTTTTCTTGCTAAGGCCATAACTTTTCAATGGTCAATCAAATTGATCCAATTTTTTGGGAATAGAAGCTACTTGTTATTCTGCACCAAAGACCTTAAGGACTCACTGGTGAAATTTTAAGTACAAGTGGAAGAAATTACCTTGACATCGACTTGCAACCAAGAGATCACAAAAAGTCAAGAAATTTAGTGTATCTCCCCATTGAGCGCTTAGATCAAGCAGCCACCAAAGTGGACCCTATCCTAAAATCAGTGTCGCAACCCATTTCCCAAATTAAATTTTAGACCCTTACTAAAAATAGTAACTCCTAAAACCCCACATCTATTTTTAGTAACTGAGTAAAAGAGGGCCCACAATGGCAAGCGGTATTCGTGGACAAAAGGAGTTAGAACTTGCCACAATCTTGATCGATATGCAAAAAGCCCTTGACTACTTGACCACTACAAACCACACCATAAGAGAGGAGATTCAAGAGCTTCGAACAGATAAGGATACCACTAAAATCCACTTAGAAAAACAATTTACAGAGGTGGAGACACAATTGCAGGGTACTCTCACATCTAAACACTAAGCTGAAAACTCAGAATGAGGTCAAAGAAGGGAAAAAAAATACCGAAGAAGGGGAACTGAAGGCACTCACTATGATCATGACCCAAACTTCAAAATGCCTAAATTGGATTTCCCTAAGTTTAGTGGAAAGGATGTCGATGGGTGGTTATGTCAGGTTGATCAATTCTTTAGACTCCATAATGTCCCTATATATCATCGGGTTCAGATGGCTTCCTACAACTTAGAATCTAAAGCCTTACATTGGTTCCAATGGCTACGAGCCACTACCCCTGATCTATCTTGGGAGGACTTTGAGTCCCAACTACTCATCCGATTTGGCCCTAGTGACTATGAAGACTTTACAAGAGCATTAACAAAGCTGAAAACAAACTACCATAGTTCGTGATTACCAGACACAATTTGAGAAATTGGCCAATAAAACAAGGGGCTTAAATGAGAAATTTTTTATGAGTTGTTTCGTTAGTGGGTTGAAAGATGATCTTCAGGCTAAAGTCAATATGTTTAAACCACAAACCATGATGGAGGCTATCAATTTAGCCCGATTAACCGAATCTAAACTCTCGGCTCAACGATGGACACTACAATTTTCTCAAGCTCGACCTCTCTTTCCTCCTCGGTTCCAAATTAATATTGATAATAAACCTCCTTCTCCTAAGTGATTGACTACAGATGAAATGGATGTGTGTCGCGCCCAAGGGCTATGTTATAATTGTGATGAAAAAATTGTGAAGGGGCATAGATGTGCAAATAAGAGATTGTTATTAATAGATGCAGAGGAACCCGATAGCAATGACCATAGTGATGAGGAGAGTGACACAGCTGAAGCACCAACTCAACAGGAAGAGGAAACCCAAGAACCTCAAGTAGAAATTTCCATCCATGCTCTTGTCGGGGTTACCACTCCACAAACCATGAGAGTTGTGGGTTTTTTCAAAGGCCAACGTCTTACTATTCTTATTGATTCAGGCAGTACACACAACTTTATTGATCCTCAAGTTGCTAAGCAGACCAATTGCTATATACACACATGCAATTCATTTGAATTCATGGTGGCAAATGGAGGCACTTTACCTTGTAAAGGTAAATATCACAATGTTAAAATAAATATGGGGGATTATGAACTCAAGCAAGACATGTTTACCCTCCAATTGGGAGGATGTGACATTGTGTTGGGATCCCAATGGTTGAGCACCTTGGGCACTATGTCCTTGAACTTTGCAAAACTATGGATGCATTTTTCACATGGACAAACACACACCCTCCATGATGCCAAAACAGACCCTTCCCAAATTATCAGTTCCAATCGTATGGAGAAATTGTTGAAGAAGTCATCCCGTGGGGTCATTGCACAAATATTTTCAATTCAACCAAGCACTTCCACAGTGGATCAAATTCCAGCCGATTTGCAACTTGTTCTAACCAAGCACGGTGGCATTTTTTAGAACCAACTACCATGTCGCCTCGTCGCTCACATGACCATGTTATTCCACTACTACCAGGTAATGCACCACCCAACATCAGACCGTATTGGTATCCTCATGCTCTCAAGTCTGAAATCAAGCAGATAGTACAAGAATTGCTCAAAGTTGGTGTCATTTGACCTAGAACCAGCCCTTACACTTCTCCAATTTTACTAGTTCGCAAGGATTGTGTATAGACTACTGTGAGCTCAACAAAATAACCATCAAGGATAAATTTCCCACTCCGATAGTGGATGAATTGTTGGATGAATTACATGGACTATGTACTTCTCCAAGTTAGACCTTCGTTCTGGCTACCATCAAATCAGGCTCAAGGACGAGGATATTCCCATAACTGCATTTCGTACTCATGAAGGCCACTATGAGTTCTTGGTAATGCCATTTGGTCTGACAAATGCTCCTTCCACATTTTAGATCCTGGTGAACAACATCTTTCTCCCTCTCCTACAGAAGTTCATCCTGGTTTTCTTTGATGATATCTTGGTTTATAGCTGCTCGTGGGAGGAACATCTTATCCATGTGGATCAGACATTACAATTTTTGGCACAGCATCAACTTTTTTCTAAGCATTCCAAGTGTTCCTTTGGTCTGACTGGAGTTGAGTATCTAGGACACAGTCTCCAAAGATGGCGTCAAGGTCGACCCCAAGAAGATTCAAGTAGTTCAGGACTGGCCAAAACCTCGCACTCTTAAGGGAATTCGAGGATTCTTAGGGCTTACAAGTTTTTTTATTTTGTTTTTTTGAATTTACATGGTGGAATCTGTAGCCGCCACGAATCCGGGCAGGATGTCCAGCTTTTATGGCCGCCATAATATTCTGCGATGTCCGCCCTAGAAGCCGCCACACAGATCTTCGCGCAGTCCGCCCTTATAACCACCATGCCACAATCATTTTAAACCTTTTACGCCGCTAAAAGCACCAGGAAAGGGACAAGCGTTCAGTCCGACGAGGCCCGAATTTGAACCTTGGACCTCCGCCCCCTTATGGGGTTTGGATGAACCAATTGGTCTACACCTCGGACCTTAGGGCTTACAAGTTACTACTGCAAATTTATTCACAATTATGGTAAAATAGCAGCCCCCTCACATCCATGTTAAAGGACTCTTTTACTTGGATGGGGCCCGCTGACCAAGCCTTCCTCAAATTGAAGCATGTTATGACCACAACACCAGTTTTAGCCATGCCATATTTTTCCAAGCCTTTTATAGTTGAAAGTGATGCTTTCAGTCGCGGCATCGGGGCAGTGTTGATGCAATAAGGGAGACCCTTGGCTTTCACTAGTAAGGCACTCTTTGATCGTAACTTGGAAAAATCTACATATGCCAAGGAGATGTTGGCAATCTTACATGGCGTAACCCATTAGCGACCATATCTCATTAGGTGTCATTTCTTCATTAAAATAGATCATAAGAGTCTCAAATACTTCTTGGAACAACGGGTTGCTACCCAAGAACAACAAAAATGGGTTTTTAAACTAATGGGATATGATTACGATATCACCTATAAGAAGGGCAAAATAGAATCTTGTGGTTGATGCTCTCTCTCGCCAATTTGAGGCCCTCAGTATGTTGTGTCATTTCCTCACCGGTTCCTCAATGGATAGATTCCTTACGACGAGGTACTTCAAGATGCATACTTGCAAGCTTTGGTGGCCTCGCTCCATGATGATCCTACTTCATTCCCAGGCTACAATTGGGATGGCCATGACCTACGTTATTGCCAATGCCTTGTTCTTCCTCGTACGTCCCCACTACGTGAGATTTTTCATGAAGGAACTACATACTACTCCCTTTGCAGGTCATTCAAGATTTCTTAAAATATATGAACGCCTCAAGCGCACATTCTTATGGAAAGGTATGAAACAGTACATCTGTGATTTTGCAGCAGCTTGTGATACATGCCAATGGATGAAAGGTGAAACGGTACGTTCTTCGGGTACTCTTCAACCCTTGCCCATTCCAGATTAGGTTTGGACTGATATTTCCATGGATTATATATAAGGGTTACCTAAATTGGGCAATAAATCTGTTATTCTTATGGTAGTGGATCACCTTTCAAAGTATGCACATTTTTGTTCCCTTGGCCATCCTTACACAGCCTCCATCGTTGCCCAAATATTTCTTGATTCTATTTTTCGCCTTCATGGTATACCCACTTCCATTGTGTTTGATCGAGACCCAACCTTCACTAGTCATTTCTGGAAAAAATTGTTTAAGTTGCAGGGAACTCAGCTCAAAATGAGTTCAACCTACCATCCGCAAACGGATGGTCAAACTGAGATTGTCAACAAATGTTTGGAGACCTATCTGCGTTGCTTTGCATCAGATTATCCTACTCAATGGGTGAAGTGGCTTCATTTGGTCGAATGGTGGTACAACACTTCCTATCATACAACAACCAAAGTCACCCCTTTTGAGGTCATTTATGGGTGCCCTCCACTCACGTCTTCTTCATACATCCCAAGCAGATCCAAGGTCCAGGCAGTCCACACTACTCTCAACCAACATACCGATGTTCTCCGCCAGCTGAAGCAAAATTTGGACATGGCCCAGAATCGGATGCAACAATAAGTTGATCAGCATCGTTCTAAGCGTAGCTTTGATGTGAGTGATATGGTCTTCCTTCGCTTGCAGCCATACAAACAATCATCTCTACAACTCCGTCGGTGCCAGAAACTTGTTGCAAAATACTATGGACCCTACCAAGTTCTTCAATGGATTGGTTCCATTGCTTACAAATTGGCTCTTCCACCCACATCCAAGCTCCATCATGTTTTCCATGTTTCCTCTCTCAAAAAAGTTATGGGCACACAGGTACAGGTTCAGGGTCCATATTACTCAAACCTAAACAATTGTTGGATCGTCGCACCCGCACTCTCCGCAACCGTATCATCATAGAAGTTCTTGTTCAGTGGCATGGGCTCTAGCCAAAAGATGCTACATGGGAGTCTCTCCATCAACTCCAGCACCAGTTCCCTCATTTTCATCTTTGAGAACGAAGCTTTCCAAAGGGGAAGAACATGTTAGGATTATATCCTAATGCCATTTTGTAATTCTCATTTACTTATGTAATGACCCACTTCCAATGTGGGGGATCCCATTATGATATTATTTTGTAATACTTTGTAATGTATGTGGCAAGTATGGTGCCTAGCCAAGTGGTGTCATCTCATGTAACCGTTTTTATCAAGATTTTAACTGATGGTAGGTAGGAGATTCTAGCTCGAGTGGCATTTTGCATGGAAGCCAACTCTTGCCTTTAGGTATGGTTGCATGAAGTTTTTCTTTAAAAGATATGAAGCCATGTACGAATTCATCCTTTTGAAAACTAATGAAATATTGAAGGAGGTTGCCCCCTCGAAGAGGCCTGTGATTCCGTGTTATTGTGAGATTGTTTCATTTCTGCATTTAATTTCTGCATAGTGTTATTGAGTTATTTGATGTATTTGAGTTATTTTTTAGTATTTTGTGTGAATGTGCTTATTTTTAATAGTGAGATCCTAACACTCGTTTCTTCCAAGATTTTTGGGATATTGTCAGTTCAGATGTGTGTACTACCATCAAAGAATTCCAGACCTCTCGATCCATCCCCCGCGATATTAACGCCACCTTCATAGCCCTCATCCCCAAGTCTTCCTCTTGCAGGTCTATGTTCAATTATCGACCCATTAGCTTGTGTAATGTCCTCTATAAGGTCCTCACTAAAGTTATGGTGAATAGAATGAAGATGATCCTCTCTCTTATCATCGACCCCAGTCAAGGTAGCTCATTCAAAGGTAGGAACATTCTGAATGGCGTCATTATTGTTCATGAAACCCTGCACTCTGCCTTCCTCGCAAAGAAGCATGCTTTCTTCCTCAAGCTCGATATGAAAAAGGCTTTTGATAGGGTCAATTGGGATTTCCTCCTTGATGTCCTCTTCAAGTTTGGCTTTCACCCGACCTGGGTCGATCTCATAAAAAGTTGTTTTTCATCCTCCTGGTTTTCTGTCATTGTTAACAGGTCCTCAGCTGGTTTTTTTTCGAGAACCAAAGGCCTCCGCCAGGGAGATTCGCTCTCTCCCATCCTCTTCATCATCCCAGCTGACTCTGGCAAAGCTCTCAAATCTGTCTGCCGGAGCTGGAGGATTTCTGGCATCCAAGTTGCATCAAGCATCAGCCCTGTCACCCATCAACAATTTGTTGACGACACTATTTCATCCACTTAAGCTTCTATCCTCCAGGCCAAATCCATCAAGCACATCCTCCTCCTCTATGAAAATGTTGTTGGGCAAAAGGTCAATTTTATTAAAAGCAAAGTGTTTTTCATCAATACTCTCATAGCCCGCTAAACCAAGATAGCCCTAATCCTTGGGTGCACCATTGACTCGTTCCCATCTTCCTACCTTGGCATCCCCTTGTTCTTTGGCAATCCCAAGGAGTCCATGTGGAACAATGTCATTGAGAGAATCCAAAAGAAGTTAGCTACTTGGAAAGGAAATCTCATGTCTCAGGCTGCCAAGGCCACTCTCACTATGGCTTGCCTCCAAGGCATCCCTGTTTATTTCATGTATGTTTTCAAAGTCCCCCTTGCAATGTGTCGTAAGATCGAACAACTGCAAAAAATATTCTTGTGGTTGGGAACTGATGAGAAGACTAGAATCTTGCTCGTTGCTTGGGATATTGTGTGCAAAAGCAAGAAGCAAGGGGGCCTAGGTTCAAAAAAATCTCCAAAATGAATATTACACTGATGGCAAAACATACATGGAGGATCCTCACCAACAACACTACTGAGTGGATTCAGATTGTCAAAAAGAAATATCCTCCTAATCACCAAATCTTGGACGAGGGGGTCCCTCTAAGTGGATCAGTCTTACGGAAATCCATCACTCAAACCAAGCACTTGATCCAAAAAGGCTTATGATGGATTCTAGGTAATGGTGATAGCATCAATTTCTGGCACGAAAGGTGGGTTCAGGATAAACCCTGATTGATAATAGAGATATAATGAGCCTCAAGCCTTTTACAGATTCAAATGTTGAGTAGGGTGGTTGACTTTATCACCCACTCCAATAGACACCCTCGATGGAAATCGATCAATGGTAATAACCAAGATGAGGCTACGAACTCCCTGTCCATAATCCTCAACTCAACTACCATCCCCATCGGAGAAGGTCCTGACAAGCCTATTTGGAAAGGATTCGACAGTGGCATTTTCACAATCAAATCAGCATATAGCATCCAAACCTCCTCTCACATTTCACCGTTCAACCTGGTCTGGAGGAAAAACTTGATTACTAAGGTTAGTTTCTTCTCT
Source organism: Wollemia nobilis (assembly GCA_028583015.1). Lineage (NCBI taxonomy): Eukaryota > Viridiplantae > Streptophyta > Pinopsida > Araucariales > Araucariaceae > Wollemia > Wollemia nobilis. The sequence continues at coordinate 844,065 of JAQPPZ010000883.1, forward strand.
TGGCTTGATATTCAAAACAAAGCTCTTACTATTGAAAATCTGCATAAAAGAGGTTTCTCAATCCCCAACAGGTGCTACCTTTGTATGGCTGATTAGGAGTCTATTGATCACTTGTTCCTGAGTTGTGAATTTTCTTTCACCGTCCATGGGTACATCCTGAATTCCTTTCACATTCAATGGGTTCACCCAAAGTCTATCAATGACCTTTTTTCCCAGTGGAACAATCCCTTCCGCAACTCCAGGCTCTAGTTCCTCTAGGAGGTGTGCCTTCACCATTTCCTCTAGTAGATTTGGCTTGAACGCAATAGCAGAGCCTTCGCTGACTCCTCTAGGGATCCTCTATCAACACCTCCCGAGCCATTGCTTTTGCCATCGAAAATGCTAAGCTTGTTTCATGCCCATATTCTCCCCAGTCTGCCATGGAATCCTCCATCTTCAATATGAATATTGGAAGATACTAACAAAGAGCATGGGACAATAATAGATGCAATTAGATATTTCTTTAATGTGCAAGGATACTTTAGAATAGGCTAAATCCATAGCATCAATGCAATAGATAAATCCATTACACATTGGATGTTTACTTAGGTGGCCTTAAGAAAACCTCAAGATAGTGAAACTAAATACTTGATCTAGTGAATGACAATCTTCATCTGGCTAGGACTACTAAATACATAGATACATTTACCATTAACTATATTCTTCTATGTGAACAAGATTAGAGGAAAAAATGTTTTTTATACTCCTCTGATATTAGGTTGTTTATTATAAATATTAGCAATGTAGAATACTTATATGGACCTTCCAATCAACCCTTCCTTGTTAAAACATTATACAACTTTATAGTCATGTCATCTAGGACCACTTGGACTCCCATCAGCTAACCTTAAATAACCATATGGGTTGCTTTAATATTTAAACCATCTCTATACCACTTAAATCTCATAGGTATTCCAACCCATAATTATCCAATGCTAGAAGGGAAAATTAAAAAACTATATAACTCTTATCAACTTATAATAAAGCAAAACACCTTGAATCGTATTTATAGTCAATCATCATGGCTTGGTGTTATACACAATGATTATTAGTTGTTGTATGAATTGTATAAAAATACCTTTGCATATCTAATTATGGTTGGTTATTGCCATTTGCTTAAAAGAACATTCATAAGATATCCAAAACAAATGAATCAACCTCAAATGGTTATAATCTTTTTCCTTAGTGTTATTGTTATAGGGCTTGATGTGTAGATGATTTAGTCATAATAAACATCACTAATAATTGAATAATAAATCATATTGATATTTACCCGCTAAACCTTGTTTATAGTTTTGATTGATAAAGAGGAGAGATGACATCAATCCTATAGTTACCACAATTATTATATTTACCATTACGTAGTGTCGAACACTCCTAATTAAATTTAAAAACTATCTTTAAAACATGGCATGCTTCAACACCATTAAGCACTGTCAAACATTTCCAATAAAATTTAAAAGCTATCTTTAAAACATGACATGCCTCAACACCATGTAACTTGAACTTTTTATTGAATCGTCGCTCATTTAAAACCTAACACCTTTAAAACAAATTACACATTCATTCGCTCATTCAAAACCTAACACCTTTAAAACAAATTACTGCATAAAACTACTAGATTGCATCAGAGAGAATTAAAAAACCTTTGTAAGAGAATAATTTCAATATATTCAAGTTATAGCTTCAACCTTGAGAAAATGGATATATAAGAGTCAGAAGTCTATAGTAAGTCTCCCAATTATTCCCAAAGGTTTCTTCCCAGCCATTAGGAAAAAGATAGAATCTTAAAAAGGGGTCCTTGGTTTATAAGAAGAGCTAGACTTTTCCTTACCCACTAGTACAAAGGTTTTGCCCCTAAAAAAATTCCCTATGAGTTCTAGGAAATGAATACCTTCAAGGCAAGGTAACACTCTTAAGAGAATTTTTTGAAGTTTCAAAAACTTAAAAAGATGGATTCTTGGCTATTTATGCTCGAATATTGGTCATGATTGATATAAGTAAATGTTTACCAAAATCAATCATTATTAAATATAGGGTAAGTTGTGAACCCAAACCATAGATGTAGAAGATGTTAAGAGATGGGGGGCATTGAGAGATCATGCCCTAAGAAGAGTTCAAAAGAAACATATGTAGAAAATTGCAAGAAAAACTTACAAATGGATATGGCTGGGGATGGTTTTCAACTTTCAAAAAATAAATCCAAACACATGAAAATAAACAAACAATGGATACCAGTAAGGAAGCACATAGGAAGAAATACCAATTCCTTTGAATATTTGTCCTATGAAGAAAAAGCACCAATTCTTTTGAAGATTTGGCCTATGAAGAAAAAGCAAGTCAGAGCTTAGAAGACATTATCCAACAAGATCATAATATTAACAAAGAGTCGTCTATTCACTGTGATCCTAATTTAGTGATGAACATTCCTGTTGAACCTAAGGAATGTGCCTCATCAGATTTTGAAGACTCTCCTAAGGTACCATACATCATTTAGGAGAAAACATGTACTAGTAGAAAAAATGCAATGTTAGATGTTAATATCTCTACCATTAATAAGGAAATACTTGAAAATGAGCAAAAACAAGTCAAAAGCTTCGATAATAGAGCCAAGAGAGGATAAATCTAATGAGAATGAGAGTTGTGAAAGAATATTGAGGAATGGGATGGTAATGGGATGGTAAGGTTTACTCCCAGTTCTAGCAAGACAAAAAGAGGAAAACCCTCAAACTATCAAGCAAGAGCACACATGGAGAAAATAACACAATAAGTTGGTTGAACTTCTCTTTACCAAAGAACAAGATATTGGTAATTCAAAGGCAAGGTTAATAAACCCTAATGAGTCATGATTACCATCTCAAAGGCATTGGATAGCCTCATTAGTCACATGCTACTTTGTAAATATTCGTTTCATCCTCATCAATGTCATGGACCTACAACTTAGTAAGGCATACCAAAAAAATAGAGTGGGATTAATGCCTTTATGAGAAGTAATGTCCCAAGAAACCCAATTCATGATCATAGATCTTAATGCCATAAACAAGCTTGATGAAAAAATGGAGCTTGATGAAAAAATGGGGGAATTAAGAGAAAAAACAGAGATTTCTCCGCTTTTATTCGAAACATTAATCTATGGGAGGTTGAGTTTGAAGAAGACAACTATATCTAAACCAACAAGACAAACCAAAAACAAAACCTCATAGCAAAAAAATTAAACATATGCATTCTCTTAGACCATTGGCTAGATGAAAGAATGAAGGTACTTCTACTAAAATTAATACCTTAACAAGGATTGATTCAAATCAATAACCAATAAGTTATTTCAAAAAAGATCATATTTTAATTATGAACAAATGTGGGAAGACCATCCTCAATTTGTTGATATAATAAAACAAACGTAGAATACTTCTAGAAACAATAGGTTGTATATACTTCCAAAACAAATTAAATCAATGACATCTAGATCAAAAGAATTGGACAATAACACTTTCGAAAACATTTTTAGAACTAAAAAGGGACCTTCAAAATTTTAAAAAGGTGAGCATTATAATCCAAGCTCTAACGAAAGGGAGTTGCTTAGTGAATATCATAATCTTTCGAGTAAACAAAATTTTAGAGATTAAAATTGAGAGAGACTCGATTAAAAGGAGATAAGTTTTTATCTAAGTATAGACATCAACATCCATAATTAATAGAATTAAATCAATAGAAGAGGGTTGTCAAAGAGAGAGATGATTTGTCAAGAGTAAGAGACCCGAGTAGAAAAAAATATTTATCCACAAGATAATTAAACAATAAACCCAGAAGATAAGATAATTAAGCCATAACCTTACCATAAACCCAAAAAAAAATTCCTATACTTCTACCTCAACCCTCATTCATACTTTAATCATCGTAGAATTCAAAACAAGAAAACAAGGTGATAAAAGCACACTATCTAATCCAAAACCATGCAGATAATCATACAATAACCAAAAACTACTAAAAGAAAGATCAAAAGCAAGAGGAAAGGAAAATCTCCCTCTTGTTGTGAAATAAATAATTTGAGCTCTAAACTCATTTCGAACTTGATATTATTTATTTTTAGTATCTTTTAGAAAGATTTCTCACTTTCAAAAATGTGGAATCAAAAATAAAAATGCTTCAACATCACCTCCAAGTTTAATCTTGTAGCTTCGGTCTGTATTATTCATTATCCGAAGATAGTTAAGCATATGTTAAAGAAGCTGGGTAATATATTGTCAATTAGTTTACGAATAAAAATCAACCTCAAACTTTTATAACAACATTCAAATGCAAGATGTCTTCCACAAGAACCATTTAAAAAAATACTTTTCTAATAATTTATATCTGATATTTTGTTGTTTTATTTCCTTGAGTTATGGCTCCTTGTCACAGAAAGAAAAAGGAGTCCATGTAGCAATGTTCTTCAGGTATAAAGTGCTGAAACTACCTATCACATAATACGGCAAATGTCAACATGATTGTTGATATTTGTGTTCATTGAATCGATATGTCAAAGGAACAAAAAATAACTTAACTAAAATCGTTGCAAGCCAAATGGCTGTGCTGGCCTACTAGATGTTCAAAGTTACACTAATGCGCATTAGAATAACCGATGCATTTAGTTTAGTTGGATGTCATTTAAAAAATACGGCCAATATTGCATTTCTATATACTGACCACATTTGAAGCAGGAAAGTAAAAGGAAAAAAAAAGGAAGATGATCATTTCATTTCATTTGTTCACAACACCTTGTTAATCATTCCCCTTATTGAACTCCACGTGTCTGCTTTAACTTAATCAAATGCAAACCTTCCTTCTCACTTACTTAACCCACCCATCAATTACTTAACACACCCCACCGAAGAATAGCTGAGTATAAGATAGAAACTACATCCTTTCCAAAACAAAAACATAAAAAGAGAAAACAATTAAACAAGGGAACCACGCACCTCTGAAAACGAACCAAAAACAACCAACATTTTCTTATCGGTTAAAGCGGTTTAAAAAATCCTGCAAAAATTTTAAAATATATATATAAGCATAACAAGGCATGACTAATGTCTTTATAATAAACAAGCTATCACACTGGCAGTTCTCACTTACATCTCGACTAGCAGTTTTCTCTTATATATCGATTATTAAAGAAAGAGTCGATTAAGCATATTTCAATATACAATAGTTTCTATTAAGAAAAGCCTATTCAATTAAAACATTTTATATATATAAAAGAAAACTATTTAAAAGAAGGCATTCTAACTGTATAGTTAACCCAAAATGTTGCATGCACTCTCACCTCTGATTCGGTTTAAATATGATTCAATAAAACAAAGTACTAAATAACATACAAAGCAATCATATTATAAAGATATGATATCAATCAATGAAGAAAGAGTTTTGACCCGAAAAAAAAAATCATATCCAATAATATGTAATAAAAAGAAGCCAGTTAAAAGAGAATATATATATATAATATAAAAGGAAACCTAAATAAAAGAAGACATTATAACCTTATAACTAAACCAAAAACGTTGTAAGCGATCTTACACCTATAGGATTCGATAAAGTACGATTCCGTAAGACAAGCAAATTGTAAAAAATCAGGATCAACAATTTCATGGATATCAAATAACTACGGTTACTACAACCCAAAAAGCCTTTTGCTGAAATGCCAATTCGACAAGGTAAATGCCTTGACCTGATACACTTGCAAAACTATAAAAAAATGAATGTGCTTCTTTTTCAAGATTTTCAAAGATCCTTAGTCCTATGGTGACAGTCCAAACTATATCTAAAAATAATTGTAGTCACCCCAGGTCATAATGCTACATCAGAGTAAGTCATAAGTAAAAAGAAAAAGAACAAAAAACTACAAAATTCCTTAATCAAAAGAAAAAGAACAAAAAACTACAAAATTCTTTAATCAAATTCCTTCCCTATAGACCAGTGATCCTACCCATATTATTATTTATAAAACAGGTAAATAATTAATCAAATTTCCTCCCTTTAAAGGTGTCATACTACATTATTTTTAACACAACAAATAATCATATTTCTCCCCTATAGACTGTTATATTACGGTACTTTTAAAACAAACACTGAGCTTATAAAACTCATTATCAGAGAATGTTTCCAATCCCATTTAAGGATTGGAAAAAAAGAAAAAGAAATAAACACTCGTATGATGACTAAAAATAAAAATAAATTCAATCCACACGACAGAATTCAGATACACCCTTTAATCGTGAATCTTTAATTCCACAATGATCATCAAAAATCTGCAAAAGAGAGAGAACTACGTTATGAAGGCAAAAGTATGTTATTTCATTTTAAGGGGTAATAAAATGAAGAAAACATAATCAAATACAAGCCTTTCATCTCCGCTTTCATTCATTCATTACTGAAACAAATCCGAGGATATACAAATCCTCAAGACAGCTGCTCCCTGCCTGATGCTTAGTAAAGTATTATTACAACATCTATCATGTAAGCCAGACCCATAAAACTATTATGAATAAGTGCTGGAGTCTCAAAATATGGTACTGGCTGATACATAATAGGCTACAATATATAAATTTAAGAATCATCCATTATCAATAATACCCAGTTGAAAATCAACTTTTCTCATCACAGATTTATAATTTACATACTTCTGTTCCAGAATCTTCTGACCTAATGATGGTAAAAATTAAAAAGTTCAAAATATTATTATCTATAAGGCTAACTTATTATCTTATGTTCCAGACAGTTATGACACAAACAGACACGTTCCGATAAGAGCCCAATAGTAACATAAGCTATACAGAATATAAAGGCATTGAGCTCTAGGGAAAAGGCTTTAGCTAGGCTCCAGAGTACTCAGACACTTGCGGTGCATATTAATCAGCAAACTGAAACTGTTTGCACCTGCCAAAACTTGTCCTATTATTCAATCAAGTCTAGATTTTGAGTGCAACCGAAGAATACTTCAATTTTAACTTTCTAACATTTTAGATTCCTAACAAAAAATGCAAGTCTCAATAATGATATAAAATAATTGGATGTTTGAAACAATACATTGTTGACAAGCTGCTAGCCAAGATTGCCCAGAAGGCGTTCAACAGCTGCATGGACATTTCCCCCAGTAGCACTTAACGCACGAATATTCTCCTGTGTGTCATAGAAACCCATTTCTTGCAACTGTGCTAACTGTGTTGCATAAAGTTGCTCTGGTGGCACTGCATTGGTGAAAAAGAAATAGAAACAAATAAGAGAGACACATGTTACTTTAGCATTGAAGTTTCTATTAAGAAAATAGAAATGGGAAAAAAATACCATTAGGCGTATTTTGGATGTTTCCACCTCCCAAACCACCAAACATTCCTAACAAAGCCTCCAAACCCATGTTGGCCCCACCAGCCCCAGCCCCAGCCCCAGCCCCAGCCCCAACCCCAGCCTGACCCTGCTCCCTGCAAAAGAATAAAATTGCAGATAAGAGATAACTAACTGCAAATCCACATTACAATCCACCTAACATCACAAAAGCTTAATTTGTACAACATAATGACACCACCAATAAAAAAAAGACGACTAAATTCAGTCACTATCTGCCCTGATATATATAGATAAATAGATAGACACACACACGTACACATATTTGTAAAAAAAATATGATTAGGAAATGACTAATATAATGTCCTAGTTGAAGATATACGCTGGTCATACATTAACAATTCAACTTTAACAGAAATTGAAAGCGCAAAAACCCAGTCTGAAACACGGTCTTTTAGTTCTCCAAACTATTTATTACTTAACAATGGAAGAATGTCATCATCCCTTGCATGCAAATGATATTTAACATCTACAATTTCCTACTCAATCAATAAACTATAAATAATAAATTACTTGACAAAAGCATGTCAAATAAAATGCATAAATTATAACACCAAACATTGGCACACATGTAATAAGAAATAACAAAAAAATATACTTGTCTAGGATATTCATAGAATATATCGTACCAGAAAAATATAAAACACCCTTAGAACTTCCCACAATGTTAAAAGAAAATGAAATCATGATCTAGTACTTACTGGCCACCTGGCTGCTGTCGAGCTAGCTGAGACACAACAGATTGTTGTAATGACAGAAGTTGCTGAAAACACAGAATCCATAAATAAGCATTTACCAAAAACATAAACAAGAACAAAAGCAAAAAACAAAATGATCTAAATGTACCTGAAGACTCTCTGGGCTCGTCAACTGACGAAGAAATTCTGGACTCTGCATCATTTCTCTCAATTGTGTATTGTTATCTAACAATGACCGAAACTGTGGAATAAATGGTTACAAATATCTTAGGAGGCAGTACATGTTAATGTAGTTTTGATAAGAACAACATGCGACATGACATACTTGCAAATAATAGATTACGTGCAGTTAACAATATACAATGGGATAGTTGGGTTTCAAGTCAAATCTCATACAAATCACCCACCTGATTCATATATTGAGGATTCGAAAGTAATCCTTGCATCATTTGAATGATTGCTGGATTCTGTAACATCTGTTGCATCATAGCAGGATCAAAAAGTCCAGAACCCCCACCTAACCCTCCTAAGTCTGGCAGACCAAGACCTGGTACTCCCCCCACACTGGGTTGCCTTGTGCCTCCCATAGGGGCAGTCCTGGTACCAGTATTAGTCTGAGCACCTGCAGCTGTCCCTTGTGCATTTGCTAACAACACAATTCAATCATAAATTTCAAGATCAAAAGCATAATTTAAGAGCCTAAAAAAAATAATAAAATTGGAAAGTACAACCACAGAATTACTTATTAATATACAGCTCGAACCCATGGATTTAGGTGCAGGTCTGTTTTATCAATTCCATCAAAAACTACAGCCACAGAATCAATTATTAATATAACGCTAGGAATATCCGCATACCAGAGGGATTCCATGGATTTGGCAACGGATTTGTATTTGGAGCAGGAGAGCCAGTTGTGTCGGAGTTAGTCGTGGATGGAGTTGTTGTGGGAGCACGGTTCTGCCCCAATCCTTGTGTGCCCAGCAGTGCAGCAAATGGATTTGATCCTGCATCATTCCCACTATCACCTCCCATTGTTGTTGCATTCAGGAACGGCTCTTGAACCGTTTCATACATGCGGCGAAGCATGTTAAAGCCCTCTGGAGAGGATTCAATGTTGCTCATGGCTCTGTCAGTGTTCCTCATCATCTCTCGCATCAATTCTGGGTTCCTTGCTGCATCTAATGTTTGTCTAAGAGTGGCAGGATCATTGAGTATATGAGCAAGGTCTGGGTTCCTATCAATGATTTCTCGCATCTGTGGATTACTCATAATTAAGTTTCGCATCAAATCTGGATTGTTCATAAGATTCTGAATGGCAGGCATATTCATCATCTCTCTGATCATGTTAGGATTTTGTGTCAATTGTTGTTGTACTTGTTGGAACTCAGGGAGTCCTGTACCAAACAAACCTGTCATTCCATTTCCATTGGGACCATTCCCTCCCAGTCCAGGAAAAAGCAAACCTCCTAGGCCAGCTCCACCTAATCCTCCATTGTTAGTTGATGGAACTCCCTGTACAGGTTGTGCTGCAGTATTATTTGTGGCTGCAGCATTACCCGCAGCTGCAGCATTTGTAGGTGCCACAGGGGGTGACCCCCGTACCAAATGAACTGTATGGTCACTTTGCAAACCTGCATAACAATGTCATTTCAGATTACAAAAGCAAAAGAAAGAACACATCATTTGCAATACTTACCAGACCAAAATCAATGCAATCTTAATTGAAATGAAGAGGACCAATTGAAATAGTGATGCCTAAATTAGCTGCAGAAATATAATTCCACATGTAAGATAAAATGTAATTGAAATAGTGATGCCTAAATTAGATGCAGAAATATAATTCCACGTGTAAGATAAAATATTCAGCATGTTTCAGCTCAAAACAATTATGAAGTGACACGATCGATTCCCTTTCCAAGTGGAATGCAACACTAATAGCTACAGAGTTAATTAGATTGGGATCAGTCAATGATATCTCAATAAAAAATAAATTCCGCAGTCACAGGCTTTCGTTCCCTTTTGAAGTGCACTGCAATGGCAACAACAGATCAAATTGGATCGAAAGCAGTAATTAGCCAAACCTATGACAAGAAAAAATAACTGCATGCGGTAAGAACATCGTATTTCATGGTAAGCAGACAAAAAGTTTCAGAATAGTGCAAAGCATGGGACCACTTCGAAAGGCAAAGGCTTCAGAATAAGCAAGTAACAATTTCCAAAGGTTATCATGTCTTTATGAATTGGTAAAGTTCGGAAGCAGGAAACAACAAAACATATAAAAAAAAAAATGCATGGAATAAGAATGTCATATTTGATTGTAAACAGACAATGGTTTCAGAATATTGCTAAGTATGGGACCACTTCCAAAGGCAAGGGCTTCAGAATAAGCATGTAACAATTTCCAAAGGCTATAATGTCTTTCTGAATGACAAAGTAAAAGCAAATCCAAAAGAACACAGTAAAATAATGTGTAGCTAGGAGAGGATGGGATTAAAAAAAAAAAACATAAATAAGGCCTGGCACAATAAACATAGAATCTCAAACAAATCCAACTATGTAAAACTTGACATAGAAAACACTCCTAAAACAAAGTCACATTAAAACATTTAAAATTAATTTTTAACAAATGATGCAAAGAGCCAGGCTAAACAGCATAAGCACTAGCCACTTCATGAGACAAAACTCTGCAAAGAAAAATCCCAATTATACATTAAATTGTTATGGCGGCAGACAATCGTGACTCAAAAGACCTCATAAACATAAATTCATCTAATAACAACACAGACACGCATGAAAAGCACTTCACAGAAAATTCCAAATTACACATGAAACTGTGATGGCAAGAGACAATCGTGAAGCACAAGACCTCAAAAACATAAAATCGTCTAGTTACAACACAAGCACACGAGAAAAATCTCTGCACAGACAATTTCCAATTACGCTTGAATTTGTCATGGCAGTAAACGTTGATGACTCAAAAAAAAAAAATCATCTAGTAACAACACAGACGTAGATTGTGACAGCAGCAAACAATAATGGCATAAGAGACACCAAAAGCCTAACTTCATTTAGTAGTTTCACAAACACGCAGAAATTGTGACAGTAGTAAAAATTCGCGCCGGCACAATAAAACTAAAAAACCTAAAAACGCACAGAATTTGCACCTAAATTCTAAGAAAACCAGGACAAACATTTGTCCTCAACCAGATAAAAAGACATTTTCGAGGGTCTGATCTAGAAAAATACAGTTCGCCTATAAATTGCGAGGAATTACAGCTTCAAAACCCTAGTCTACCTAAACAAATATAAATCACGCAAACAAGAAAAAGAAAAGAAGAAACCCACCGTAACTTTGAAGCGTATTTTCGTCCTTGAGTATCCGGCCCTTGTAAATCAGCCGCTGTTGTTCCGCAGGAATTTCGCACTTCTCCGCCAGCAGCACCTTAAACGCCGCCACGGTGGCCACCAGCTCCGCCTCCACGCTGAACTTCGATCCGTTGGAGCACCGAATGTGAATCGTCCCCTTCGCATTCTCACCCACATTCTCCACTCCGCTCGTCTCCGGCAGGCCCTTATCCCCTTCTCCTCCCATCCCTTCACCCCCTCCCATTTCCGGGAGGCGTCAAATGCAATCACAAAGAAAACCTACAAACCCCAAAACGCGAACCCCTTCATCAAATTGGCTCAAATTCTCTCAAGATCTGAATACCCCCAAGCACAACCCTAAGAACCCCCTTCGTACCCCCTAAAATTCCAATTTCTTTTACCCAGGGTTTAAAACCATCGCATCGACAGGATTCGAAACCGAACGATTTACCCTCCCTTCCGAATTGTGCCCCTAAATTAAAAATTAGATAAACATACAATACAGAAAAGTAAAAGCCATATTTCCGTACCTGTCGAGGGTTAGGGACGGCAAAGGTCGCAGGTTCGAACCCTGTAGGCGGCGAAACCCTGAAAAAGAGGCGGTGCTGGATTATTCTTGGCCCCGATTTTTTATATTTGAGATCTGAGAGAGCAAAATAATAGACGAAATTTTTTTCTTAAATAAACATTTCACACACAGAAAATGAAACGCGCAAATGCCCGCAACAGCAAGGCTTCTCCGTCCCAGGCGGTTGAATACTGCTCTTGTAATGTAAAAAGTGGAATTAACAAACCTTTATTAAATCCGGTTTGCCTTTTTCTTTGGAGTCCGTTAATCACCATCTCATTTTCATTATATGTAAGCCGACTTCCTTTTTAATTAAGCTGATGTGGACTCAAGGGTCCATCAAAAAGCCTTAGGTAAAATATAATAATGATATTGTAATATTGAGAGGAATATTATTTTCAATAATCTTTCATATTTTTGGCTTTTACTTTTAAAATTCTAAATGATCACAATTATTCTAGTTCTATGATGGACACTCTCATTTGTGAGGCTTGATTCGAATGGTAATCTACATAAAAATGTTAATAAAAATTCACCTTCCAAATTTGCGAAGGTTAGGTGGATTGGTAAGAAGTTGGATACTTACCAAGAGGAAACTTAAGTTCAAACTTTACAACTTGTCTAATCTAAGGTAAAGGTAGTAGTCTGACCAGAGTCCGTTGAGTGTGCACCAGCTTGATGATGGCGGTAACAATTCGGAGCTACCTAGGTTCTCCCTCATTCTGTGTCGTGGCTATCAAGGCGACGTAAGGGTTATAGTGGTAGCACCGTGATTTGACGGTAGGATTGGAAGCAATGTAACTTGACCTGCGACCAATTATTCAAAAAGGAAAGGTAGTTGCCGATTCAATAAAAATATTTTGACCCTATGACCAATTGTTCAAAAAAGAAAGGTAGTTGTTGATTCCTCTATGTATCACCAAAAAAAATAAAAAATAAATAAATAAAATAAAAATATTCACTTCCAAAAGTTTCAAGAGTTGAATGTTGATCTTTTTAGTAAAAATTCACCTTCCCAAAGTTTTAAGGGTTGAGTAGATTGGTAAGTTTTAGGCTGTATCAAGAAGAGAACTAGGTTTACATTTTGGAGGCACGTTTCGTTGGGACAAAGGTAGTAGTCTAACCTAACTCCAATGAACTGCGAGCTAACGGGTCTTTCTTACTCCGTATTGCATTTACCGAGACAAGATAGGAGTTATAGAGACAGCACCAATAATTTAACTTGTGTTAATAATTTAACTTGTGTTAATAATTTAACTTAGGTTCCAAAACAGTTTACTAAAAATAATACCAAACCCTATATTCAATAATTAAAAATAAAAATATGTTACCAATTTTTATTTATAAAAAATAAAAAAATATAAAAACCCACCTTCAAAAGAGTTTTCTCTTTGTTTTTCTTGGTGTGAATATGAATCTATCTAAAACTGGTCAACAAAAATCCACCTTTTCCCTTGTTTTCCCTCTTTCATCGTACCTCCCTTGTTTTTCCCTTCTTCAGGGTACTGTGTAAGGGATGGGCAATTAAAATTCACTGGTGAAAGAACTCTGAGTTTTGGCATGGTATGTATGGCCCATTAAAATCTACCTTTCAAAGGACAATCAAAGTTTTTCATAGTTAAATTATTTGTTTGGAATGAGTATATTTGAATTTGTTATGTTGATTGGACAGGTCCCAGTCTCAAAACAATTTATTATATGTATATGGTTTGACAAAATATTTTTACAACAATTTATTATAAGTATATAGTTTGACAAAATTTAAATTTAAGATTTCTCCTTAAAAGATTTTAACTTTGAGTTTTCTTTGAAAATATTTTAACTTAAATCTAATCTTAAAAGTTGAAAAATTAAATCTAATTAATTGAAGTAATACTATTTAAATCTAACTAGTTGAACTATATCATTTAAGATAATAATATATTATCAAATAGCAAATAAAATAAAAAAATTTAATATTTATAATAAGCATCTTCACATTCATCATTTTATTAAGACCTTGTCATCTAGTTTTATATTGTCATTTTTACATAGTTTTGGCATGGTATGTATGGCCAATTAAAATCTACCCTTCAAAGGACAATCAAAGTTTTCCATGGTTAAATTATTTGTTTGGAATGAGTATATTTGAATTTGTTATGTTGATTGAACAGGTCTTATTTATATTAAATTATAATCATATAATGATTTCAAAACAATTTATTATATGTATATGGTTTGACAAAATATTTTTACAACAATTTATTGTGTATATAGTTTGACAAAATTTAAATTTAAGATTTCTCCTTAAGAGATTTTAACTTTGAGTTTTCTTTGAAAATATTTTAACTTAAATCTTTCCTTCAAAGTTGAAAAATTAAACCTAACTAATTGAAGTAATACTATTTAAATCTAACTAGTTGAACTATATCATTTAAGATGATAATATATTATCAAATAGCTCAATTTATTGTGTATATAGTTTGACAAAATTTAAATTTAAGATTTCTCCTTGAGAGATTTTAACTTTGAGTTTTCTTTGAAAATATTTTAACTTAAATCTTTCCTTAAAAGTTGAAAAATTAAACCTAACTAATTGAAGTAATACTATTTAAATCTAACTTGTTGAACTATATCATTTAAGATGATAATATATTATCAAATAGCTCAATTTATTGTGTAGATAGTTTGACAAAATTTAAATTTAAGATTTCTCCTTAAGAGATTTTAACTTTGAGTTTTTTTTTGAAAATATTTTAACTTAAATCTTTCCTTAAAAGTTGAAAAATTAAACCTAACTAATTGAAGTAATACTATTTAAATCTAACTAGTTGAACTATATCATTTAAGATGATAATATATTATCAAATAGCAAATAAAATAAAAAAATTAATATTTATAATAAGCATCTTCACATTCATCATTTTATTAAGACTTTGTGATCTAGTTTTATATTGTCCTTTTTACACAGTTTTTGAGAGTACATATTGTTCTCTTTCTTTCTTTCTTTTTTCGAAGCAAAGAACCCTTTGCGGGGTCGCCTTGGTTTGAGAGACCACGAACAGGGGGTTCTACACCGTCAAAGTCACCCGAGAGTCGCACCCAACCCTGCCCGCACCAACATTATCAATTGGATTTTGGATACCCAATTCAGCTTTATGGTAGGGTGGAGAGTTGAACCTGGGACCTCCCTTGGAGGATTGCCCTCTCCTCTCCAACTCACCTACAACACTTGGGTACATATTGTTCTCTTTAAAAGTTCATTGAATGTTCCTATTGTCCTTTTGAAGGGAAAAGTTCATTGTAGTTCTTGTTGTTCTTTGAAGCTATTTGCTATTGCAAAGGCCTTTACTTGGGGCTTTGGACTACTTAGTACATTTCAAGTTGCATCATTGTTATTTATGTGAGGTGATTAGAATAGACCTTACCCTTGTTGTTAGTCTTTATTATCTTTGTCGTTAGTCTTTAGATAAAGTTTGATTGTACTTTAAAGTTATTTGCCTTAAACATGAGTAAAAGTGAATTAAAAGATTTAAGTGAGAGAATCATAATGGTTTTGGATCATCTAACAGTTATTAAAGTGAAAGTTTTATTTTTAAGTGAAGTTTTTTTTCAATTTATTTTTAATGTTTAAAATTGAGGATGAGATGTAAGTAAAGACTATAATATTTAGAAGCAATTATATATTTATTTATTTTATAACTATGTAGTCAAACTTTTATAAACCTTAGTCCATTGCGTAAAGATAAAGTTAATGGGATTCCAACTGTGTAGAGAATCAAATAGGGGCAGTCCATTGCCAAGTACTCGATTGTTATCAATCGGCCTATTAATTTTGAGTTACTATCAATTTGTATATCATTTTCAAGTTAGAAACAATTATGTATTATATATTTTTTCGATTGGTTATATGGGATTGAAACGGGCCACTGGCAATACCTAGGTGTTGTAGGTGAGTTGGAGAGGAGAGGACAATCCTCCAAGGGAGGTCCCAAGTTCAAATCTCCACCCTACCAAAAAGTTGAATTGGGTATCCAAAATCCAATTGATAATGTTGGTGCGGGCAAGGTCGGGTGCGACTCCCGAGTGACTTTTATGGTGTAGAACTCCTTGTTCGTGGTCTCTCAAACCAAGGTAGCCCCATAAGGGGTTTTTTTCTTAAAAAAACAAAAAATGGGCCACTGACAAGCACTTGGTTGCTACCAATCAACCTATCATTTTTGAGTTAGAAACAAATATTTATTATGTATATATTTTAATCGGTTATATGGTATTGAAACGGCCCCATCCGTATTACATCATTTACGATAAAGCTTGGATATTATCCATGTATCGCTTGGCAAGATTTGAACTTTGGTTCTCCTCTTTAAATATTGAAGAGTCTAACCGGTTGAGCTAATGTCATTTGATGATTATTTGTTTATTATATATTAGGATAAGTTTTTTATATTTTTTTATTTTATGTTTTGATTAAATAGTATTAGCTCAATCGGTAATATTCTTCAACTTTTATTTGTTTGTGTAGCGCAGTTGGTGAAAGTCTTGGGTGTTGGTAGAGGTCGACCCAGGTTCCATTCTCCCTGTGTCTACCTTACAGATACAAGATGCAACTGGGAATGTTTTATGTGTTGGTAGAGGTAAACAAGGCTTCATTCCCCCTATGCCCACCCTATTGATATCCAAATGGTTGTGTTATTCCCCTATTGACAAGTGTAGCTCTCGACCTTACGAGGGGTCATGGTTGGGAGGGGATTGCTCAGCCCTATGCATTGGTCGTAGGGGTTTATCACATTAACCACACAAAAAAAATTACCCCAAGGACTAGGTGGATTGGTAAATGCTAGTTTGGTTAGGCACTTACCAAGAAGAGACCTAGGTTCAAACCTTGGGAAATCTTGTTACAAAGGTAGTAGTCTAATCTAAATCCTTTAAGTGTGTGTCAGACCGATGATGATGGTACGAATATTGAGCATCTAGTGGTCCATTTCACGCTAGACTAAATAACAACGAGATGGAATAGGGGTTATAGGGGATAGCCCCAAGATTTGAAACCTGCTTGGTAGTAGAAAAGGACATTCCTCTATGTATCAAATATATATATATATATATATAGAAAATGACTGCGGATGTAACCGACTCCCCTATATATATATACTTCAACTTTCAAAGAATAAACCTAGGATCGAATCTTATTGAGTCTTACATATATAATTATCAAGTCATTATAATATCACTATATATATTTTTTATTTGGTTAGTGAGAAACCCCTATGACCAATGCACAAGATTGAGCAGTCTTCTCCCAACCATGACCCCTTGTAAAGTCGAGAGTTATGCCTATCGATAGAGAAATTAACACACAACCACCACACATCCATCCCCTCATACACTCGTCCATGTCGTGGTTTGAACCTTGGACCTCCTGAAGAAGAGCTAAAGCCCAACCATTATCACAATATTTAAAAGCATAATTTATCATTAAAAGCATAATGTTTGAAAAAATAAAATTTAAAGCATAATGTTTGAAAAAATAAAATTAAAAGCATAATGTTTGAAAAAATAAAATTAAAGTATAATAATTTTGTTTATTATATATTAAGATAACTTTTAATGTTTATTATGTGATCATAATATAATATAGGTGGAAATTCAATCCCATATAACTAATTAAAAATAATTATATATATATATATATATATATATATATATATATATATATATATATATATATATATATATATATTTTTTTTTTTTTGGATTTGGTTAGTATGAGAAACCTTTACGACCAATGCTTAGGGTTGGGCATCCCCATCCCACCATGATCTCTCATAAGGGAGAGTTGAGCTTATCAATAGGGAATTTAACATACAATCACACACATGTCACGGTTTGAACTTTGGACCTTCTAAAGAAGAGCCAAAGCCCAAACCATTGTGTTGTCCCCGCACTAAAAAAAAGTTATTATGTTTTGATTTGCATTCTTTGAGTAATAAAGAGATTTAATTTAATATTCAGTATATCTAATAAACTTATTAAAAAATATTATATAAATAAATCGAAAATAAATGGACTATTATCATTAAGAGCATAATGTTTGAAAAAATAAAATTAAAGTAGATCTTTTGTGTTAACTCCATTGTAATGTGAGGATATATCATCTATTAAGAGCCATAACTTTGCATATAGTTGTTTGATTTAGATGATTCTTGTGTCATTTTGAGCAGAATTTAAAAAGCTTTGAAATGAGTGGTCATTTGAAATAATTCAAGTAAAATTTAGGAAGATATGACCATGTGAAGACAACCATTTAAAACGAGGGCAGCGTTAGGATAAATATTTCTTGAAAAACATCTCATCTTTTAAGAGCCATTTGTTTGCAAAGGGTTTTCTAATTTAGATGATTTATTTGTGCATAATTTGAAGAGCTTTAAAATTAGTGGTCATATGAAGGAATCCAAGTGGTATTGAAGGAGATACGACCCTATGAAGTCAGCCATTAAAAACAAGGGCAGTGATTATTTTTCAAGTCACGAAAAATAAAATTACAGATATATGTCAGTTAGTGTTCGGATGATGGGAGGAACAACTGAGGGTTAGGGCATCAGTGAGGCAAGACATCTTGTCTGGGCATAAAATTATGTAGTTAAGTTTCTTTTTTCCTTTATTATCTTAGAAGTTTTGCATGCAAATTTATTATAGGTTTGTTTTCAAATAATATAATCACTATAGTATATACTAGTAAATTTCAATAGATTTTAAGTTATAGTTTCCTTCCCATGGACCAATTTACAGCTAAATCCTTAGAATCATCCCTAATAGTAGAGGTTAATGAGGACCTCACAGAGAAGTTATCCATGTTGCTCAAAGATAGGGTAATTTTTGGTAAATTTAATAGATCTTGGACAGAGGCTTTGGCCTTAAGAAAATGGATTGATAGGAGTAGGAAGTCTCTAAGATTGAGCCTATCCTTTCTTCTCAAAGGTTTATTTCTAGCCATTTTTTGTTCCAAGGAGGAAAGAGATAGAATCCTTAAAGGGGGTCCTTAGTCTATAGGAAGAGTATGACTCTTCCTTACCTGTTGGTATGAAGGTTTTGCACCTAAAAATATAAATTTATCCCTAGTACCAATCAGGGGTAGGATGTACGGGTTTCCCATTGAATTCTAGAAAATGGATACCTTTAAGGTAATAGGTAATATTATGGGAGAAATCCTTCAAAATCTAGACACTACAAAGATGGATTATTGGCTATTTATGCTCGAATATTGGTCATGATTGATATAAAAAAACATTAACTAGAATCAATTTTAAATATGGGGGTAAGTTGTGGACCCAAACCATAGAATATGAAAACATATATTTTGAATGTAGAAGATGTCATGAGGTTGGGCATATTGAGAGATCATGCCCTAAGAAGAGTCCAACAAAAACATATGTAGATATCCGCAAGAGAAACCTACAAATGGGTATGGATGAGGGTGGTTTTCAACTTCCAAAAAATAGGTCCAAGCAGATGAAATTAAATAAATAGTGGAGATCAATAAGGAAGGATATTGGAAGAAATATTAATTCTTTTAAGGTTTTAACCTATAAAGAAAAAGCAGATCAAAGCTTAGAGGACACGATACAATAGGATCATAATATTAACAAGGAATCATCTATTTAGTATGATCCTAATTTAGGGATAAGCATTCCCATTAAACCTAAGGAATGTTCCTTATCAAATTTTGAAGACTCTCTTAAAGTACCATGCACCATTCAAGAGAAGAAAAGTGGTAGAGAAAAACTAGTGTTATATGTTAATACGTCTACCATTAATAAGGAACTACCAAAAAATGAGCAAGACAAGTCAAAAGCTTCTGTAGAAGAGCCAAGAGAAGATAAATATAATGAAAAGAAAAGTTGTGAAAGAATACTAAGGAATAGAATAATAACACCTACTTCTGATACATGCAAGGCAAAAAGAGGAAAACTCTCAAATTATCAAGTGAAATCTAGGGAAGCAAGAGAAAACATAGAGAAAGAAACACAATCTAATATAGTTTAACTTCTTTTTACCTAACAAAAAAATGATATTAGTAGTTTGTAGGTGAGGCTAATAGCCCTTAATGAGATATGATTACCATATCACATAATATCAGGGGTGCTAATACCCCCTTAAAGCAGAGGTGTATCAAGGACCTCTATTTAAGTAAAAAGCTTGATATTATTTGTTTCCAAGAAACTAAAATGATAAAGGAAGAAGTTTCTAAAACTATGAAAGCATTATGGGCAAGATATTAATGGGATGTCATGGATTCTAAAGGAGTGACAAGGGGAATTTTAACATGTGTAATATTGTTATAACCTCCTATGTAACCATTCATAAAAATAGGAATTGGATAGCCTCATTAGTCACATGCTACTTTGAAGATATTGTTTCATCCTTTTCAATGTCTATGGACCTACAACTTAGTCAAATAGATTAGTAGTATGGAGTGGGATTGAAGCCTTTATGAGAAGTAAATACCAAGAAACACTACACAAAAAAAGAGCTTTAACGATGTCTAAAATATGGCAGTTTTTTACGGTGGTAAAAAATTGCCCTAATAGATCCTAAGAGGGCGGTTTATAACTACTCTCTTAGGGTCACCCTAAGAGGGAAATTTTAAACTGCCCTCTTAGGGCTAATAAGGTAGTTTATAAACGCCCTCTTAGGTCACCCTAAGACGAATATTTTAAACCGTCGTCTTAGGGTGACCTAAGAGGACGATTTTAAATCGCCCTCTTATCCCTAAGAGGGAGGTTTAGGTGACCCTAAAACTACCCTCTTAGTGTCTCAATATGAAAAAATATAAATATCGTTGAAAAGCGAGATGAGCATTTTCTTTCGAGAGCGAACCCGAGAAAATGGAGGGACCACAAAAAAAGCAAAGAGCTGAGCTAGGGTATTTTCTTTTGATAGTGAACCAGGCACCATGTAGATAGAGGGATAGAGAGAAAAGAAGAGAGCTCGAGCTAGGGTATTTTATTTTGACAACAAACCAGGCACCGTGTAGCCGGAAGGACCATAGGAAAAGCATAAAGCTCAAGCTAGGGCATTATCTTTCGATAGCAAAATAGGCATCGTGCAGAAAGAGGGAGCGCAAGAAAAGCAGAGAGCTTGAGCTAGGACTGGATAGAGATCTCGGGCTAGGTTTTGATAGAGATATCGAGTTAGGGCTTAATAGAGAGCTCGATATTTTAAGTGGTAAGCACTACTCATGCTTAGAAATTTGGTTATCTTTCGATGCAATATGTTATTTGAGTGCTTCCCAGAACTTTTACTCCCATAAACTTTCACCAATTTGGGGCTTCCCATAAATTTTTTTTTATTTCAAAATAAATCCATAGAAAGTAATCATTTTTCACTAAAATATCGTTACAACAGTATAAATTTGGGAGTGAACCAAATGCAGAGGAAAATTATGTTCAAAATTTAGGGTTTGGGGATGTAGAGGGAAACTGTATTCAAAATTTAGTGTTTGGGGATTTAACAACAAATGCTTTGTTTGTGAATGCATCAATCACTACGTAGTGAACTGAACCAAGCCCAACCATATCTTCGTGGAAAAATAATTGGTGGAATTTTATTTATATGATAATTTTTGTGTTATTTTCCTCCAAAGGTAGAACCATTGGAAGACAATGACCAACTCATAGCATTCATAGGTAGAACCATTGGGTGTTATTTCATTTGTTGTACAAAAAAAAATAGTCTACATTTGGGTTTAGGTACATAGCATTCAAAAATTCCCCCTTTTTATTTTTCCTTGTCAATTTGGTTTTAAGGATATGTGGTTTTGTATATATACTCAATGAAAATGTATCCATTGCATGTGTTTGCATAGATTGAGTGACGGTGTACTTGAATGTTGAAGGTGCAACCCTTATGTTTTTAGGTTGTATTTTTTAGTTTTATTGACCTATTTTGGTCATGCATCAACATTAATACAATTTTGTTTGTGTTTGTTGGTTAAGTTGCCTCTAAATTTGAAATGCATCATTTAATGGAACTTTGAATCATGTCGGTAGAACAAAATTAAAAAACTCATGGTATTTGAGCCAGGAGTTATGGTTCCAAGCCTATGTTAAGCCTTAACATTTTATGAAACAACATTATCTCAATGGTTAAATTATACCCAACTTTTAACAAGGAGAGTAGGTTCAAAACTTGAAAGGCAATGTATGTATAATTACCAAAATACTGTAACACTGTCCTAAGGTAATAGAGGTAAGATCATCTCGATCCTATGTAATTATTAAAAAGTAAAATAAAAAGGCTTTTAACATCAGCAAATGCCAAACACCTAATGAGACTACAATCAAAATGTAATCTTATTTTCTCCTTACCAACAAAATATATTGGAATGATTTTATGTCCCTCAAGGCTAAAAAACCTATGGGACTACAAACATACAATATTGCCCATCAAAATATATGATCTCATTTGCTTCTTTAAATAAGAACCTTTAGGACTACAAAAATATAATATTGCCCATCAAAATGTATTATTTCATTTGCTTCTTTAGATAATAAAGAAGAGTTGTGCAAAACTATGAAGTTTGACTTTTTTAAAGTTCATTAATTACAATAGAGTCAGATTGAATTATCATGGTCTACCTTATTACGGGTTTGTCCATCACAATGCAGGGAACTTGAGTTGTACTGATATGAATACATTGAGTTGAACTGATATGAATACTTTCCATTGACCAATACTCCACAATGCCTTGGACAACCCATCATTCTTTCTTTTTAAAGTATGAGTCTCTACTTTCTCTATTGACAACTCTTCATACAATTCATGCATGGACTTCAATATAACAAAATTGTGTGGCGAGTATGGTCAACTATTAAAATGCTCTACATTCTCCAAGTTTTTAAATATGATTGTATTCAACTTAAAGAAGTATTTTTTACAATGTCATAATAGTATATTTGGAGTTGCCTTTTGGTTTCGGCTCTCCAAGATTTTGCTCTAGGTTATGGCTCTTCAAGCTTCTGTTCTAGGTTATGGCTCTTCAAGCTTCTACTTTATTTTCCAGCTCTTCATGGTCCCTGCTTTAGGCATCATCTTTCCAAGATTTGGCTCTAGGCTCCAACTCTTCAATCTCTAATAACATTGGCTTTTTGCTTTTGCTAATTATCTTTATTTTACTTTGGCCACATAGACACATCTTAACACATCTTTAATTTGGGATAATATTTTATTGATATGCATATGTTCTTTTTATATCTTCTCCATATTTTGTATAACCATTCTTATTATCACTTTTGAAACTCCATGAATAGATCTTTAACTTATACAACAAGTGTAATACAACTTGTCTCCTCCATAGTTATGTTAGGTTATGATCAATACATAAAAATACTTGATCATGAGGTTCTAAAATAAGCCAGTATGTACCTTGAATAACTTATATATCATGATTGTTATCCAATGTCTCTAGTTTTATAGTTTTGATGATGCCACATACTCTTTATAAAAAGGATTTAAGGTCATACAAACTCATTATACTAATAGAACTTATTGTTCATATACTTAAAGTGAACTGACCATTTTTATCCCTATTGTATTTATAATGTACTCATGTTAAGTTACCTTTAAAAATTTATCTCTATCTAAATAGATCATATTAACATTTAGATATAAAATTCTTTGTATACATGTTTGAATCATAAAAATTATTTTGCTATTAATTATCTGGATGGAGATCCCAAGAACACTAGATATTATGACCTTATAATCTACAATGAATATGATAAAATAAATATGTCAGGTGTATTTTTTTTTGGTAAATAGTGTAGCTTATATTAAAGGGTTTTTTCCTGGATCCCAAAACCAGTAGTTACAAAACCCTCAAAGGAGGCTAGCAACTTAGAAGACTAAACTTTAAAAAAGTTTTTTCGTACATGGATAAACATTGTTCACTATACATTGATTAAATGTTGATAAGCCTAATAGCAAACACCCCAAATAGTATTGACGCAAATAATATATGGACAACACCCCAAACATGATTGATGCAGATAATATATGGACAACAGACACCCAAAATAACATTGATGCATATAATATATGTAAAGTTAAAATAACCCTCATGAAACAAACCCTAGTAAGGACCCAAAGAACCATAAACAAAAAAAGACCCATGGCCCTCCATCATGCGTCAACCACCTTCTTCGCAGTGCTTTCCTCAGTCTTTATGATCTGCTTCAGCTTCCCGCTAATGTTGTCAAGAGTACTAATAAGGCTACTGATGAGGATGTTGACAACTTGATGATGAATCTCCTACTCCGGTGCTTCGTTGTTGATTTGCCCACTCTTGGTTGGCTTCATTGACAATGTTTGAGGGCAGATTGTTATCCCAAAAATTCAAGGAATTTTGACTTATTCCCATGTTTTCTAAGAGGTCAGCCGATCTGTTTGCCTCCCTATACACGTCTGCATATCATACTGCCCTATCTTATGATCATGTTTCTGGCTTCCTTGATGGCATTCATGATCTTTCGCGAAGGATTAGAGTTGTTTTTTATATAATTTATGATGTTTAGAGAGTCCCCTTCTATTTCGTAGTTCCCTTTGTGCTTTTGGATGATGGTGAGACCTCTCCATAGGGCATGAGCTTCTATTATGTGATTAGTCTGAATGCCTAGGTTCTCAGAAAAGGCGACCATAATATTATCGCTATTATCTCTGGCCAGTCCTCCTGCCCTTGCCATTCTTGGGTTTCCTTTAGAATCTCCATCAAAATTGAGCTTGAGCCATCCTACCAGGGGGGGTTTCCATGAAGAGGTGTGCCTTGGGTGGGGATGAGTGACACGAGGATTATCTTCCCTAGGGATATTAAGACTATTGAACATAAAAAACTCCAATCCCACATCAAGGGATTTTGTGAAAGGGATGAGTCGGGAGTTCTCTGTGGCAAAGCTGATGATTTTACTAGCAATGGAAGTAGGGTCCTTGGGAGTGTTAGAGAACACCCTACTGTTTCTTTCTAGCCATACCTGCCATAAGAAATGGTGGGTGCACATTTTCTACAAAGATTTTAGCCGAGGGTTTTTGAAAGGATTAGGCCACTGAGTGGAAAAATTTATCAAGGAGTTGGGTTGGACCCAATTGATGTGGAAACTGGACAATAGGTTACTCATTACAACATATGAGAAATTAGATTTAGTGAAAATATGGTTGATGGATTACCAAGCCTTATAGCATAGGTGGCATCTATTGGATACCATCATCCCCCTCTTGATGAGATTATCAGTGGATAGAATCTTGTTTTAAATTTCCAGCCAGGAGAAAACTACCACTTTAGGGATGAGGTGCTTGATCCAGATTTGGCTAGGGGAAAAGGAGCTTGTTGTGGATTGAGGAGAAGTTGGTAGGCAAATTTTACAGAGAAACATCCACTATTTGTTTCTTTCCAAATTAGAAGGTCTTCTCTTCCATCTGTCGGGATCACTATAGTATTCAACATAAAATCCAAAACCCTCGCTACCCTGGTTATGTGCCCATCATTTGAGTTAATGTTGAGGTCTTTCCAGCTTTTAGACCCATTGATGTTTTGGATGAATTCTGCTACTTTACTGCCTATGGTGCCATCAAGGATGGGTTTTAGCACAAATAACTCATCATCTTCAACTAGGGGCTGATCATTGACCCACTTGTCTGTCCAAAATTTTATGGCAGTACCCGTTCCCAACTGCCACCTGGAACCTTTATGGAGAACTTCTCTAACTTGAATAATTGACTTCCAAAAATTTGATCCCTCTTTGGGGATATCTTCATCAGTGAATTCTTTGTTTTGAAGGTACTTCCTCTGTATTATTGACACTCATTCTACGTTGAAACTTGTGTGAATTTTTCAGGCTTGCTTAGCTAGTAGAGCAGTGTTCATATTATTGATTCTTCTAAGTCCTAGTCCCCCTTGATTTTTTGGTTGACAAACCATTTTCCATCCAACCAAATGAATCTTTTGTTTCTCCTCTATGTCGCCCCACAAGAATATTTTTTGTATTTGTTCAATTTGAGTGTAAACTAAAACAGGGGCTTTGAATACTGAGAGGAAATAGGATGGGATGCTTTGGAGGTATGCTGCGGTAAGGGTGATTTTACCTGCTTGGGTTAGAAAAGCCCCTTTCCATCCAACTAAATTTTTGTTTATCCTTTCCACCACATGACTCCACATGGACAATTTGGGACAACTGTAAAAAAGAGGAAGCCCCAGATAGTGAGTAGGGAACTCACCAATGCTACATTGAGGAATACACCCAATTTTAATCTTCCTGAAAAGAGGGATATTGATGAATAAGCTTTAAATTTTGGTATAGTTGATTTCTTTCCCAACTGCTTTCTCATATAAATCAAGGATTTTTTTGATCATCTTAGCCTCCACTACTGAAGCATAGGTAGTGAGTATTGGGTCATCCACAAATTACTGGTGTGATAGCGGGTTTAGACTCGATGCAACCCTGATCCCTATGATATTTTTCTCACTAACAACACTCTTAAGTGCTCTTCCCAGAGATTCAACGAGTATGATTAAAAGGATGGGTGACATAGGATCTCCCTGCCTGATGCCTGTGCCACTAGGGAAATAACTTGCGGGTGATTCGTTAACCAAGACTGAGAAATGTGGGTTGGAGATGTAGCCTCTGATTACATTTATCCATTCCCTGTGAAAACCAAATTTTTAAAGAAAAATCAGGAGGAAATCCTTGTTTACTCGATCAAAAGCCTTACTGATATCTAATTTGAGAAAAAGGGTTGCTTTCTTGTTTTGGGAAGCTGAATGGAGGACTTCATGCAGGGTGATTATTATGAATGGACCTTCCTTTGACCGAGATACCCTAGCAAGGATCTATAATGAGCAGGAGGATTTCTTTGTCTTGTTGTCAAGGCTTTGGAAAGAATCTTGTATATAACATTACATAGACCGATGGGTTTGTAGTCATTCATGGATTTGCACTCAGGGCCTTTAGGAATTAAGGCGATGAAAGTGGCGTTGGTGCTTCTAGGGATGGCTTTAGATTTTTGCATGTGAATAATGGCTTTGCATATGTCAACCCCTATGATATCCTAATAAGCTTAAAAGAACCTAGGGGATAAGCCATCAGGCCCCAAAGCTTTATCAGGGGCCATGGAGAAAAGAGCCTATTTTATTTCTTTATTAGTAAGGTCCTTGATGAGCATGTCATTCATTTCAGGGGATATCAGATTTGGAATATGCTGAAGAAGCTGATCCTAATCCTGTTTGAAAACAATGGAATTTGTCCCCAACATTTTTTAAATAAAGTGACTACTTCATTTCTGATGAGGTGGATGTCTCTCAAACTTGTGTCGTCACTATTTATTAACTCCATGATCTTGTTGGAGCTTCTATGGCGAAGGGTGGAAACATGGAAAAATTTCGTGTTTGAGTCCCCGTCTTTATGCCACAGGGATCTAGAATTTTATCTCTAGTACATTTCTTCCTTGGCTAGAATGTTGTGGTAATCGACAAGGAGATTTTTATCTTCATTCCTTATTTGTATGCTCATTTGCCCTTTCTGAATTTGCTCTTCTATAGCTTTGAGCTTATTGATGATTTGCTCCTTATTTTCAAAAATGTTACCAAAAACTTCCTTGTTCCATTATTTTGATGTGGTCTTTGATTATTTTGAGCTTTTGGGTAACTTGAGTGATGGGGGATCCAACCACCTGTTGTTGCCACCACCTTGCAATTTGATTACGTAAATCTGGGTGAAGAACCCACATTGCCTCAAATCTGAAAGGGATCCTGAAAAATGGAGGC
This sequence comes from Wollemia nobilis, assembly GCA_028583015.1. Taxonomy (NCBI): domain Eukaryota; kingdom Viridiplantae; phylum Streptophyta; class Pinopsida; order Araucariales; family Araucariaceae; genus Wollemia; species Wollemia nobilis. The sequence goes on from JAQPPZ010000883.1 coordinate 871,903, forward strand.
TTGTTAGTTTCAAATAGGAGAGGGTTGTGATCTGAGACAATTCTGGGCAGGGAGATGAGGGAAGCATCACCAAACAGTGGTATGGCTTCTTGATATAGAAATAATCTGTCTAGATTAACCTGGATCTGATTGTTCCCTATTCTTATGTTATTCCATGTGAACTGAGCTCCCTAAATCTGGACATCCATTAGGTTATTCTCAGTGAAAAAACCATGGAAGTCCTAAATACTTTTGATTGGAATGTCATTTCCTCCTGCCTTATCTTAAGGATAAAGGGGGGAGTTGAAATTCTCGACCAAAATACAAGGGAAGTTTTTGAAAGCCTTCATAACTTGACTTAATTGGTTCCAAAAGGAGCTCCTACTGAGGGGATTATTTGGGGCATAGATATTAGACAGGATCCAAGATTGATCCTTGTCTTTGCAAAAAAACATGATGTTTATAACTCTATCGAAGGACGAGATTACTCTACCATCTACTTTCTCTGGATCCCAAAGGCATAAGAGACCCCTAGATGGGCCTTGGTTGGGACTAAAAATGCTTCCACTATTTTTCCAAATGGTGTTGCCCGCCTTGCATGCTTTTGATTGATCTAACTTGGTCTCTTGGATAATGAGGATTGTTGGTTTGATTTCTTTTCTAACAGTTCTAACCAGCCTCTGCTTGGCCGTGTTGTTGAGACCCCTCACATTCCATGAGAGTATGCTCATTTGGAAACTTTGGATGATTTCTTGCCCCCTTTTGACTGATGCACAAGGGGTTTGGATAATTTGGGATCTTCCTTCGGGTAGGTAAACATTTTTGGTACAAGGGTTGTTTGAACTCCATTGGCTATGTCCTCAACGGTTTGGCTTCTTATTTACTCTTGGATATTAGGACTTCCTATTTCTTATCATTTCCAACATCCACACACACTTTTTTGGAGCTTCGAGTGTTTTTGGGACTAAAATTTGCTCTTGTTTTCTCGACAACCTCTTGGGAAAAAAGACTTTCAGGAGGGGATCAGGGGAACCTAGTTTTATTGGAGATAAAACATGGCTGTTGGTGGGAAGGGGATACTACAAAACTTCTTTGGTGGTGGGGATTTGGAGGTCGACATTTAGGTCTGACATGTCATTTTATTGTTGAGTGAATAAAACTTCATTTATTTCTAAATTAGAATGAGTGAGATTTTTTTGGAATATCAAACCGATAGGGGTGAGCGAATAGTGAGCTTACTTGAGCCTGGTCCTCTGATTGTTCTGGTTGCACTTTTTGCTTCCCTTTAGGGTTGTGCCCTGGTGCTTGCTGGAGAGTGTTTTTGTTGTATATTTTCTTGGTCTTTTGCATAGGGGGCTTTCTAGGGAAGCAAAAGCCTTGGTTCCTATACATATGGTTTCCAGAATCTACCTCTTTCTAAGGTTTGAGCGAGGGGTAGTGGGACTTGAGGTGTCCTTGAGTTCGGTATTCGATGCAAAATGTTGGTTTGTTTTCATACTCTATGGCCTGGCAGTGATGAAAAGAACCATAGACTAAATTGATTTGAGTTGGGAGTTGGGAATCAAGATTTGCGTTGATGCATATTCTAGCTTGGGTCAACCTGGTGCAAGCTTTGGTGGTTGAATCCATGGCCACCATTTCCCTATGTATCTGTCTATTATTTGTAGGATATCTTTATGCCAAAATTGGCTAGGGAGTCCCAGAAGACGAACCCACACTAGAGCAAAATTTATGCTTTGATTTTTGACGTTAAAATATTCCCCCCATATATGAATGAACAAATTTTTTTCCCATAGAACCACGACCCCCCTGTTAGAATACGGGTTGCATCTTCGGGATTGTTTAGGCGGATTTGAAAAAACCCTCTAGGGAGAGCTACAATATCAAGATTCCTTGAAACTTTCCACACAGTAGTGGCCCATCGTCGAATGGACTCCATGTTCGATCTACTGCCAACGAACTTCCCAATCAAAGAGTATTCTTCTAAAGAAAGATATTTGTCCATTAGGGTTTCTAGAATCATTAAGTCTTCTCTGACTGCTGTCAAAGGGCTTTGGTCCTTGGTATATTTTTGCAGTTTGGTACTTGTGATCTTTTCAAGATAAGATGCAGACCCGGAGGGCGTAGCGCCGGTCTCACCTACTTTGGGATAGCCCTCATTCTTTTTCAGGGGTTCTTTCCCCGAGTCTTTCTCTCGCCTAGTGGAAATGTCTGTTTCAACATCAACATATGACTCATAAGTGTCCTCCCCTATAGCAAAGCTAGGAATCTCACCTGGTTCAAAGTTCCCTATCACTTGCGCACCCAATACATTTGCGCCAAAACTTACCTGAGAGAAAATGCTTGCCATCGCTCTTCAATGCTCTTTCCAATCAGCCTCCAAACTGATATTAATATGTCAGGTGTATTTAATTCACATATTTACATATCTATTTATTCTTGACTCCATTGGAGTTTGCATTAGACTAGTGTTCAATATGGTTTTTATTTCCTCCTCTTGAAGGTTGGTGTCTTCTTGGATATATAAATATAGTTTTATTCTATTTCTTGAGCATTATTTTGTGCAATAATAACTTCTTCACTTTATAAGAAACACCTTTAATTTTTATTGCAATTTATGTTCTATCAACTAACACAAACCTATAATTTTAGGTCTTGAAATCACTTCAATATGAAATCTGAATAATTGATCAATTAAAAAATTTGGAAGTTTCTTATTTTTTATCATATTAACGATTATCTTTAATTTGTGATAGTATTTTCTTGATAAACATATGTTCTTATTATATCTTCTCCATATCTTGTATTCCCATTCTTCTTATCACTTGTGAAACTTCTTGAAAATAAAGATCATTTATGTTTCTTACTTCATGAATAGATCTTTTGCTCATACAACAAGTGTAACACAACTTGACTCCTCCATAGATAGTCTAGGGTATCCTCATACATAAAAATACTTGATCATGAGGTTTTAAAATAAGCTAGTATATACCTTAAATTGTTTATATGTCATGATTGTTATCCAGTTTCTCTATTTTTATAGTTTTTAACCATGCCACATACTCTTTATAAAAAGTATTTACGTGTATTTAATGTTTATTTAATTCACATAATTACATATGTTTTTTTTTTCTTCATGAATTGACTTTTGCACAATCTTTCAAAGCCATAAAAATTTCTTACTAAATAGTTCATGTACTAGCTTAAGTTATTTAACTATTTTTGCATTGTAGAAATATCTTTGAGTTTCTTTTCATCTTCTATTTCTTCTCTTGGTAGAAATGGAATAATATTTTCTTTGTCATCTTCTTCCTCATTTTTGGCTTATATATTCTAACACATTGTTAGGCCATCTCCATGGTAATGGCATAAGACACATTTATGTTCCTGAAGGCTTCTTTTTAGTAGTTGGTATTGTTCTTGATATTGGTAATGATAGATAAACTAACTCTATGACTCTTATGTCAAATTATTCTAATTCTTGTTTTTTGGTTTCTTCTGATATGACTCCTTTTGGATCTATAATAAACATTTTTGGTAAAGGTCTAAGTTTTACATTTAAAATTTTATTGTTTGCTTTTGCATGATCTATCATTTTGACCTTACTTTCATTGAAACTTTTTCACAACAATATTATCATAGATATCTTTAGGCCTACTAGTTTTTTCTCCAAAGATTAACACATATGACCCTAAAGGTGTGTCATCTATATCTATGTCCATGTGTGCATGTTGGATTGTGTATGTGTTGTTTGATGAAGAAGCAATCTTCATTTGTGGTGCTATGAAACTTTTTGTAGTTGAAAGCATTGATGTAACAACAACTAATGCTAATGGAGACATATTTAACCATGGATATTTCTTTTGTTATGAAACCAATTCTTTTATTTCAATTGACTCTTCTAGTTTTTGTTTATCTAAGGGTTATTCCTTTTTTTTTGCAGCAGCTTCTACTTTTTGTCTTAGAATTTATTGTTCAAATTCTCTCCTTTTTCTTACTACCTCCTCTAGGTATAGTTATGTTTTAGTTTTATCTGGTATTTGATGTACCCTCTATAACAAGATTTGATGAATTTAATTTGTGTATTTCAAATTTTGTTGAATTTTAACACAAGTTTAAAATTTGATTAGAAATATTGGTTAGCTTTAGTAAAGGTGGAAAGCTTTGGAAACGAGTATAAGTAACTAAGCTGGACATAAACTATACAAATCCAAAATTAATAATATAAGCGATACAACCTTAAACTACACATGAAAGTGATAACATTCACACATCGATGTAATTGTTGGGTGCATGTTATATTTAGTCTTGGAGCAAGTTCTTTTGTTGTCATTTAACATGCTATTTATTTATAATTATTTCCTCCTGATGAATACATAGTGTTTTCTAATATTTCATTTTGAGTCAGAGTCCTCAAGGATATTTTGTGCTTCTCCAAATGGCCTCTTGCTATTTTATATACATCTTATAAATCTCATTGGTTGCTATATCATCATGGTTGTTATATCCCATCTATGAATGACATAGACAGTTGTGGAGGTTTGACAATCCCCAAAGAGTGGGCCACACAGTTGACTAACCTGGTAGCAACTTGGATCTCCCCGTGGTAAGAATATTGGCAAAAGGTCAAATATTGACAATAAGGCAATATCAGAATACATTATTTCAAAGAGGATATTTAATTTGTTTTTCTCCTCTATCCTCCTTTAAGCAAACTTAATCCTCTTCAACATACACTTGTGTATCTTCTTCCACCTTCCCTTTTGAGTATTTTTTAAGAAAAAATTATCTAAAAATAATTATTTCTCTTGGAAAATTTTTATTGTACCTGGTGGTTAGATTTTTTATTTATTTTTCCCTAGAGTGTATTGTGTAGTAATAAGTTGCATAAGAAACTCCACTTACCTTGTGTAGGTTGTGCTTAGGAAGCAATATTATTGTCTTTACTTTCAATAGTTGGATCATCCTCAAGACTCAGAGCACCAACTCTAGCCAGGTCAATTGGGTCAATATTTTCTATCCATCAAGTATCATGGACAAAGCTTGACTAGAAGCAATCAGGTATTTCAACTATGTTGTCTCCATTAATGAAGAAAATTTGTGCTTGTGATTAGATCTACCTGTATAACTATACTTTCTTATTTTTTGGGGGGATATGTTTGTAGAAATAGCGAGGACTATTAATGTGGGATTCACCAATTCCAAGATTTTGTAAGAAATAATTCAATGGACCCTGAAAGAACTAGATGTCCATGTCAAAACTTCTCAAATATGGAAACTCTTGGTTTTTTTGAGGTTCATGACCACTTGATTTGGAACGATATTGACAAGATATATACCGAGTTTATTTTACATGGAGAACAACCCTCTAGTTTTGGAAAATATGCATGAGCATGTGCTCTGCCATTAACGAGGGTACAATTACTAAATATGTATAATATGACATCGTTAGAATGGTCAATGATGCATACATATTATTCAATATCAATTGTTCAAAGAGTGGACAAGAAATACGAGATGATGTTGAGTTCCAATCACCTTATGGAGCAGTTTCTATTGATGAATATCATAGCTTGCTCGAAGATGTCAAATGACCATTATACCCAGGTTGTACAAAGTACACAAAGTTATTGATGATCACTAAATTGTATAATATCAAAGCAAAACATGGTTGGTCAAACAAAAGCTTTGACGACTTACTAGACTTGCTGAAAGATATGCTCCCAATCTATAAAACAATTTTAGAGTCCACATATGCAGTGAAGAAAATTATGAGGCTTTTGGAATTAGATTATGTAATGATACATGATGCATCAATGATTGCATTTTATATTGGAAATATCACGAAAAGAAATAAGATTGCCCAACATGTAGTGCATATCGATGGAAAATTGACCCTCATTCACAAAAGGTATGAATTAATGCTCCTACAAAGGTGTTGAGGTATTTACCCATTATACCGAGGTTGAAGAGAATGTATAGGTAAGGGATTTTATCATATCATTAGCTTTGTTGTGTTTGTTTCTTTCAATATTGTTAGATGTAGTTGAAGTGAGTTGCTTTCTTCCTGTAGCTCTACAAAGGTTGTGAAGGCTATGAGGTGACATTCCTAGCACATAATTTAATATGGAAATATGCGACATCCAGTTGACTCCCCAGTGTGGAAAACTATAGATGTTAAGTGGAAAGATTTCATCGATGATCCATGTAGTGTACAACTTACAATGGTAACCGATGGGTTCAACCCTTTTGCTGACTTTAGTACTGCTTATAGTTGTTGGCCCATTATGTTGGTCACTTACAACCTCCCACCATGGATGTGGATGAAGAGGAAATATTCAATGCTCACCTTGTTAATACCTGGCCCTAAGCAACCAGACAATGATATTGATGTTTATCTATAGCTATTGGTTGATGACTTGCATGAAATATGGACTAAAGGAGCAAAAATGTATGATGCATTTTCCAATACTACGTTTAATATGAGAGCAATAATGGTGTGGGCCATCCATGAATTTCCTAGTTATGAAAACTTGTCAGGATGTATGACAAAGGGAAAGTCAACATGTCCAATATGCGGGGAGAACACTTGTGCAAAATATCTTAAATGCAATAGAAATATTTCTTACATGGTCCGCATAAGATTCCTTCCTCCAGATCATCCGTTTTGTCATCAGAGAATGTCTCTCAATGGCAAATAAGAGCTTGATAAACAACCCAAACCTTTAAATGGAATGAAAATACTAAAAATAGTACAGGGAATTCTACCAAATTGGGGAAAGAGAAACTCAAATAAAAGGAAACACAACACGAATGAGGATATCATGTTTGTTCCTATAGTAGGATGGAAGAAGAAATATATATTCTTCAATCTACCGTATTGGGAGGTACGACATGTAAATTTTGTTTTTGTATTTGTTCTTATATCTCTCAATGTTGAGTAATTTTTGTTTGATGTTGCTATCTATGAACAACATATTCTAGTTCGTCACAACTTGGATGTGATGCATGTGGAGAAAAATATCTGCGAATGCCTATTTAGAACACTGCTAGGTATCGATAGAAAGTCAAAGGATGGCAAAAATTCCCATGAGGATTTAAAAAATATGGGTATTAGGAACACATTGTGGCCAATAATGGATGGAAACAAGATATATCTTCCACCAACATCCTACAATCTATTGAAGATTGAGAAAGAAAGGTTCTATCGTACACTATACATTATGAAAGTATCAGGTGGATATAGTTCAAATATTAGAAAATGAGTCTCTATGAAAGAACTTAAGATCCAAGGCCTAAAATCACATGATTGACATGTTATCATGCAATAGCTTCTTTCGGTAGCGCTACAACATTTTCTTGATAAGCCAATGCAACAAACCATTTGTCGGTTGTGAATTTTTTACAGGGATATATGAGCTAAAGTGGTGGATCCTGTATAAATAGAGAAATTATCAATAGAGGTCATGGAGATGTTATGTTTGCTCAAAAAGTACTTCCTCCTTCATTTTTTGATATCATGGTGCACGTACTATTCACTTGGTATAGGAGGTACGTCTATGTGGACATGTACAATATCAATGGATGTACCCTTTTGAGAGGTTTGTATGCATTCATCAATTTCATAAACCACCATTTTTCTAAATTTTGTAGTGTCTCATCTAAATAAAATTGTTTGTTTCATTTCTTATAATTATGAAGATTTTAAAGGGCTATGTAAAGAACCGAGCTAGGCCCAAAGGTTGTATTGTCGAACATTATCTTGTAGAGGAATCTATTTTATTATGTACAGACTACATGAGAGGTATAGAAGCAATTGATGATCACCTTGGTCACGATGAGGTATGAAGTGATGAGGACGAATAAACTATAATCGATGGGAGGTCTTTATCCAGTGGTGAAGACTTTGATTTAGATGAAACTTCTTACGAGCATGCCCATTAATGCATTCTCTTTAACATGGATGAAGTTCAGCCTTAGGTAGAGTACGTAAATGCTTATTTGTTGTGGTTATATATATGGCAAAATATTATTTAGATCCAACTAAGTTTGATAAAATTTGAGACAAATCAAGAATCACCTGAAGAGTATCAAGGAATCCAACCCCCATGCAATGAAAGATGAAGCGGTGTTGCAAAAAATCCATAATAAAAAATTCATCACTTGGCTACGAGATCAGGTTATTATTTGCTCTCTTGAATATGATCTGCGACATTTATATTGATTGTCAACTACTGAATGTCATGTAATATTCTAAAATCATCTTTAAACTATTCTTATTTGTTTCAGTTTCATGGAGATGGAATACAACATAATGACAATGACTTCAACATAATAAAATCGTTGGCATGTGGTCCGAGGAAAGCTGCAACCAAACATTTGGGCTATTTGATCAACGATTATAGATTTCATATCAAAGACAAAGAGGACCAAAGAACAAATCAAAACAATGGTGTGTGTGTCAATATGTAGAGCAAGTGCAAAAGACACAAACCCAGTGCTTCAAACAATCACATATTATGGTGTTATTAGGGAAATAATCTTGTTGGATTACTATCGATTTCGATACCCCCTATTCAAATGTGATTGGATGAATGTTCTTGATACGAGGAATGGATGTAGAAAGGATGAAATGGGCTTCACACTGGTCAACATGAATATATTACTTGGTCGGGATAGACTAAAATATGATCCATTTATCCTAGCATCGCAAGCCAGACAACTCCTTTATGTAAATGATCCACTTGATACCAGCTGGTATGTGGTTCTCACATCACCTCCAAGAGAGATCAAAGATATTGAAGCAATGTCAGTGTCTCTGGAGTAACAAATTTTGTTGGATCTAAAACTACACAAGATACAAATGTAAATGACAATAATATTCAATATGTTTATGAAGAATGTGAGGGTACATGGTTGGAAGCCTAATTACTATACTTAAAAAGTAGTTATAATTAATAGAAATAATTAACAAGTGTTGTTAGACATTTTTTGTTCTATTTTTAGAAAATGCTAGTAGATAATTAATGGGTAGCCAAGCTAGGAGTGAGGCGAGTAGGTATCCTAAGCATGAGGTTGGCCAGTTAGATACAAGAAGGTAATTTGGTAAAAAGAGAGAGAGAGAATGCAAGTGTTGCTAGGGCATTAGGATTAAGAGTCTAATAATTCATACATGTTGTGATGTGTTGAAATGAAGGTTTATTGTGTTGAGTGACTGTTAGTTATGAAATTGATGTTTCGTGTTTGACTCTTAGTCCTAGTCCTTAGCAATAGTACTTGATTTACATAAATGGATATTTATGTATCTAAAGGAAGTCTTAGGATACCCTCTCACCTCATATTTTATGGTTGGGGTAGGTAGGGATGTTTAGACATCTAACTCGTTATATGGAGGGCTCAGGTTGTCCATTCACCTATATCTATAAATAAGAATTGCACTTGAAATAAGAATTTTCCATTTACATATATAATTAGAACTAATTTTGCACTTGAAATATGACTTTTCCATTAATTTAGCATTCTTACAACCGTGCTTTCTATTTCTCCACTAGACATAAACACATTCTTCTTTATTCAAAATAAATTGTGTAATGCTAAGCTTCAAGATCCAATTTGTCAATATTTTGATGGCAACCTTGGTAGTTGTAGCATTCTATTTATTGTATTTTGATTGTGGACTTTGAAATCTATGCTACATTTTCTCTTCCAATGGTTTACCCACTAAAATATATCCTATTTATTATGTATTTTGGGTTTACCCATTGTGGTTATATTTACAATGGTTTATTGTTTTATCTCTTAGTCACTTCTTGAGCTCCTTGGGTTATTTTTGCCCTAGTACTTAAATATTCTAACCTAGTGTGGTATTTGAATTTCATTTACCTCCTTTGGTCACTCTTGGACATAATATAATTGATTTCTTTCTTGCTTTTGTACATGTAAGAGGTGCAATAGATCATTGTTGTTTGTAAATAATAACTTGGTTTTCATCCAACAATCTAAGAGAAAATATTCCATATATTATTCAAAATAAACTGTGTGTAATGCTAAGCTTCAAAATCCAGAGCACAGAGCACAAAGAGATGTGTGTAATGCTAAGCTTCACATTTAAGCATAAATTTTTATAAGACTATCATAAATGTTTGATTTAACTTTTAGTTATATTTCACTTCCTTTCTCAAGTGATTCTTTCAACCTTCCCCTCAACGTTCTTTCTCAAGTGTTGTTTGTTTGCATTTTGAGTTGCCTGTTGGTTGTTCACATTCTGAGTTGACTATTGGTTGTTTGCATTTCAAGTTGATTGTTGGTTGTTTGCACTATGTCCTAAGTGGTTGTTCATGCTCTAAGTTGACTATTGGTTGTTTGCATTTTGAGTTGACTGTTGGTTGTTTGCACTATGTCCTGAGTGTTGTTGGTTGAGTGTTTGCTTTACATCTTGAGTGACATTTTGAGGGCCATTGTTAGCTTGTAGTATGGCTCACTATAAGCGCTCTTCACTTGGTAGCTTGGTCATTGAATAATACACTCTGCTTGATGGCTTGGCTCACTGAATAATGTGCTTCGCTTGATGGCTTTGTTCATTGAATAATGCACTCCTTTAGATGGCTTGGCTTAGGTGCTCCTCTGGTTGGGCACTATGCTAGTTTGGATTTAGGTGCTCCTTTGATTGAGTGCTATGTTGTTTCAGCTGAGGCAATGGTGAATTTTACTCCTTTCCTTGATTCTAACATGTCTCCTTATTCATCAAGTTGAAGTTGTGCTCTCTTTTTCTCTAAAGAACCTCAACTATAAGATATAAGTGTGAATGATTAGTAAGAACTTGCTAGGATGGCAACACTAGCCATTGATATTTTGTTTTTCTTATTTATTCAAGATAATGAGTAGTGACAAGTAGTATCTTTGCTAGGCACAGAGCACAAAGAGATCAACAAAGAACACATCATGCCAAAATTATTTGTATACAAGGGCCAAGAAACATAGGAAATAAAAATGCTTTCATTATTTGTATCTACAATGTACAACATCTCCATGTATTATCGGTCCCAGTGATCTGTGCAGAGAGCTATCTGAGTACTTATCAGAGAAATACATATGGGATCATCGATAGGCTTGGCTATGATGGTCATGTCACTTAACACCATCATCTGTGCATAATCACACAAATGATCATAATGAAAAATTATAGGTATATGTGCATCAACACCATTTAAAATTCCTTTTTTAACTAATGTTGATTTATAATGAAGAAAGAGAATTTGTCATTATAATGACTATCTCACTACCTTGCTTGAGATGAGAAACATGTTGGTTAAATGATTAATGACTCCCTATTTCGTTAGAAATTATATTTTCCTAATCCTTCAATCTATTGAGTTTTAGGGTAATCAAGTTAAATGCTTATTGGATTCTTTTGATTGACGTCTATCAACTCTTCAATTTTTGAATGGTCTCAAGAAAAATGGAAAAGGATATGCATTTTTGTGGCCCTATTTTTAACTAACTGGAAGGGCTTTTATGAATAAGTATTTTTTTTTAAAATATTCTTTAGCTTGATTCAATTGTGTCCACATTTAGAAATTTATATGGAAAATATTACAATTTGTGTACTTAACCCTATCTGGGAATAATACTGTCAAATTTTTCCAAGTTTTATGTTCCTCGGATGTTGCTAGGTTGATAGAGTCATAGTCTTATTCTTGAACAATAAAGGTTGCAACTTCTTTTCAGCCACACTTCTAACTCACTATGTTCAATGTGTGCAAGGTATTAAGCCTACATGAGATATTGGCTTCATATAGTAGTGTCCACTATGTAGGGACACTAGTACCATTTGTTTTGAAGCCATCAAAAATAGCCAAGGCCAGGTCCAAAAAGGAACATTAGCATCTAACTGCAGCTTATTTAGTTTAAATTTGAAGCAACATCACTTGCCTTAGTGCTGAGATCTATGGTTTACCAAAATAATCCAAGATCAAGCAGGAATTGACATGATTGAATATTGTTGCAATACTTGTACCATTAGTTCCTTATGTTTCACCTGTAGCAATGTAAGTCATCAAGAATTAAAGCTAGCAAGCTAAATAAGGATACTATAAATTTATATTTCATTTGATTAATATGACCATTGAATGAATATTTTTATTTTCATAATTTTTTTGATAATGCAGGGAATGATTAGAATTTTAGGTTTTGATAACAGACCAAATACTGGAAAGGTCTTGATTTTTGTCTTTGTTTTTGTTTATGATTATATCATATATATATTTTATTTCTTGCATAATTTCAACCAAATTAAGATGGTGATTTGATAATTTGGTTAACACAATGTTTTAGTGAAAACTGGTAATTTAGAGGCAAGGTGTATTGTAACTATATTATTGAGTATTAAGAGAAGTGGTCATCCAATATGAAAACACCTATTAAACTGATAAATATTGCGACATTGCAAAAAATGAGCACATGAAAAATAACTTCAATTGTTTCTAATATGATATGAAACTAAGATGTGATTTATGAACACAAAAAATTGTTATTAGAAAATACTTTGCTTTTATGCATTGCTTTAGCAATTTCAATAAAGTTTTTCAATATTTTTATTGTTTATTTTTGGAATTTGATATATTTGCATGTATTAAATTGATTTACGATCAGATATTATTATCATGTGAATATTACAATATTTTGCAAATATATTTTTAGAGTAAAATTGTAACTATATATATTTGGAAAGTAAATTGTTCATTGTTGAAGTTTGATATAATTACATGTATTGAATTGGTTTATGATCCGGAGATTATTATTTTATGAATATTAAAGGATTTTGTTAATATTTTCTTAGAGTAAAACTGTATCTTTTGAATATTAGAGTATTTTGTTAATATTTTATTAGAGTAAAACTGTAACTATATGTATTTGGAAAGTAACAAGTTATACAGTTCTATCATCATGAATAATTTCTAGCTAGTAGATATAACAATATTTTTGTATTCTTTCATCCTTAGCATTGGAGGAACAGAACAAATTAAATTTTCACATATATTTTTTGAAATTAGTGGTTTACTATGGGACATCCCCTATTGGTTTTCAGTTGCTCTTTGCTCTTATACACTACATATATAGGCATAGTTATAACACATGAAAAGGAAACAATGAGAGTGGAAATTATTGTTTTGCAGTGATAATTATTTGGAGCCCCCCTGGCGGGGTTTTCGAGGGCAGTGCCCCCGAAGCTAAAAATAGATGTTTTTTTCTCTATGTAAATATGGACCGTTTGTTATTAGGTCATAGATCGGATGGTAGATTTTAGGCGGTTTTTTACCCTAAAATTGTAATGCACTTTTATAAGAGGATGTTGTATGGCGGTTGAATGTAATGTTTTTTTGGTGCACGACTATGTAGAGAAGGGTTTTATAGACGGAATAAAAGGCCTGGTTATTTTTCTCCATGGACATAGCCCAAATTGGGTGAACCACATTAAATCTATGTCTCTTGTGTATTGCATTATTCTTCTATGTTTTATTTTCGCATTTAATTATTGCTCGTGTTTTGTTATTTAATCCTAACACTATGGGACATCCCCTATTGGTTTTCAGTTGCTCTTTCCTCTTATACATTACAAATATAGGCATAGTTATAGCACATGAAAAGGAAACAACGAGAGTTGGAATTATTATTTTGCTCTTTGGAGTGGGCATTGTTTCCAAAGCTGCCAAAGCTTGACTTTGCTTTTCTCGCATCCTTTATATATATATAGACCCTAAGAGGGTTGTTTAAAACTGCCCTCTTAGGCCTAAGAGGTCTTAGTCCTAAGGGGGTGGTTTATAACTGCCCTCATAGCCCTAAGACGATGGTTTTTTGAGGTGATTTTTAGTTATTGTCGTATGTTGTGAACTTTTTACGATACCCTCATAGACGAAAATTGGATAATCACCTTTAAAGGTCTTTAAGGGCGGTTAAAAATTATCGTTAAAGTCCTTTTTTAGCGCAGTGAAACTTGATTTATGATCACATAATATTTTAATGCCATAACCAAGCTAGATGAAAATTTTGGGGGAATTAGGAAAATAACCCAAAGTATGAGAGATTTCTTAGCTTTTATTCAAAACAATAATCTATGGAAGGTTCTGTTTGAAAATGACAACTTTGCATGAATCATCAATAGGAGAGGCAAAAACCTAATAGCAAAAAAAATAGACATATGCATACTCTTATATCATTGGCTAGATGAAGGGAATTATGCTAAAATTAATACCTAGGATAGGTTCAAATCACTAGCCAATAAGATTTAAAATGGTGGTAAGTGAATTCAGAAAAATATAATATTTTAAATATGAGTAGATGTGGGAAGACCATCCTAAATTTGTTGATATGATAGCACAAATGTGGAATTCTTTAGGAAACGATGGGCTATATACACTTCCAAAACAAATTAAATCAATGACATCTAGACTAAAAGAATGGAAGAAGAACACTTTTGGAAATATTTTTGAGAAGATAGAACTAAAAGAAAAACTCTCAAAATTTCAAAAAGGTGACAATAACAATCCAAGCTTGGAGGAGAGGGAGTTGTTTAGTGAATATCATAATATTTTGAGAAAGGAAGATAAATTTTGGAGATTAAAATCAAGACAAACTTGGTTAAAAGGAGATAAAAACATAATTTTTTGATAGGATGGAAATCGTACAAAGATCAACATTTATAAGTAGTAGAATTAATTCGATAGAAGGGGTTTGGATTGGAGACCATAGTGAAATAAAAAAAGAGGTAAGTTTTTTTTACTAGAATATTCTAGGATATAAGACATTTGAAGTTTTTAATGATAAACTACTACAAGAAATACATTTAGTAATGATAAATGAAGATAATAGGAAATTGTTATAGCCTATTACTCTAAAATAAGTTCATTTAGCTCTTTTCTCTTTTGATAAGGATAAATCCCTAGGCTTGAATGGGCTCTCTACAATATTCTATCGACATAATTGGGATATAGTGAAGGATTCTTTATTGGTGGCAATGAAATAGTCTAGGTAAAACAATACATACCTTATAAAATAAATGCAACATATCTTACCTTGATTCCAAAAAATAAGGATACATAATTGTTTGATTAATTTAGGCCCATAAACCTTTGTAATATGACATATAAGATAATCTCGAAAGTGGTGGAAAATCGGTTAAGACCACTATTAGACAAAAATATTTTGGTAGAGCGAGGAGGATTTCTGAAAGAGAGACAAATTTTGGACAGGATCATAGTAGTTTATGAAGTTATGCATTCAACAACTTCAAGAAAAGAGAGAGCAATCATCTTAAAACTTGATGAGTAAAGCCTATGATAGGGTTAAATGAGATTTTCTTTTTATAGCATTAGGAAAGCTTTGATTTAGGAAAAAATAGATCAGATGGATTAAAGCTCGTGTATCTATTGTATCATATTCAATGTTGTCAATGGGTTAGTAATATAATCATTTAAAGCCAAGAAATGTCTTAGATAGGAAGATCCTCTATCATCATATTTTTTCATTATTATGGTAGAGATATTGGGTAGGAACTTGAAGAAGGCTAACAAAGATGGGCTAATAGGTGGACTTAAGGCTAGTAATAACATTAACATCATCCATCAACAATTCGTAGATGATACAACCCTTTTTGGGAGGGTAGGGATAAATGAGGCCAGAGATTTGAATATTTTATTAAAGAAATATGAAGAGTGTTAGGGTAGAAAATTAATAGGAAAAAATCCAAAATTTACTTCCTAAACACTCCAACTAGAATCAAAGCAAGGATATGCAAGTTACTTCAAATTGTGAAGGTAAAATTTCTAGCAACTTATCTAGGGATACCCTTATTTGAGGGGAGAATGTGGGTATAATTGTGGAATCCAATTTATAAGTAAAAGTTAGAATAAATTATTAGCATGAAAAGGTAGATGGTTATCATTAGCAAGAAGAGTGTAATTAATTAAATTAGTGTTATAGATCAATCCAACATATTATATGTCCTTGTACACTATGCCAAAATCAATAGAAAAAAGTTTAATCTATATTTATGAGGTCATTTTTGTGTCCAAGTTTACATGATAAAAGAATATTTACTTTGGTGAAATGGAGCAAGGTGTGTGATGATAAAACTAGGGGAGGTCCTAGTTTAATAAATCTTACGAACACAAACTTAGCTCTTAGGGGAAAAGTAATCTGGAGATTGTACAAAGATAGTCAAACACAATGGGCAAGATTTCTTCTAAATATGTTGAGCACAATGACCCATGCTTAATATTTACTTCATTCTCACTACCAAATGGTTTTACACTATGGAATAATTTTAAAAAATCAATTGATTTAGTAATTAAAGGTCTAATATGGGTGGTGGAAACTGGAGAAATTTTTTCTATTTGGATGGATACTTTGTGTGATAAAAAACCACTCAATTTAGATCTAATTTTAAAACCATGGATGAGATTGCTTCAAGATAAATATAGTGATAGGATTTCAAAAATTATGTACAAGGATCAGAAAGGAAGATACAAATGGAAAGAAGATTTTTTTACAAGACATTGATGCTAGGAGGTAGTTGAGCAGAAAGATAACAATAGTGATTATTTTGAGGAGAGCCAAGAATAAGCTACTTTGAAGTTGAATAGCTTAGGAGAATATTGATGGCTTTTCATCTAGATTATCATAGGTCCCAATATTTAGGATCAAATATAAAATTCAATATTTGAGCATTCAATATAAATGGCCAATGTCAATGAACATAACATTCATGAAAATAACAATAATTTAAAATAGATGACAAATATCATTCATGAAATAACATAAAGAAAACTTGCACTAATATTGCTCAAACTGTATACAAGCTTCAATATCATCGATGCTTAAATGAATTACAATTCAGATACTTTTCATGGAGCTTTGTCTCCATAATATAACCTTAGAAAGGTGACTCTTCAATACTTGACTATTGAACTTTGCACATATCTGGAAGATGCATCCTTTCTTATTCTATGCATAAGATAAATCTCTCATATACCTTCACTTTATATCTTGCCACTTGTATACATGACTCTTGACATTCTATTTACTTGCACACTTTACTCTATGACACTTGCACACTCTTACTTGCACACTTTACTATATGACACTTGCACACTTTCTCACGCTACACACTTGCACACATTGTTACATGACACTTGTACACATCCTACACATGGACACATACTTTAGGGAAATATAAATCACACTCCTAAACTATAGACTCACCCCTCAATTTAATTACATATTTATATTTGTATCAAAGGTACCATGGTATTACATCAACATGTACCAAATTTTGTAATATTCTCCAACACCCCTTGTATTACATTATTTGGTTATTGAAGACTTTAGTATTCAATCTATTTCCTTTAGTCCTTTGTATTTATCTTCTTTATCTTCAAATTTTGCTTAATGCCTTTTGTTCTTATTTCTTTTGTGCTTTTCTCAACTCTTCTTCTTTGACTTGCTTGTCTTCATCTTTGATTGTGGTATTGCAACTAGTGTGACTTTTGGATAAAGAGTTAGCAAGTCATCACAATAATACATTTTATGAATATTGGAATTTAAGGATTCCATATTGAAGTTAACATAGGTTACATTCAAATCAAATGTGTCACAACTGGCATCTTTCTTTTCTTATTTTTCTCTTGATAAATCTCAAAAGTGAGTAAAGCCATATACATTACTATGCATACTTCAGTGGATAATATAATGGTATTTTGAGAATTCCACCATGCTCTAAAAAGTTTCTCATGAAGATAGTTGATGAAAGTTGTAAACTTTTCATCTTTTGCATTTTTAAGAATTGAAGACAATCTCATATTCAAATCATTTGACATTTCCTTCTTTCCATCAAAATCATCCATCAAATTTTGTGTATAAAATTTTAGTTTGATAAGCATTTCTTCACTATATTCAGAATTATTTTTGATGATTTCTTCCATAATAAAATCCTTTAATGTATAAATCCTTATTTCTCCTAAATTTTAATCAAAATTTTCAAATTAATAAAAAAATCTTTAATCCCTTTGGAGTAGATTTCCTTATAGTTCCAAAGTTTAATTTTAATCAATCAAAATTTTTAAATCTCACAAATAATCAAACTCTACAAATTTGCAATTTCAATAATCAAACTTCCAAATCCTTTGGAGTAGAATACCTTGTGTCTCCCAAATTTCAATTTTGCAAATTCTTCTTTCAATTTTTTAAATTTCAAAATCTCAAATTTCTTTTGGAGAAGAAAAACTTCTCTCCCCAAAGTTAAAAAAAAACAACTTCAATATGTAACAAATTAACTGAACACAAATATAAATATGCAAAAAGAGAAGTAGATTGCCAAAATGCTCTTTTGTATTGATATTGATACAACTTTTTACAAAAATATTTTGAATTGCCCCAAGTGTGTTGGGAGCAATGTTACAATGCTTCTTGTCTCTCTGGAGTACAATGCTTGTAATAGAAGAGGGGAGATCTTCCGACTCTTCAACAGGATGTGGTGTTCTTCATTTTCTTGTCACAGCTTCAAGGGATGAGTGGGCTTTGGTATCCAGCAAGGGACCACTCCAGCTTCAACAGCTTTTCCAAAGTACCTATCACCTGCACACATTCAAACTGGCAAAGGGATTAGTAGCACCTGTATATATATGAGCAATAAAAACCAATGCTATGCATGAACCCTAAGCAAGTAATCATATGAAACAAGCAACAAAAGCAATTAACAGATATAGCCTTACTAACAAATGAATGCTTTTACTGATCTCTGATGTGAGTGATTTCGTGCTCGGGACTGTGAAAACGTGGACGTGCGGTAGGGAACTAGAAACCATGGACCTATGGTTGTGAAACCGTGGACGCACATTTTTGACTGTGAAACCGTGGACGGGCGGTTTTGGTTGAAGAATAGGTTGCCTCGAGATTCGAACCAACGGTACGGAATTAGGCTCACGCTCGCAATTTCTCGTTGGGTCTAGATGTATTTTGGTAGCCTGTCGGTATGCAAATTCAGCTCCCTTTCTTTGGTGGACAAGATGGCATTTTTATAGGCTTCCTAGGGCTTTGGAGGGAAATGGGAGGTGGCAAGCCTGACTTGCCAAGTGGTAAATCTGAACTGCCAGGTGGAAGGGGTAGTTACAATGAGTCATTCAGTGTGCCTCACTTAACTGGGGTGATGTGGCTGCAAGTGGAGTGGGATGTGGGATCCTGTTTTATGTGAAGGGACAAAGGGGACAAAGTGGATGAGATGTGGCATGGGTGTTGGGAATCTGTCCCATGTGCAAGGACAAGGGGGACAGGAGTGGGTAATATGTGGCAAGGGTGTTGGATGAAGTGTCTGGGACACATGTCCAATGGGTAGGCAGGGTATCCTAAGGTGATTTTCCAGATTTAATAAATTAGGAAAATAGGATAATGTGCAGGATTTTATATCCCTAAGTTAGAACTTAGGCATATATTTTTATTATGCAGGATTTGATGGTGGGGTGGTAAATGTGTTTTAGAAGGTGTCAGATTTTGGTGTCTACAGTTGCCCCTTTTTGTACTGCGTTGTGTACAACACAATGCGGTGCAAAAACTAATGACACTCGACCTTTATTTGATGAATGGACTCAACTCTCTTTGGTGTGGCAAAATGAATGATTGATTTTTTTTTTTTTACCCCCTCGATTGGCAAGTGGGTAAAGAATGAAGCCCATGGGCCAATTGATGAGATTTTAATGATTGAAATGGTTTTTGTTGTTTCATATTTTTAAAATATTTCCTGTGGTGGACTTTTGTCTTAAAATATACCTTTTGGTTTGATTGACATGCATGATTATGAAATGAAGGAACCAATCATCCTAGGCGCTTGTCGTAGTGACTGTTAGCAATTCCTTAATGCACATTGATTTATTGTAATTATCCATGTTTTGTAACCTCATGGAGTGGGCATCAATTTCAACTTTGGGTTGTTTTGTTTGGACTATTGTCACTTTTAACTTAATTTTTTTGGCAAATTTCTTATTGCTTACAAATTTTTGTTTTGTGCGGGTGCGGTTTCTTTTTTAGGAACCGCGGGGCTGCGGTTTCTTACGCTACCCGTAGGTCTACGGTTTTACTCTACAAACCATGGGTCTACATTTTTATGCACGTCTAAAAATGCGGTTTCATGCATTTTTCATCGTAAAAAGTGGTTATTTAAAGGTCTGTTGTCATTTTCATTCTCATTATGCCAGTTGTCATTTGTTGATTAGTGAGTTTGTTGAGTGAGATGGAGATTGGCGAAGGGAGTGGTGGCGGTGGTGGTGGCTCGGCTGGAGCGGAAGGTGGCGTCCGCTATGCTGAGGTAGGTGGTCCTTTGCTTTAGTTAGGCTTTCTTTTGTTTGTTTGTTTTATTTTTTTGGTGTAATAATTTTGTTTTTGTTTTTGTTTTTTGCTTGTTTATTTTTTTTTTTTTTTTTTTTTGTAATTACACTGGGGTATTGTAATATTTTTTTTTTTTTTTTATTAAGATTTTTTTTTTTTTTTTTTTATTTTTTATCACCTAGGGTTAGGTAATTTTTTTTTTTTTTTTTTTTTTTTTTTTTTATTTATCACCTAGGGGTAGGTGAAATTTTTTTTTTTAGGTATTTTTTTTTTAATCATTTTTTTTTTGTTTTTCAGGTTAAGCTCTTGGATGCTCGGCATAGGTGGCCTCGCACTATCCGCAAAGTGCGCAAGGCTCTTATTTATGATGATTGGACTTTTTTAGAGACCATTGGTCTTGATGGATGCGGGCGGCTTGGCACAATCCAGGCTGACGAGGATCTTCTGTCGACGCTTGTTGAGCGTTGGGATCCTGACAGGGATACTTTTTAGCTTCCTATGGGGGAGCTAACTATTACTTTTGAGGATATTTATCAGATTCTTTGTGCTCCTATCGAGGGTCCTACTGTCCACGTTGGCCTCAACAAGAAGGAGGCTTTGTTCCTTATATTTGATGAGTTGTGGGATGTTGAATGCAGTAGGGGAGGTATTGCATACCTTGATCTCTTTACGGCTGGCAGTTTGGGAGCTATTCCAGCCTTCTTGATGTACATATTGAGCAACATGTTATTGCCCAATTCCATGGGATCGAGGATCCCATGGAACCAGGTTCCTATTATCCTTGATCTTATATCTGATCCTCGACGGTTGGCATGGGCTCCCGCTCTTCTATGCCAGATATACAATGAGTTGTACGAGGTGAAGAGGCGGGGGAAAGGGGCTCGGTTGTAGTTTGGTGCTCCAAGTGTGGTCTTGGGAGCACATCATTGTTGGACGAACGGTTGGTCTTCCTTGTACCTATGATGCCACTTCTCCTCGAGCTTATAGGTGGCTGCTTAGTGAGGAGCTCAATCATTCAGTGGTGGGGGCATCAGAGTACAGAGATATTCTGAGCTCACTTACTAGATATTTCATGAGTTGGCAGTCTTGGAGGGGCCTGGATTGGGTGATGGATGCGATAGAGCTTCATCGCATCAGGTGAGGTCGATGGGTTGTTGGTGCCCATCTTAGGGAGATGGAGTATATTTAGTTTTCTCGGGTGCAGCATCAGTTTGGTTTGGTACAGGGTGTGCCTGATGCACTTGTGACCTATAGGTGATGGGGAGACGAGTTAGGGTTACCTGTTGCTCCTAAATTTTGGTGATTGGGAGGTAGCACTTGAGGGTGAGGTGGTTTTGATGGGAAGAAGTGAGGGCGATGAGGGGGATGGAGAGGGGGATGGCCCTCCTCGATGGACTAAGGAGGATTGGGATTTGCTACAGGGGGAGCGTGATAGCTTGGATTTAGAGGTGACTCACCTAAAGGGTGAGTTGGCATGGTACCAGGGTGAGGTGACTCACCTTTAGGGTGAGGTGGATAGTTTACGGGGTGGACCTAGCAATGATGCCCTTGACACAAAGGATGCAGATATTACTAGGCTTGGAGGTGAGGTGACTCGGTTAGAGGGTGAGCTTACCCAGTTACAGTAGGGTTAGGTGGAGGTGACACTACAGCTACTATTGTTGCTCTTCGAGCAGATATTTCTCAATGGGTTGCTCGTGAGGGTGCTGATTTGAGGAGCCTACGCAAGTAGGCTATTTATATTGAGATGTTGGAGAATATTTTGCATGAGCGATAGATTCCTTTACCTATTCCTCCTTCATCATCAGTTGCTACTGCTACCCGAGGGACCGAGATGAGTTGCAGGACTCATCGGTCATCGAGCTCTCATGGGGCTTCTATTGCATAGGGTCCTCGAAGGGACCCTTGGAGATGCTAGTTAGTTGTATTATTTTTTCTTTTTGTATTTTGTGTTCTATTATTTTGCTATGAGCCTTAGTGCTCTAATGTATACAACCTATGGGCATTTTGTACTTTTGAGACCTTTATATATATATATATACATGGCTTTTTATTTTGGTTATCTCATGTGTTAATGTTTATATGCATGCTTCTTGTTAATGCTTTGTTATTGCTTATTTGATGCAATCTAAATATTTTTATGTTTGTTTTATGATAATGAATGCAAACTAATATGTAATATGCATTTTAATTATTTGTTCATGTAACTATATGATGGCATGCATGATGTTCATGTAATCATTTATAGCTCAGAGTAGTTGACCATTTACTTGTTCATTGTTGCAATTGGGGGTTTCCAATCTTGGTGACTTTTTGTGGGTGATGTATGGTGGATATGTATGTGATAATGGAAGAATATGTTGATGGTGATATGGAAGATGGTATGGTTTTTGATATTTAATAGTGGAATATTTTCAAAGACTCAAACACTCTAGTAATGTAAACCATTTTCTTGATCGTTGTCTAACTTTCTTTAAGACCAAGGTGTGTGCAAGTGGAGTTTATTTACTAAATATTTGAGTTGGCGATGACCCTAAGCAATCAAGAACCAGTGCATGTGATTGTGAAGTTAATTGACCCATCATGAGTAAATTGGATGGTACCTGTTATGGGTTTACCTATTAGCTAGCTTACCCGTATGTGCGGTCAGAGGTCTCCCTTTTTTGGGGAGAGACATGTCGCCCTGCATGAGTTTACTCCACTGCCAGTCAAGCGTCTATAGCCCCGGTGGAGGTTCGCTCCATAGTCCAATGATCTGATCTTTAAGCTTTTGGGATGACTACATAACTTTCTGAGGGGAATGTAGTACGATCCTTTTTGCCTTAGGGATCTGTGGTGTGTGTTTGGAATTAATTTTGTATAGAGTTTTGGGGAATCGGATTCTCAACCGAAGTGTGATGAGAATGTGATCCTATCCTTACTACTCTACATTTGTTTAAATTTGGAGCATTATTGTGATAGTGGTGAAAACCACTATTTTTTATTTTGGACTATGTTGCGTGATAGGGTAAGCGAGGAATTTTACTTTTTCGCTTCAAGGTGTACCCAAGTTGGCGTTGTCCTTTTCTTACTCAAAATGTTTTAAGATTTGTAAAAGTGTATTTGGTTCAAGATTGTTTTGGGGTCAATCTACCATACTCAAGACTTTCTTAATGTGACAAAAGTGCTTTGGTCCTAAAGAAAATTGGACATATTATTGAAATTTGGTTTTTCACTAGACATGATTGAGTGACTGAAAATTTGATTGTAGATGTAAGGATAACATGTGTTGTATATCTTTGGTTGAATTGGGAAAAAGCCTTAGGTGGGTACCCCCAATTCTTGGAACTTGTTTTATTTGGTCGTATCATCACCACTACAAAATATTACTGAACATGGGATGGGATGGATGCAATTATATGTTATTTATATTTATATTTTTTTACATGCTTGTGGTATGCTTATGTTAATGCAAAAATGGAATTATTATTTTTTTATATGAATATTTTCATGTGATATGTGAATGCAATATGCGAAATGCAAGTAAAGATATTTCTATTTACAATGTAAAATGTATGCAATGTAGAAATATAAATCTTTTTTTTTTTAGCCATGTACATATATATACATATATTGCAAGTCGATTTATGCATAAAATGCCTTTAGGTGCATTATGTTTAGTGGCTCTGGCTCCAACTTTCCTTCTAAGTTGGCAAGTCTATACGTTCCTGGTCCCAAATTTTGCTTTACAATATATGGGCCTAACCAATTAGCCATAAATTTATCTCTCAAGTGTGGCAATGCATTGGTATTTTGTTGATTTTCTTTGAGCACTAGGTCCCCTACTTGAAATTCGTGAGGATGGACTTTTGCATTGTAAGCACGTTTGATTCTATCTTGATATACTCACAAATGCTCTAGAGCGTTGATGCATTTTTCATCAATAAGTGTCAATTGGTCAAGACGTGCTTGTCTAGCGGTGTCATCATCCATGAATTCCTGTAATGCAATTCGCAAGGAGGGTATCTCGAGCTCGAAAGGTAATATAGCTTCAACACCGTAAACTAATGAAAATGGTGTTGCTCCTATTGGCATTCTGATGCTTGTTCTGTAAGCCCATAGTGCCAAAGGAAGTTGAGTATGCCAATCTCGATGATTTTCTTTGACCAGTTTCTTGAGAATGGATACCATTATTTTGTTGGTTGCTTCAGCTTGCCCATTTGCTTGTGGGTAATAAGGTGTTGAGAAACTGTGTTGGATTTTGAATTTGTTGCACAAGGCTCTAACATCCTTATTCTTAAATGACTTCCCATTATCAAAAATTATTTTTGAGGGTATTCCAAAATGATAGATAATATGTTGAAGTATAAACTCCGCTATTCGAGGTCCAGTCGTAGTGGTCATTGGAATTGCTTCCACCCATTTTGTGAAGTATTCCATAGCAGTTATGATGAATTTATGTTGTCCTGATGAAGCAGGTGATATTTTACCAATCAAATCGAGGCCCCATTGTGAAAATGGCCAAAGAATTTGAATGGGTTGTAAAGCATGTGATGGTACATGAGTCAAATTTGCATGGTGTTGGCACTTTTGGCACTTTTTGACATATTTACAATAGTCATTTTCCATGGTTGGCCAATAGTATCCCATGCATAGTATTCTCTTTGCAATGGCCATTCCACTGAAGTGGCCACCACAAGTACCATCGTGGGCTTCTGCTATAGCTCATTCTGTTTCAACCGAATTTAGACATCGTAATAATATTCCATCATAACCACGTTTATATAACACGTCCCCCAGTAGAGTAAAATGAATTGCTTTTTGTTTGAACATTCTTTTTGCAGTTCGTGTCATTTCTATTGGGAGTGTTCCAGACTTGAGAAAGTCTCTTATTTCATCAAGGTAAGAATTGTAAGGTTCGACATGTATCAAACAAACATTCTTCTCACCTGTAGATTCTGCTCTTTGAATTGATGGTTTTGACACTGTTGTTATGATTAGCGGTTGTACTTCTCCATGCTCATTCTTAGGGATGAGAGATCCCAAAGAAGCCATTGCATCCACGAATCTATTTGTCGAACGGGGTAAGTTACTAATTTCGAACCAGTCAAACTTTTGTAGCAACTTTGTTGCCACTTCATGGTATTGCTTTAAAACTGGTTCCTTACATTGGTATTCTCCTTTTACTTGATAGACAACTAGTTGAGAATCACCAAAAATGCTTAGTATTTTTATTCCCATTGCTATAGTTGATTGAAGGCCTAAGATTAAGGCTTCATACTCTGCATTATTGTTAGTGCATGTGAAGTCGAGTTTGAATGATAAAGGAATTGGTATTCCTTCAGGTGTATAAAACACAACTCCCGCACCTTGTCCTTTCTCGCACTTAGATCCATCAAAGAACATTGTCATATCTGCTTCATCCTCAGAAGAAACCAACTCTTCTTGTTCTGTGATAGAGAATACTGAATCATCTAGAAGCTCAATGATTAGTGGTTTGTCATTATGTAGCGGAGCTTCAACTAGTTGATCAACTATCACCTGACCTTTTATGGATTTTTGACTTACGAATTTGAGATCGAATTCGGTTAAAAGCATTATCCATTTAGCAGTATGGGTGTTGTTGTATGTGCGAGTCATCATGTATCACAAAGGATTTTCTCTAGCTATGACATAGGTAGTATTGCTTAGCATATAATGTCTAAGTTTCTTAGTGGTGAAAACCACTGCTAAGCATAACTTTTCGACATAAGCATATCTTGTTTCGTAACTTACCAATGTTCGACTAATATAGTAAATTGCTTGCTCTTTATGATTTTCATTTTTTTGTGCAAGCATTGTACCTAGTGCAAAATCTGTTGTAGAAATGTATAGGTAAAAAGGGACTCCTATTCGAGGTGGTGTAAGAACTGGTGGTGAAGCCAGATACTTCTTTATGTCATCAAATACCTCTTGACATTCAGTTGTCCAAGAAAATATCACCCCCTTTTGTAACAGGTGATTGAAAGGCCTGCATTTATCTGAGAGTTGTGCGATGAATCATCGGATAGATTGGATCTTTCCTTGTAAACTACGCAACTCTTTCAAGTTCTTGGGAGGTGGCATTTCTAATATAGATTTTACCTTACCTGGATCTACTTCAATGCCTCACTTGGAGACAATGAATCCTAGAAGCTTTCCTGATGTGACACCAAATACACATTTCTTAGGATTTAACCTTACTTTGTGTTCTATCAATCGATCGAACACTTTTTCTAATACTTCGATGTGCTCAAGACGTGTTTTTGATTTAGCAATCAAGTCATCTACATAATCCTCGATGATCTTATGCATATAATCATGAAATATGTACGTCATAGCTCATTGATATGTAGCTCCTACATTCTTGAGTCCAAAAGGCATCACTCTATAACAGAATGTCCCCTAGGGTGTTGTAAATGTTGTCTTGTGTTGATCTTCGAGATTAATTCGAATTTGGTTATATCCCGAGAAACCATCCATTAAGGAAAGCATTTCATGACCAGCACAAGAGTCTACTAGTTGATCGATATTAGGCAAAGGAAAATCATCTTTGGGACATGCTTTGTTTAAGTCTCAAAAATCAGTGCACACACGTATCCCTCCATTCGGTTTGCGAACGGGTACCATATTTGAAAGCCATTATGGGTAATCAATTGGTACTATGAAGTGCACATCCAATAACTTTTGTAGCTCTTATTTTACAATTAATGTGACTGTTGGATGGACTTTCCTAAGCTTTTGCTTGAATGGCTTTGCATCATGTGCCAGTGTAAGGTTGTGGACTACCAGGTCTGGATCTAAACCAGGCATGTCTTTATATGACCATGCGAACACTTCTTTATTTTTCATTAGCATGCTTATTATGCATTCTTTCTCTTCTATGGATAATTCTTTTGCGATTTTGACAATTTGGGGATTATCCGCATCTTGACTAAGGTTCACATCTATAGATTCTTCAATGAGCATGTGAGAACCTTCTTCTAGTTGATGTGGAGTTGGGATGAGGTGGATGTCATCTACCACATTTTCAAATGTCTCTAGGGCTTCCCCCTCTATTTTAGTTTGAAAAACTGAGTTATTTGATGATGAAGGTTGTTGTGAAATATACGCGTTTGAAGCATGCAATAATTCTTCGGACAAGATAAATTCGGCAATGGATGGTGGGGATGAGATCCTATCCATGGCAATGAGGCTAGTGTCGATATGGATTGGCTTTGCCTCATCATATGGATTGCGGAGTGGGGTGAGAAAATCAATAAAAATCATGTTGACTTGATGGAAATGAGGTGGCTATGATTTGAGAGGTGATGACTCATTCTCTCTAGGTTGCAACTGTCCTAATGTGTGTGATTGGTGATGCTCCATGTGATGCCAATGTGATGGAGGAGGTTCTGGTTCAGGACTCTCACATTCTTTGCTTAGCCGAAAGAGAGTGCGGTCTATTGGGAATTTCTTTTGGTACCAGTCATCTCTCCGAATAGATTCTGCATATATTACCTCTTCTTGAGGTTCTTCTGCCTCCTGATTATGTTGTTCATGATGTGCCTCTGCTTGGAGTATTCTTCTAGCTTGCATTTCATGTTCATGATTTAGAAATATCATTTTTGTCTCATCTTCATAATCATCATCGCTTATCCAGAAGCCGTTAGCATTTGTATGAGGTCCCAGAACAAGTTGTGTGTAATCTGGCCTAAGGTCGGCCATTTCTGGTGGATCTTCGTATCCTGGTTCTTGTTGTAAGGCTTGTTCTGAGAAAGTTCCAAACACATGAGGGTAAAAATTGTAGATTAGGTATTCACCATTTATATCATCATCTTCATCATTAGGTTCATCCTCTTTGTCACTTTCTCCTTCTCCGTCTTCGCACTCAATATCCAGTTCTTGGAATGTTTGACTTAGCGAAGAGCTTGCGATGGAAGGTTTGTAACCTAGACCTGAGCGGTCATTTGGCTCTCTATATTCTGGCTCAATAATGCGGTGAGGACCTTGTTCATGTCGTCCAAGTCCATATCCTTGCCAATTAACCCTTTGAAAATATCTCACTGGGAATGATGGGTTAGATAGATAATCAATGTTCTCATTGAACTCTTTTACATGGTCCTCCTCTGGAGGAGATGGACCAGATGAAGAATCGACTCCCCTATATATGAAATTTATTGCATTTGATGGTGAACCCATTTTGTATATCTCACCTATGGCTAAAGGTGGGTCCCGAGGGTGACCATAATCTCTTACTGACTCAATAGGTGGTGTAATTGTGACACTTTCAATAATATACTCGCCAATACTAGGATTGGCAAGATGTACTGCAACTCGAGAAGGTTGGGAGGTTGATGGCTCGGTGGATGAAGAGGGTTCTTCTACGCTTGGTTGTGGCTCTAATGGTGGTGGTGGATTATCTCTAATAGGTGGCCCTATTTGTGAGACTACGGGTTGTGATGATTGTGGTTTATTGATGGATGGAGTGGGTTGTGTTGTGAATATGAATGGTTGTTGTGGATCTGGAAGTGCGCTAGATGGAGTTGGTTGTTGGTTGGCAGGATGGTTTGGTGTGATTGGAAAGTGATATGCAGTGTTCGAAGGCTGAATTGAGCTGACGCTTTTGGATGCAAAAGTTGGGTCAACTATAGGCAATTCCTCTTGAATGGGTGCTTTTGATGAAGTGTTACTAGATGGAATGGTCCTGATGGTGAGTGGTTGGATAGTTAGGTGTGTTGATGGAAGCAAGGGCTCATACGGGTTTGAAATTAAGTTGCAGTACTTGAAAGGTTCTGTGTCAGCTGGTATACAATGTACTTTGCCTTCATGTACATATTTTAAGCATTGATGCAATGTTGAAGGCACACACTTCATTTCCCTAATCCAAGGGCATCCAAGAAGTATATTATATTGCATTTCTCCTTCCAAGATGTGGAAGAGGACATGTATTGTTTTCACCCCCACGGTGATGGGAAGAACAACATTCCCCACAGTTGAGCATAAAGCGTCATTAAAAGCCCTAAGGGTGAAGGTGGAAGTTGTGATGTGAGATGATGGGATGTTGAGATTTTTCATTGCAGGTGTGGTGATGAGGTTGATGGAGGAACCGGTATCAATAAGCACTCTCTTGAATGGCTTCCTGTCGATGTGAGCTACTATGTGCAGTGGTGGATCAGGTGAATCTGCCAAAATTTGCTTTTCCTCGAAGTCATAAAATACTATCGAGGGTTCCATACACTTTTGCACACTCCCTACAAAGGAATTGAATGCATTGGGGTCTTTTGATTGTACTTGTATAGACTTTAAGATTTCCATCAATGCTTCCCTATGGGGTGTTGATTGTTGTATTAGCTCATAAATTGATAATTTTGTTGAAGCCATTTTTAAACTTTGTGTTAACCGGTTGTTTAAGGTGACAACTGGGTGATTATGGAAAGGTGGTGGTGGAATGCTTGGTCCAAGTTGTATGGGCACATTTGTTGGTTGTGTTGCTGGAGGCTGAGTTGTGCGATTAGCTTACCTCTATCCATGGGTAACTATACTGATAGCTCCTACAAAACCTTGTGGTAATTGAGACACATAATTAACCTGATTGGGAGGAACTGTTGAAGTTGATGCTCCCATCGGTTGTTGATTTACCTCTCGATGTGGCAAAGGTGTCTGGTAGATGCCTAGGTTTTGGTTATTTTGGGCTAGTGGGTTGTCAACTTTAATTGTACCCGCTTCCAATAAATCTTGCACAATTCCTTTGAAACCATGACAACCTTCAATATCATGTCCTCTTTGCCTATGATAGATGCAAAAGAGGTGTTCTTTGTAACCTTTTGTTTTTGGTTTGTTAGGATCTTCAGGTTTCATTTCTGGCAATGTAAAGAGTTTTGCCGCATACAAATTTTGGAAGACTAATGAATATGGCTCTTGTATTGGTGTGTAATTTCTTTTTGGCTTAAAATGATGTTGTTGCCTTTCTACAGGTTGTGTCTGATTTTGTGCCTGTTGTGGGGGTGGAACCGCTTGATGATTCAATTGTTGTGGTTGTTGTTGTTGTTGGGGTTGTTGGATTTGTGCTTGGGCTGGTTGATTTAACTATGGTTGGCCCAAAACTATCTGGTTAACCTGTGCGGTCTTGGACTGACCATGGTTATTCCCATTTTGATTCTTATTGTGCCACTCTTTCTTTTTAGGCTTTATCTCACCTTCATGAATTTTGATCTCTTCTATTAGCTTTGCTTGGGCGAGTGCCTCATCGAATGTCCTATACTATTGTAGTTATAGTAACGAAGAGATGGGCCTAGCACAACTCTTCATGAACATTCATATTATCTCTGACATAGGGAGGGAAAATGGTAACTTGATCATGACTGACCTCCATCGATTGCCAAAGTCATAGACCGATTCATCGTCATATTATTTTAGATAAATCAAATCAGTCAATGTGGTTTGTTTTCTGACATTTAGGGTGAATCTTTCCAAGAACTGGTCCGCTAGTTGTTCAAATGTAAAAACACTTTGATGTGGTAGGTGGTTGTACCAGTCTTGGGCTTCTTCCCCTAATGTCTGAGGAAAGGTATGTAACTGTAGTGCATCATTGCTCTTGATTCTGAAGCATGCATTTACAAATCTAGTTATATGTTCATGAGGGTCCTCTTCCCCCTTAAATTCAAGCTTGGGTATTTGAAAATCCATTGGATATGGTGGCTCAGGCATCGAAGCATGAATAGGATGATTGAGTAGTTGCCTTAAAGTTGGCTTTTGGTATTGCAAACCTAGAGTTTGCATGGCAAGACTATCAATCTGACTCTGTAAGAACTGGTATCTAGGGTCATCCATGGGACTGACACTCGAATGTACTTGATGTTGTTGGTAATGTGGTGGATTGTATGTAGGCTACGGGTGATAGGGTATGGTTGGCTGAAATGTGTTATGGTAAGGATGTTGATGGATGTTATGATATGGATGGGGTGATGGAGGTATGATGGTATGCTGACCTACTGTATTAGCATATGGATGTGGAGGTTGACTATGAACCATAGTGGTGGATGGGGGTGCATTACCCAAGATGGATCTTGGATGAAGGTATTTGTTTGGTGAGATGTAGGTGGGAAGTTGTGCTCAATCCCTTGCAAATGTTGGTTGGGGTCAGGATTTACGCTACGGTTAGCGTTATCTAAAATCATTTGTTGTAGCTGTAAGAAAGCCTATTGCATAGCAATTGCATTTGAAGTAGGGACCGCCACCTGTGATGTGGTAGGTTGGGTTGGTTGTGGAACAACCATGGTAGTGGAAGTGAGTGGGGGGTAAGTAGCAAAGGGTATTGCCACTGACTGTGGTATGATATGAGATGTAGAACCTATGAGGGTAGTGGGTTGAGTGGATGTTAGGGTTTGTGAAACAACAGGAATTGTTTCATACAAGGGATTAGTGGAAATGGTGAGTTGTTGAGGTAATGTGTGGGGTGGTTGGTTGGATGATGATGGTTGGTTAGCCAGTGCTACAACAACCAACTCAAAAAGAGGATTTGTAAAAACTTGTTTCGACTACTGTGGGTAAGTATATGCGGGCTCTTGTTGTAATGATGGTACAACACGGGATGGGATGGAGAGTGGTGGTAATGATGGGAAGACCATTCCAGCTGCATTCAAGTACATTCTAACAGTATCCATGTCGAACATGGTGACATGACTATCTACCACTGTAGGAGGTTCACTCCTAGGTGTCTCAGGTATGGTTGTGTGAGTAGCCCTATGCATAATGTCTATGTCTGTATTAGGGGCATTACTAGAAGGCCCTACATTAAGACTTTGGGACATAGAAGAGGGCATGCCTACTTGTCCTACCACCGAAGTGTGAGGGACGTTTCCAGATTGAGAGGCCATGGGGGAAGACCACTGACTTTGGTTTGACACTAGTTTCTTAGCTTGACTATGAGTCACTACCATACGCTACTATGTGGTACAATGCCAAGTACGACTATCTATGTAAATAAAATGATAGTACGATGCAATACAACATGCAAAGCAAACAAACACACAAAGTTTTTGGTGCTAGATTTTCATTAGTTTTTTTTAAATTTATTTTAAAAATGAAAAGATGTGTGCTCAATGTTTTGCCCTATATGAATCTAGGATTTCACCTGTATACTCGCAACTCGACAACCTAGCTATGAACTCTAGGTCATGTAATCCCACCTATAATGTGTGGTAATGAAGTCCACACATGGCCAAGGAGCACAAGTCCTACCAATTCCTCACCTAGTTCACCCGTAGTCTACGATACACTTCTTCGAAGAGAAATACATGCTATAACCCATGGGCTATGATGGATCTTGGAACCGGCCTTGGCCAAAATCAAGGTATAATGTTGGTGGTTCGATGATGAAATCCAAACCCGACGGTGATGAAATCCAGTCATTTTCCAATGTTTAAGTGAGTGTGTGATGGTTTTGTTTGATTATTGTGATATGCAATATTATTATGCAATTTTGTTTCAATGCCTAAATGCAAAAAAATAGAAAATAGAAACATAGCAGACAATAGGTCAGGGGCAAAATGCCACCTTCAGGTAAGCTTTTAGGCTAAATCCTACTTAACAGGGCCAACCGTAGGTGGGCGGTTGGTTTTGGTAAACCGTGGATGCACGGTTTGCCAACCACGTGTCTGCATTTGGGAAATCCCAACCATGGATGCACGGGTCCTTTCTATCAATAGGACAGGTCGAAATAGACCTGAACCTAAAAATATAATGTCTAGGTTATTCCTAACCCGACACATGCAATATGATTTTTTACCTACTGTGCAGATGCAATTTTTTTTTTTATTTATGTATTAATGGATGCAATACTTAAGCTAATTGATCCTATCCTAAGACCTATATGTAGACAAGGGCAAACAAGACTGGACTATCTATATTACCCTAAATGCATCTAGTTAATAATAGAAAGCTAAAAAAAAAAAAAATGCAGAGAAAAGAATGGTAAGTGAGAGTACAGACCTATGATCCATCATCGCTCCCTCCAATTATCAACCTCGACCCTTTTCATTTTATTTCTACAACCTGCATCTACATTTCTTCAGAAGAAACCAACTGTGCATTTTTTCGAACAAAACCTGCACCTACGTTTTTATAGTTCTATTTTGAATGCAAAGTTTCTTCAATCTATAATTCAGATTGATCCCACATGCACCTCAGACTCCCAAAATATGTGTAACAAAATAGAAATCAATAAAATTTTCAAAATGCAAGGCAAAACAAAATGGAACCTTTAGGGGGTCCCACCATGATCACCATTTCTGTAACAAATTAACTGAACACGAATATAAATATAGAAAGAGAAGTAGATTGCCAAAATGCTCTTTTGTATTGATATTGATACAACTTTTTACAAAATATTTTGAATTGCCCCAAGTGTGTTGGGAGCAATGTTACAATGTTTCTTGTCTCTCTAGAATACAATGCTTGTGATAGAAGAGGGGAGATCTTTCGACTCTTTCACAGGATGTGGTGTTCTTCATTTTCTTGTCACAACTTCAAGGGGTGAGTGGGCTTTGGTATCCAGCAAGGGACCACTCCAGCTTCAATAACTTTTCCAAAGTACCTGTCACCTGCACACATTCAAACCGGCAAAGGGGATTAGTAGCACCTATATATTTGAGCAATAAAAACCAATGCTATGCATAAACCCTAAGCAAGTAATCATATGAAACAAGCGATAAAAGAAATTAACAAATATAGCCTTACTAACAAATGAATGCTTTTACTGATCTCTGATGTGAGTGATTTCATGCTCGGGACTGTGAAAACGCGGACGCGCGGTAGGAAACTGGAAATCACGGATCTACGGTTGTGAAACCGCGGATGCACGTTTTCGACTATGAAACCATGGATGGGCGGTTTTGGCTAAAAATAGGTTGCCTCGAGATTCGAACCAATGGTACGAAATTGGGCTCGCGCTCGCAATTTCTCGTTGGGTCTAGATCTATTTTGGTAGCCTATCGGTATGCAAATTCAGCTCCCTTTCTTTGTTGACAAGATGGCATTTTTATAGGCTTCCTAGGGCTTTGGAGGGAAATGGGAGGTGGCAAGCCTGACTTGCCAAGTGGCAAATCTGAACTGCCAGGTGGAAGGGGTAGTTACAGTGAGTCATTCAGTGTGCCTCACTTAACTGGGGTGATGTGGCTGCAAGTGGAGTGGGATGAGGGATCCTGTTTTATGTGAAGGGACAAAGGGGACAAAAGTGGATGAGATGTGGCATGGGTGTTGGGAATCTGTCCCATGTGCAAAGACAAGGGGGACAAGAGTGGGTAATATGTGGCAAGGGTGTTGGATGAAGTGTCCGGGACACATGTCCAATGGGTAGGCAGGGTATCCTAAGTTGACTTTCCAGATTTAATAAATTAGGAAAATAGGATAATGTGCAGGTAGGCAGGGTATCCTAAGTTGACTTTCTAGATTTAATAAATTGGGAATATTTTTATTATGTAGGATTTTTTTTGGTAGATAATATACTATAGCATTAATATCGAGTTTTATAGGTTGACCCAAAACCTTTTAAAAAAATCAACCTAGGGCTGTTGATGAACATATCCTTACTAAGGATCCCATATATGTAAAATCTACATGCCGCCAAAGCCATTACATCCGATAAGGCACATAGCCTGTTATCAAAAAGAAAATTTCCATACAACATTTTGTGTATACCCTAATAAAACACACATGCATCATAATTACAAAAAAGAAACAGACACGGATGCCTTCCTTGAGACAATGGAGAAACAAAAAGCTGTAGACACACATAGCAGAGTACTGAAAAAAACTCCCACAAGCTTTGTATTGACAGTTACTCTTAATAATTCTTTGGTAATTGCTTTCTTGTGTAAATGACATGCTTTGGTACCACATACTATCTTGGCCATTCAGCCTTGGAGAAGTGAACCTACTGGCTAGATTTATGGTGATGGCTATCTGGTGGTCCACGTGGCTTTGGTTCGAAGTCTTACATTGCCGTTTCTTTCCTTCCCTATGATTAACAACCAACCTCAAATTACTAAGATGACTAGGAGCCATGTTATCTGACATGTGACTACCCCCATTAGTCTTTGTGGTATTTCGAAGCAGCATCCACGAAGACTGACAGATCAGATAATTTTTATTGTGAGTCCAATTCAAAAAAGAGACGGGAATACTTCTAGCCTTTGAACTTACAGTGCCTTCCCTATTGGTAAATTCGACTATCATTCTTGGCATTCTTATTGAATAAGCTCCTCTACTTCACTCGGGACATCGTGTTCCCATTTGAAAAGTCCGTCACCATCGACACACAAATTGGCCAGCTTATCAACAATTTTGTTGGCTTCCCGAAAGACATGTTGGGATTTTCTATCCTGTCTTCCCTAGAAAAGGATCCTAGCCTCTTCAATAATTGTTTTAATCCTCTAAGGAGGTGTTTTCCAATTATTGAGGAGATTTATAACATGCAGAGAGTCTCCTTCTAGGATAAAATTGCCATCTAAGTCGTGAGTCATTTGAAGGCCTCTCTACATATCTCTAGCTTCAGCTTCGTTGTTCGTCCTTGTTCCTCAATATTCAAAAAATGCAAGCATCATATTCCCATTATGATCTCACATAATGCCACTAGCGCCTGCTCTGCCAGGATTGTACTTAGCTACTCCATCAAAATTAAGCTTAAACCAACCTATAGGAGGTGGAGACCACTTAACATTGGCTCTGGGGTTGACTACCCTAGGCACAAACTCATCTAACAAGGTTAAGCTTAAATATTTAGCAATTGTGGTCTCCTGTAGATGAGGTTTACAACTATCAAAAGGGATAAGGTTCACATTCTTGTTGGCAAAGGATAGGATCCTGGCAATGATAGTTTGACGATCATGGATAGACTCATTAAAGACTCTATGGTTCCTTTCTAGCCACACCTGCCAAAGATAGTGATTGAGACAAATTTTCCACATGTATCTAAGTCTTTGGCTTGAAAAGGGGTAAGGCCACTAGATGAACAAATCAAGTACGATGGCTGGTTTAACCCATGAAATATTGAAGGCCTAAAAAACCCCACTTAGGACAATCAAGGAAAAAGGGCACTCAAGGAAAATGTGATAAATGGTCTCCCAATTAGCCCTGCATAGATAACAACAATTAGTGATACAAATACCTTTACACATCATATTATCAATGGTTAGAATTCTTCTTTGGATAACCAACCATGAAAAGACTGCAATTTTTGGAATTAATTTTTTTATCCAAACTAAGTCCTTTTGGAGGACAAAATTCTCGTCATCAAGCAGAAGCTTGTAAGCTGATTTAATAGTGAACTGCTCATTTTTCATAGGAGCCCAGGTCACTTGATCTTCCTTGGGTCTCATGGGGATAAAATGTTACCCAAGAATGTTACAAAGATCATTTGATTCCGCTTGAAATTCCTAAATTCTTATTTGTTTCCACTTCATTCTACCTCTGTCCTCAACCATATAATCAAAGACTTTTCTGCCAATGAGTTCTTCCGTGATATCTCTGATTCGGGATAAGTTAGGATATTGCGTTAGTGGTTCGTCCTTATCCCACTTGTCATTCCAACAATTTATCCTCTCACCATTGCCTAAAACCCATATTAAACCTTTTTTGATGATTTCCTTACAATTAAGAATTGCTTTCCAAAAAGCAGAACCTCTAATTAGAACTGAGTCACTTAGAAATTCCATATTTTTAAGATACTTTCATTTGATGATAGTTGTCCATTCATTTTCTTCACCAGAAATGAGATGCCACGCCTGCTTAGCTAGTAAAGCTAAATTTATATTAGCAATTCTCCTCAGACCTAAGCCCCCATTTTCCTTGGGTTTGCACACTTTGGTCCATCCTACAAGGTGTATCCTTTTTTTCTCCTCTGATCTAGTCCATAAAAATTCTTTTTGAAGTTTCTCAATTTTTTGGAAAACCTTTACAGGGGCTTTGAAAACGGAGAGGAAATAGACTAGAATGCTCTGAAGAGAGGCCTTAGTGAGGGTCAGATTTCCTGCTTGAGATAGAAGATGACCTTTCCATCCAACAAGTTTTTTTTGAATTATTTCAATAACCCTATCCCACATTGACTCTCTCGGAGAACCAATGAAAAGAAGGAGATCAAGATACGAAGTGGGGAGGTTTGCTATATCATACCCTAAAATTTTTGCAATCCTTCCTTGCCTCTAAATGGGGGTGTTCAAGAAATATAACTTGCTTTTACTAAAATTAACTTTCTGACCAACAGCATCCTCGTAGAGTTGTAGGATGTATTTAATTATTTTGGCCTCAACCATTGATGCCTTAGTCAATATAAGGGTATCATCGACAAATTTTTGGTGAGAAACAACCCTAGTGAGAGATGTTGCCTTGATTCATGATATTAGCCTTGAACTGCAAGCATTTTTTATGGTTCTACCTAAAACTTCTGCCATAATGATGAATAACATGGGGTTGATAGGGTCCCCCTGTCGAATTCCTCTACAACTTTGAAAGTAACCAGCAGTTGTTCCATTAACTAGAATCGAGAACCATGCTTTAGAAATACATTATTTGATCAAATTAACCCATTGGTGGTGAAAACCAAACTTAAGGAGGACAACAATCAAAAATTCCCAATTTAGCCTATCAAATGCTTTGTTCATATCAAGCTTGAGGGCAAAAACAAATTGCTTATGAGCAGAATGCAGAGCTTCACAAACTGTGATAACTCCATCCAAGATTGACTTGCCCTGGACAGAGCTTCCCTGGCATGGATCTATGATGCAAGGCAAAATATCTCTCATTCTGTTTGCAATGGCTTTAGTTAGGATCTTGTAAGAAATATTGCACAAACTGATTGGCCTGAAGTCAGCCATAGATTCAGAGGTTTGCTTCTTAGGAATTAGAGAAATAAAAGTAGAGTTGATACCTTTTGGGATATGATTGCTTGCTTGGAATTCTTTGATAGCAAAAATTACATCCTCACTTACGATGTCCCAAAAATCTTGATAGAAATGAGGGGGAAAGTCGTTGGGTCTCGGGGCTTTGTCTGGCTCCATGCTAAACAAGGCTTCCTTAATTTCCTCATTAGAAAATGGAGCTAGAAGCTTAAGGTTTATATCCTCATTTATTATGCTAGGAATGGATTGCAAGAGAATATCTTTGGCCTCATCATTGCACTGCGATTCCTGACCAAGGATAGAATTGAAATAAGTTACTGCCTCCTTTCTGATTTTTGTTAAGTATTGAGTAATAGAACCATCTGCTTTTTTTAAAAAAATTATCTTGTTATTGCTTCTGTTTCTAAGTGTGGTGATGTGAAAAAACTTGGAATTTGAATCTCCATATTTCAACCAAATATCCCTTGATTTTTGCCTCCAATAGATTTCCTCACAGGACAAAATGTTATGAAATTCTGCTAGTTTTGTTCGTTCCTCCTACCTAGTAGTTTCATCAACATCACCATGTTGGAATCTCTGATCAATTATCTTCAAAATTTTAACAACCTATTTTTTATTTTCAAAGAGGTTCCCAAAGACCTCTTTGTTCCAAGTTTGAAGCTTTTCCTTAACAAACTTTAATTTGCCAGCAAGTTTAAAACACTGCACTACCCCTGACAGGCTACTGCCACCACTGACTTAAGTTATCTTTGAAACTGGAATGTTTGATCCACATAGATTGAAATTTGAAAGGTTTCTTGAAGGACAGAGAGTTAGGGATCTCCAACAAAATAGGATTATGATCAGAGGTAATTTTAGGAAGGGCTTGCAGGGTAGAATCACCGAATAAAATTGTAGCCTCCTTTGATAGAAAAAACATATCAAGCCTTTATTGAATGAGATGATACCCTATCCGCCGATTGCTCCAGGTATAATTAGCTCCTCTAAGTTTTACATCCATCAACATGTTGGAGTTCACAAATTCATTGAACTCATCCATGCTCCTGATAGGTGGTCCATTTCCACCCATTTTTTCTGAAGGGTAAAGAGGAGTGTTAAAATCCTCAGCTAGAATCCAAGGGATATTATGGAAGATTTCACTCAGATTACCTAAGTACTCCCATAGTAGAGCTCTCCCTTGAATTGAAGTCAGGGTATAAATATTTGAAAGGATCCACAACCTGTTATTGTTTATTTCCTTAAATAAAACACTAAGAACCCTATCATCTTTCTGAATAATGGTGCCTTCTACTATTTAGGGATTCCAAAAAGTAATAAGGCCTCCAGATGCTCCTTTGGCTGATTTGCAAACCATATCCCCTTGATTCCAGATTTTTTTTGCTATTTTTTTTGGCTGAATCTCATCAGTTTTTGTTTCTTGCAACATGATAATAGTTGGATTCACTTGATTTCTTATTGCACCGACTTCCCTGTGTTTGTGTAGGCCATTGAGGCCTCTCACATTCCATGAGAGGAACTTCATTTAGATTGTTTGGGATTTCTTCCTCTCCCCCTCCCTTGAGGGGGTTTTACTAATTTGTTGTCTTCAAAACCCGAAATAACATTTTGAAACAAGGTTCTCTATTTTTCCATTGGCAATGTCATTATCAGTTTTAATTTTTTGATGCTCAACATTTGATATTCTCCATATTCTTTTTTCACTACCAAAATCTATAGGAGACTTCACAGTGCTCCTGGTTTGTTTAGGACTAAACTAAAGGGAGGTAATTTGTTGCAGAATTGGACTACCATATTCCTCAGTCTGAAGAGTTCCACATATCTCCACCCCTACATCCAAATATTCTCCTTTTTTCCTGTATTCCCCTGGTCTACAGGATGACCCCTCAGTAGGATTCACTTGGCTCCTAGTGATGATGTTAGGGAGATGAGATTTTTTATTTTCCAATGCCTCAACTTTCTTCCTAAGTTCTTTAGCATTAGGGTTTGGCTTTGGGATGCCCACTGGGCTTGAAGTATTTCCAGCATTGGGGTTTAAAGATCCTGACTTGGATGTGGATTCTAGAGATCGTGCATTAGGGTTTGGATTTGTGATGCCCATGGGGCTTACAGTAATTTCAACATTAGGTTTTGATGATCCTGACTTGGATGGGGATTTGAGAGAGTCAAAAATGTTAGCCAAAAGGTGTTGGGCTTCCATGTCTTCTGATAATCCTCCTAATCCCATATTGGATAGAATTTAAAATTTATTTGAAACTAGAGGATTGGAACTCACCTAAGTATTTTTGTTGTCAACAACCTGTTGTTTTCCTTTGTCTTGCTGGGACCCTGCACCCTCTCTTTTCTTTTTTTGGTAGACATAGTTTTCCTGATTGAAATTGCCTCTGTCAGGGAAACTCCTCAATTTTTCTCTGTCTAGAATTCCTTGCTTATGCTTTTCTCTATTCATTTCTAGGTTAGGGCACTGATTGCATAGATGTCCTTGATTTTTACATTCTTCATAGAATACCAGTCTATTCTTGTATTCTATCGGCTATTTTCTATAGTATTCTCCATACTCTAGCTCCATAAACCTTGGCAATTCATTATTCAAATTAGCATTTATGCAAATTCATGCATGAGTCATCCTTGTCCTGGCCAAGGTCGCATGGTCAATGGAGATCAGGTCCCCTATAGTTCTGGCTATGCCCTGTAGCCAATATTCATTGAAGAACTAGGCAGATAGACTTGGGAGATGAACCCAAATAGGGGAAATGTTAATATTTTGATTTTTAGGGTTGAATTCTTCACCCCATCGTCTAAGAAAAAGGCTCCTTTTGCCTAGAAACTAAGGACCTCTCATTAAAATGCGGTTAGCATCCTCCATATTGTTAAAACAGATAATGAAGAACCCTCAAGTTAGAGCTACCAACTCCAAGATGCCTACCAGTCACCATTTACCCACCGCCCAAGCCCTGATAGTCTCCATGTCCGACCTACCTCCCAAAAACTTGCCTACCAAGGAGAATTCTTCCATTAAAAGAAAAGGGCTCATGGAACTTGCTGGGGCTGAAATTTTATTATTTACTGGAACTTGGGGCGAAAGAGAGAGATCCTCCTTTATTTTTCCTCTAAGAGTCTCAACAAAAGACGCCCACTTCTTAGGTCCCACATTGTCCTTCATATCTTTTTTTGGGGTCTTTCTAAGGAGGTTCGGGTCCCCGTGTGATGCTCGCCTCCAAATCTACCGTAGCCTGACTGCCTTCCTCTGGATCCTCATTTGATCTATGCTCGAGGATCCCACCCGCCCCTTCCTTACCTGCTCTACCTCTACTGCCTTGGCTGAGATTCCTACCTAGAAAATTCAAACCCTCACTCCCGCTGCACCTGCTTAACCTCATCTCACTCATTCCTCTTCTTGCTGAAGGAGAACAGAAAAAAATCAAGCAAAATATTTATGCAAGATTTGATGGTGGGGTGGTAAATGTATTTTAGAAGGTGTCAAATTTTGGTGTCTACACAATACATCATTTTTTAAATTCTTCAAATTATTTTGGAGTAGAAATCCTTCTCTCCAAAATTTTAAATAAACAATTTCAATATCAATTTGCAAATATCAAATATCAAATTTTCAAATTTTAAATATCAATATTCAAATTCAACTTTTAAATTTCCCTTATAAATCCCAAATGCTTTTTCCAATACTCCTAATTAATATGCCAAAATATTTAACTTTGTGATTAATCAAATCACATCAATTCAAATATGCATGCTCATGAAATTGAAAATATGGTGTGACAAATTTTTTTAGTACCTTAGTACCTTAGCACATGCATCTTCATGCGTGGTTCACCCTAGATAGATAAAAATCTAATTTGGGCTACACCTTATACGTTATGAATATCTTTCCATGCATGATTTCAACCGATGTTCGTTCCTTTGGCATTGTGGAGGTGAAGGCAATAGTTGCTAGATCAACCTTCAAATTTTGCTTGGTATTCCTTGTACCTCAAGTTTCGCTTGGCACAAACAAATAGAGTGTCTTAGGCTTCACTTGGTTTACAGTCTACAATCAAGATGTATTTATCTCAAGTTTTGCTTGGCTTGTAGTTTACAATCAAGACATCTCTATCTCAGGCTTCACTTTGGCTCACAGTCCAAAATTAAAATATTTTTGTCTTAGACTTTACTTTGGCTCACAGTATAAAATAATAATATCTCCATATCAAATATTTATTTTGATTTGCTTACTATAAAAAAGGCTTTTGTTTTGGTTTATGTCCATTCTAATGTCTTTTTGGACAACTCTATTTTTGCTTTTGTTACAGGAAATTTTTTTCAATGAGTTTACACGGGTTTTTATGAAGGGTTCGGTCCTCTCATACTGAGTGGGGTTTGAACCTTGGATCTCTCAAAGAGAGGCCAAATCCATTACCACTACAGTACGCTTATAACTTATTTTTCCAAGAAACTTAGGATGCTCTATTATTATCTTTTTGGTGATTCTTCAAAGTTGGTTCACTCTATTTCTTCTTACTAGTTCTTCTTCAATGCTTAGAACCAATTGGTTCTATATTTATTCTCTTTTTATCTTGTTGCTTCTTCTCATTTGGCTATGGCCACTCTTTTTCTTAGGTGACTATGGCCAATCTTCTTTACCTCACTTCCAAGGAGATTATGGCTAGACGTCTCCTCAACTTGGGTAGCTTTGAATGCTCTTGAATAAAGTTAGCACTCCATTGTATAGATTGGTTCATGTCTTTAGTTCTAGAAATCAACTACATCTGCTCTCAAGGTTGTAACCCTTAGATTTATTGACCTCTAGGCTATCTTCCCAAATTCATAAAGCTTTCTTCAAGTAAATATCTAATAAAAAACAAAATGACAAATATACTATGATGTCCAATTTTTCCCAAATAACCAGATTTTGGTTATAAAATCATAAATTTTTTTATCAAATATTTTTCCAAATAATTTTATTCAAAATCAAATATAATATGAGCCTCAATAGCTCATCAATTATCAAGCTTTGTCTTGGCTTGAATGTCAATTTGTAAGATAGTTCTACCAAGCTTCTTGCTTGGCATGAATGTTAATTTTGTAGACTATTCTCTAAGATAATTATCTTGATTATAGCTCTCTACACTCAAGGTGGCTTTGATAGAAACTTATCGAAGTACCTTTGACACCATTGATGGTTTTTTAGCTCGATTATCACAGGTCCCAATATTTAGAATCAAATATAAAATTTAATATTTGATCATTAAATATAAATGACCAATGTTAATGGATATATCATTCATGAAAATTACAACAATAATATAAAATAAATGGCCAATGTCATTAATGAAATAACATGAAGAAAACTTACAATAATATTACTCAAATTGTATGTAAGCTTCAATATCATCAATATTTGAACATATTACAATTCAAATACTTCCCATGGAACTTTATCTCCATAATATAACTTTAGAAAGATGACTCTTCAATACTTTACTATGGCACTCCTCACATATCAAGGAGATGCATCCTTTCCTATTCCATACATAAGATAAATCTTTCATGTAATTTACATCTTACCACTTGTATACATGACTCTTGACATTCTATTTACTTGCACACTTTACTCTGACACTTGCACACTTTACTATATGACACTTTCACACTTTCTCACACTAAACACTTGCACACAGTGTCACATGACACTTGTGCACATCCTACACATGGACACATAGTTTAGGAAAATATAAATCACACTCTTAAACTATAGACACCCCCTAATCTAATATTTACATATTTACATTTATACCTGTAACAACCCAGTCTAACACACTCATTATAACAAACTAAACCTATTGATGAGTAGAAAAGTTTGATTGGGTATTTTTTTCATTTTAGTTTTTAATTTATACCATTATGTAATCAGTACAAAGAATTAATAGCCACTTTTGAGTTATGGCCGCTATAGTTGGCCCCTAAGTGGAGGAGATTGGCCAAATCCTATA
Source organism: Wollemia nobilis (assembly GCA_028583015.1). NCBI lineage: Eukaryota > Viridiplantae > Streptophyta > Pinopsida > Araucariales > Araucariaceae > Wollemia > Wollemia nobilis. The sequence goes on from JAQPPZ010000883.1 coordinate 916,112, forward strand.
AGAGGTGCCTTTAGTGGTTCCTCCTTTCTCACCCTCTAACCTGGTATGAGATCCTAGAATCACAGTTTAGGATTATCCTCTAAGGACCATAACACTTAGAGGGGGATGCTTTCTTCCCCATCCTTAACATGTTATCTTTTATGTGGAACCTTGAGTTTAATTAATCTCATCTATTGCCAAGATAACAAGTAAGATTATATAGTGTAAATGCTTTAGTGCTTAGTTGATGACCACATCCCTAGATCAATGTCTAGCACCATGGAAAATATTTAAGACCATACCATTCTCTTGGTACTGGTCATGGTCTCACTTGATAAAATTATAAATAATGTGGTGGATTATCCCATACCAACCCATTGTGGAATCTACCATAGAGTCTCTTAATTCTCCCACCAAGATTCACTATTCAACAATTTTATACAAGGAACCACCATTGTACTACTCACACAATGGCCTAGATGGATGTCCCATACCACCCATCCTTAGTGGCCATTCTCAAAACATAGTTGATTACATGCACGCAATACAACCGATATTAGGTGATTTATTCTTTTTTGGTCATTCACCTCTCTGCGATCCAACCACATTTGGGTTTCAAGGTTTAATAGTTTTTAATCCCATCTATTTCCAAGTATCTTTTATCAACATGGGTCTTTAACCAAGTTAGGAAATACGAAATATTCTAAATTAAACAATAAAACTTAGTTATTTCTTTAATTATTAAAGAAAAGTTCAATATTAATAAAAAGTCATCCATTAAGACCTAAGGAGTCTTTAGCTTACTTGTCCTACTGAATTTATGAAGATCATAAAGAGGAATGACAATATTTTAATCTCATTCTACTTTCAAGATAAGTGTCTATACTCAACATGAAGTAAGCGACTGCATAAAGATTATTATTTAATTTCCTTTAAAATTAAAATCACATTAAAGTAGAAAAAGAAGGACTAATAATCATCTTCCTTCTCTCCAAAATACTAGAAAGAAGACTAATAATTATTTTCCTTCATAGTAATAAAGTAGAGTGTTAAAAGAGAAACTATTAATCATTTTCCTTAACATTAAAATAGTTAAAAGAAAAACTAATAATCGTTTCCCTTCATAATTTTAAACTCACAACAATAAAGTAAATAAGAATGCATTATCCTAATGTAAATACACTTTACATGAGCTATAAGTAAATAAGAATCCATTTTTTTCAATGCAAACACATTTACATAAGCTATAAGTAAATAAGAACACACTCTTCAAATGTAAATATATTTTACTTAAACTATAGGTAAAATCGATCTTAGCTTTATTCAAATACGTAAATCTAGTTCAAACTCATTCATTATCTAAAATACCTATGTTGTTTTTATAACTAAACATTATTTTAAAAGGGAATGCATTTTAAAATTTCTTACAATTAAACATGACAAGCATTACATAAAACTAAACATTATTTATTGAATAATTTGAGCTCTACATCTGGCAGTGGTAAACTTATTTAGATTTTAATATCCCTTTAAGACAATATTATTATATTCAAGAATTTACACATATATTCTTTGCAGGAGGAAAATAAAATAGTATATACATTACTGAAAATATACAATGGTGTTACAGTTTACTCCAAAGCTACAACTACGTGGAATAAAATGTTTGAAGGAATTTGGAGCCCTAATATTTGGAGCTTAGGTTTAGAACTATCTACCACACATTGTAAATCCTGATCGATGATTTAGTGGGATCAGATGGTCCAAGAGAAAAGGAAATAATACTATATTTATTCAACTCAGCCAATATACAAACATTTAAAAGAAGCAATGAAGATGCTATTCCATTTAGGCAACATTTAACAAATTTTAAAAACAAACATGAAGACACAAATCAGGCAGTATTTCTAATCAATTTTGAATAGAGCCGAATTGAACTTCTCTTCAACTTCGACAACCACTATTCAAGACTTCATTCAATACAATAAATAAGTAAATAAGAGCAAAAAGAAACCTTCATTCAATTCCGACAACCATAATACAATCAAAATAATCTTAAAATTAGACTACTACTTGATTCCAACATCCACCGTTCAAGACATTATTCAATAAAAGCAAAGGTTGAACTACCATTCCAAAATAAAACAATCTAAGCAGTTCAAATAAACATTCTATTAAAATAAAGACCCAAACGAGTCCAATCCGACTCAACAACCAAAATAAAACAATTTAAGCAGTTTGTATTAAAAAACCAAGTATTTATTAAATTAAAGGCCCAAATGAGTCCAATCCAACTCAACAACCAAAATAAAACAATCCAAGCAGTTTGTATTGAAAATATCAAGTTTTTTTTTTAATTAAAGGTCCAAACGAGTCCAATCTAACTCAACAACCAAAATAAAATAATCTATGAAGACCAAGTACTAAATTAAAGGCCCAAACAAGTTTAATTAACCAACAATCAGTATAAAACAATGATTTTAAAAGAGTTGAACACCAATTTATTCAATAAGGATCATTTAGACCAAAAAAACTTACGAGCTATCAATTCCATAGCTCGGTATTGAAATAGCCAAAGAAAATTTATTCAAGAGGACCATTCGAATCAAAACAAACTTGGGGGCTATCAATTCCACAACTCATTTTAAGAGGCTAGATACAATTAAAATTAAATAAAATATCCTGCCAATGATGGCCAACACATTTTCTAGCTAAGTCTTCTAGAAAGTAATCTACATTTTCAAAGGATAAACTAAGGACGTAAAGAAGAATGTATCACAAGGTTAAGGAAAACACATCTTATCATTCTACAACATGATACCATCACTTAGCCGTCTAAGGACCAGTCATGGAAGAATTCCAGGCTATTACAATAGATGTTATATGAATGTAAACATTCATTCAGGTTTTGCAATAGTAATGTTTCACAATATACAACATAATTCTATTTAATCGACATAATTTTATCTAACTAGGAGTGATTGAATAAAGTAATCGGGTAAATAAACAATGGACATTAAAATATATACATATACACTCATAAAGAAGGATTTCATGTAGAGAGCAAGGCTAAGGGAAAAAAATTGAATTGACCTAGTTTCAAGATAATTCACAGCTTGCTTCTCCAAGCTTGCCTTCTTCTCCCCTCATCTTATTTTCTCCATTCTGGTAAAGATAAATCTATAAGAATGGTAATCATCCTCCCCTATTATCTTCTGATAAGTATTTTTAAGGAAGGCTTACATGAGAAAATGGCCATACATGCATAGGGCCACTTACTCTTCCATCTTAACACCAGGTGGCCTACCGAAACTACTTACAAAAGTTGCTTTGTTTTCGTATTCTATCGATGATACAAATCACTTTAATATATATGAGCTTATTTGAGTTTATTTAATATTTATTTATTCAATTCTGTACTTTTCTTAATTATTTAATTAAACTATCAAGTGGCATTAGCTCAACCGGTTAGATTTCTCAACAATTCATGAGGAGACCTAGGTTCGAATCTTACCAAATGAAACATGGATAATATCCAAACTTTGTTGTAATGAAACTATGTGGTGATGATGTAATACGGGTAGGACCCGTTTCAATCCTATATAACCCATTGTTTTTTTTTAAAATTAAAGTAATAGTTATTTAAAATTTAATTACTTATTTATTATTTCAATTTGTAAATTAGGCAAATATGCAAGAATTTAAATCTAAGTCAAAATGTAATTTTAATCAATCATATATATATACATCCAATATCTCTTCTTATACAGACAATTTGATGACAACAAATGTTATTATTTGCTTGTTAGGAATAGCTCCCATGTATTGTGGCACTTTCCTTACAGTTGGAGTATTTTTAATTATATGCAAATAAACATTCACTTCAATCATATGCAAACATATATTCATAATGTACCTACATGAATGCGTATGAAAACTTTATGAAAAGGGTTAGTAACACATTTTCTACATAGGGATATGTGGAAGGTGTCATGGATTTTTGATAAATTGGGTGGTAGGGCAAGTCTATAGGCCACATGACTGATCTTATCTATGATCTCGAAGGGGCCAACAAATTTGGGGTCAAGTTTGGTAGATTTAATGAAGCTTTTATTAGGTCCCACCCTTAAGAAGACTATCTCCCACAAAAAATTTCCTCGATGACCTTTTCAAATCTGCATAGCTCTTTTATCGATCAAGGGTTTCTTTGAGCTTTTGGCGAATCATTTTCAATTGTTCTTCCATATCCTTTACAATATTCGATCCGATAATTACTTGATCCTCTGAATTATCCCAAGATATATCATCTCCCATATAGGGCCTCAAAAGGAGCCATTCCCAAGGAAGCATGATGGCTATAACCTTCCCACTTAGTTTTATGGTCCAAACAATACATGCATAGCATGTCCTCAAGGATCTGGTTAACTTTTTAGTTTGGCCATCTGTATTTGGATGATATGTAGAACTAATATTTAGTTTTGTATCCAGAGCTCGATGCAAAGCCTACCAAAATATTGAGGTAAATTTGGAATACCTATCTGAAATGATAACTTTAGGGAACCCATGTAGTTGAACAATCTCTTTAGAAAATTTTCTAGCAATGGCAGATGCATCATCCTTGATATTTCCAGGGATAAAGTGTGCTACTTTGGTTAATTTGTAACCACTATAGGAATTGCATCATGTTAAAATTTAGTCTTTGGTAGACCAACAAAGAAATCCTTGGCAATGACTTACCATTTCTATTTTGGAATATCATTGAAATCTTACCACAAAATTATTGATATCCTGTTTCATTGGCCAGTAAAAAGTCTTATATTTTCTTGCATTTTTGCCCCTCCTAGATGTGCATAATAAAGAGTGCAATAGGATTCTTGCAAAATATTATTTCTTAATCCACCTGTTTCAGGAATAACTAGTCTACTTCTAAAAATTAAGAAGTCCTTTTTAATAGCAAAGTCCTTTCCCTTGTCAGGTTCTAACTCAACCTATGATCGAATTTTACCACACTAACTATCACCCTACTGTTGTTCTCTGATTCTATCATACACGTCTACATGACATTTGGACATAGTATTTATGCACCTCCTTCTACTCAAGGTATCTTCTATCTTATTTTATTGCCCTTAATGTATTTAATTTCGAAGTTATACTAAACCAAGAATTCCATCCATCAAAGTTTTCTTACATTTAAAAGAGGTTGGATGAAGATATATCTTTGACTGTGATGGTTTATATTTAGTTCAAAGGGCTTCTCCAAAAAATAATACCTCCAAATTTTGAGTGCATGGACAACAACTACTAGCTCTAAATCATGGGTAACATAATTAATTTACACTTTTTGAGCTTCTAAGATTCATAGGCTATGATTGCCTCATTCTGAGTTAGTACTCCTTCCAACCCTTTAGTAGAAGTATCAATGCATATTATAAACTTTTCTAAAGGGTTGAGTATTGGAATAGTAGTAAGTCTTTATTTTAATATGTTGAAAGCTTCTTTACACTGTTCTGTCCATTTGAACATTTTTACTTTCCTTTGTAAGTTTGTGATTGGATAGGCAATATTTGAGAAGTTCCTCATAAAATACCTATAATATCCTACCATTCCCATGAAACTGCACACTTCAAAAACATTGGTGAGTATAGGACAACTAATTATTACTTCAATATTTTTAAGATCAATATCAATTCCATCAACAAATATAACATGCCCTAGATATTGTACTGATGAAGTGTAAAGTTTGCATTTAGATAGCTTCCCATAAAGATGATTCTATTTCTAGCACAATTCTCATGTGTCAATCATACTCCTCTTTGGTTCATGAGTAAATAAAAATGTCATCTAGAAAAATGAGCACAAAGTGGTCTAGTTGTTCTCGAAAGAGGTTGTTCATAAGATTCATAAAGGCAACTGGAGCATTCGTTAACCCAAAAGGTAGGACTATGAATTTATAATGCTCATATATTGTTCTAAAGGTAGTCTTGTGAGTTCCCTCTCCTCAAATTCTTAATTGATGGTATCCATATTTGAGATCAATTTTTGAGAAAATAGTGGCTCCTTTAAATTGATCAAATATATTGTCAATTATTGGTAAGGAGTATCTATTTTTGATAGTTACTTTCTTAAGCATTCTATAATCAATGCATAGTCTTAAGGATCCATCCTTATTTTTCATAATTAATATTGTTCTACCAATTTTCATTGCCTTCGAGAGGGACCTCAGCCACAATGGACTTTTATTTGCTGATTAGACTTATTAGTAAATTCTTTCCACCTCTTTTGAAAATCAATAAGGGATTTATTAACCCCAAAAAGGGTAGTTCCCCTTTTTGACCCCATTTTTCCCTTTTCCCTAAGGGTGCACAAGGTGGTGCATGCAAGCCTAGTCTCGTGTGTCCCAATGTAGAGTGGAGCACACAAAAATCCCAAAGGGTGCACGAGCTCATGCACCCCCAAGCAAACCCACGTACCCCACAAGTGGAGCTCGCAAAGCCCTTTTCGATGCACAAAGTCATGCGCCTAATTTTACCCCATGCGCTCCATTGAGGAATGGAGCACATGAAGTTGTCCAAGGGGCACATGAGGTCGTGCACCCTGCCTTGAGTCCACACGCTCCATGGGAGAATGGAGTGTGCAAGGTTTTCTAGAGGTGCACACCACTACACACTCGTCTAGGGCCCATGCGCTCCACTCCCTTAGAGCACATGAGGTCCCTTAAGGGTGCACACCTTTGTGCACCCTGATTCTGCCCATGCGCTCCATTTCAATGGAGCACAGGAAAGCCTCTGAGGAACATGAGGTCATACGCTCAACCCCAGCCCATGCCCTCCACTCTTTAGTGGAGCGTGCAAAGTCCTAAGGGGTGCACAAAGTCGTGCACCCCAAATAATGTTTGTGTGCTCCATTTTAATGGAGTGCACAATGGTCTAGTCAGGCGCACGAAGTTCTGCACTCACCTTCGGGTTTGTATACTCCACTATGGAGCATGCAAAGGTTTTTTGGGTGCACAAATTTATGCACCCGCTTTAGGATCTGTGCACTCTGCTTCCCCAATGGAGTGCACACAATTTTTCTTGATGCATGGATCTATGCGCCCGGTCCTTTTGAGGCATGCAATATTTTAATGAAGCATAGTTTTTGTGCAATTCTCCCAAAAAGTTGTGCGCTTCACCCAAGTGCGCCCTGCTTGGGCTAATAAAAAGTCACCATGCATCCAAAATCTTCCCAAGCCATAAGCACATCCGATTCGCAACCAATAAGGAATGTGACGTGGTGCACCCAACCCTGTGGCACAACCAGTCATAAAGTTCCAGCCAATGAGAAGCATGCACCAACCTGCACAAATTAATTGTATGCCCTTTAAAAGAATGTGGTGAACCTTCCCCGTGCCATTAACACATGTAGAGTACTTTCTCGATGAGATCAAGCATAGAAAAGCAAGAAATAACCCTCTCTTTTTGCAATAGTGTGTTTCAATGGCTTCTATGAGTGCAACTACAATAGGGGCACCTAATGTCAAGGCCCGCATCGGTAGAATTACTAGGGCGTGGCATAATTAAGCAAATCTCTGGTTACTTAGATAGGAGTAACCGCCACCGCTCTTCAAGATCAACTATTGTGCATCCAGGAGGGGTGCTCTAGTTACAAGGTCTTCTTTGAAAAGGTCCTCCCAGTAGTGCACACCCGACTATGTGGCAAGGAACCTGACAGGTTTGGAGTTGGGGTGAGAAAATTTTTACATAAGGTAAAGGTAGGAGCTTTCTTCTATGTAGAAGAATTCTCCTACATCAGAATATATGGTTCCAAATTACCCCTAAAGGCGTTGCTGAAAAAACCTCCATATCCATCCTAGAGATAACTCGACATATTGTTGAGGAGGTAAAAATTAGATATCTCAAGAAAAAGGGTAGTGTGCCATGGTTGCCTATTCCTTGCTCGATGGGAGCTTACACATATTTAGGCCATTTTGCAATGTTGCGGGCCATATGGAATATGGATACATACTGCTTCCTCGAGGTCACATGGAGACCCTATGATCCCGATGGCCACCACAGAACTGTTATTGCCAATAAACTTGCTCTCTTGCAAGTAACTCACAAGAAGGATGACTTTGAGGATGATATGCAAAAGGCCATCAGGGTAGGACAGTCATTAGAATATGTGTGGAAAATGAGCAATAGGCCTTACAACAAAATAGAAGTAGTTGGAGATTATGGCTCCGAGTTGAGATTGCATAGGGAATTATTGGTGGATAAGGTGGTGCCACTAGTCCCAACTGCTCCCCTAGAAGAATTCGAGGACCCCACTTTCCAAATTGTCCAGCAAGATACTGATATTTTTGAGGTCATGATGAAAATAGTGGGTGAGGCACAACAAGAGCAGGCCAAACTCCCCTCTTCTTCCAGTTCCCTAACTACCACCTCAAAAGGGAAGGAGTTGGTCTCCTCCTCATCTCAAAGTACCACATCTTCAACTTTAAAACTGATGTGTCCATCTAAGAGAACCAATGTGGTGGTAGGCCAACCTTCATTATTCTCTACCACCTTAGTGATTAATTAATAAGAACGTCCCATACCCCCCAAGGCTTTAAAGAAAATAAATGAAGCTGGGGGATTATCCAATATACTCAAAGAATACAAGGTAAGAGAGGAGAGTCCCACGCAGTCACCTGCTAGGAAGAAAGCCAAAACTGAGTCTTCTATTGATGACACCGAGATTCTTACACTAGCAAGGGTAAGGGACACACTCTAGTTCACTACCGATGAAGAGGACCAGATACAAGATATGGAAGAGCAGAGGTCCCCAAGAAAAGGAGTAAGCAGACCCCAAAGGAAAATGAGACAAGAGGTAGGTGAAGTGTCCACTGCCACATTTGATATCCCTTTGCCACCAAGTCTAAAGGAGGCCACCATTGATGTCAGTAAAGGTGTTATGCGGGTAGAGGCTGCACCCATTGAAATGATGAAATCCTAAGTGGCCACCCAAGCACAGGTGGTAGCAGCAGTGGAGAAAGAGATAGAAGATTTAAAGGCCAAGGCTATAGAGGTGGGGCAACTCCAGATCAAAGTACATCAGATCCAAAGTAAGGTTAATCGGTTAAGAATGCCAACTCTTTTCCAAGCTAGTGTTGCACAAGCCAGTAATTAGTTTGGGTCTATGGAAGAATTTAAATAGGAAATGAAAGAAAATATGATGGAGAAAATGGAAGACCTTGAGTCCATATTTTATGATATTTATGCCACTAGGCACACTATCGACCTCTTGTGGGATCAACTACAACAAGTAGATTAGAGGGTGAATACCATTTTTCCCATCTACAAGAGGTTTAGGGATAACTACATAGCAATTGCTAGGATGACAACTACATTGGCAAATGGCTCCATCTGCTTGTTTGCTGAGGAATATGCCAAAGTTTTCGTCTTCATGTAGAACAAACAAAATTGGCTCATGTGGAACCAAGAGGTGGCCAACATCGAACAAGAGGTCGAAGATGAACTAGAATATTGTGGTTTCAAACTTGATGAGTTTATTCAGGCCCCTGACATTAAAGAGTTTGTGCTCCAAAGAATACAAGATTTTGACTTTGGTCCTAACAAAAAATTGTCAAAGCAATTTGCAACCTTGGTACAAATGGTGGATCGCCTATGTGTCTTCATCGAAAACACCATGGAGTGGGCCAGAGAAAGGGTGAATAAGGTCACACAGGATATCAAATTATTATTATTTACTCAAACATTCCATGATGAGGTATGGAACCATATTGACCAAAGTCTACAAGGCCTCAAAATAGGAGGGGTGGGACCCGGTTCACCAGGAGCACACGAGCCAGTTGTAGCATAGCCGCTAGCCCAGGGTAATGGGGGAGATGATATACAACTGCCAGCCCAGGGTAGTAGGGGAGATGATGCATAGTCACAACAACCACCTACTTAGATAGAGAGGCATTGGCTATATGCCCATTTTTGATTGCATCTTGTTGAAGGAGATAGTTACAACCCTGCCTAAGCACTTTATAAGAGAGACTACTACAATTGTAGTTTTTTTCATCAAATCTCTGAGAGAGAAATCCACATTCAAGTATAGCATTGTCTAAGTGTTAATTGTATTTTCCTTGTGCATTTATTTCTATCTTTCTTATCGCCCTTCCTTCTGTCATTGACCAAGGACTGCCCAAGAAGCGCTGTTCACTGAGATCATTTCTTGTGGAACATGCCAAATTTGGAGACTCTTACATCACTGCAATTAGGATGGAGAGGAACAACCCCTTGTTATATTATTCAAACTGGGGTTCATTGTAATTATTATCATATAAGAGCCGAGCACCTTGTCAATTTCTCCATATGTAAAAACATCTTATATTAATGAAAACTCCAACTCTATTCTTGGCATCTCTTGTGTTTATGGTCTATGTTTGCTTTTTTACATATTACTACAATCAAAATATGTGGATGACACCTTCTTTCGCTAGTTTAATCGTTTTATTGCATTACATTATTTGAATGAATTAAAATGAACTAGTTCTCCCTTCTCTTTCTTTTCTAAGTCATTTAATACAAATCTGCTATGACTACCCAATGGACATGGCACCGGTCTAGTCTTGATATGCTCTATTAACGTTAGGTTTGGTCACAAATAATTAAAACAAAATAATATCATTCTATCTGGTAGTGAATGGGTGATTGCACCATAATAACAAATATACGAGCCCACTATCTAGGGTTTCCTTACCCGACCTGGTCTATTTAGAGCTCTTTAGGTAATCTATTCCTAGGTCAAAGAGGTGGATCCACTAGAGTCCATAATACTCATTGTGATCTTCGAGATTCCTATGATGTGACAAATATTTGAGAAGGTAAGCAGGAAATTCCCATAATATTTTTTGGCACCATTGCCAGGGAATGACCCTTTACTAAAATATCTACAAAGTCTCCCTGGTTTCCTTTATTTTCCTATGAGATTTAAAATTTTGGGCTGAGCAATCTTAGCCAGAGAGCACCCCTCACTTTTTGCACACTATGCTGGCGACTCTAAAGAACTTGAAGATAATATCAATGGGGAGCTGATATGGTAGCCACGAGAAGTAGTGAGAAGGAGCTTTACCCCAAACTCTCGTATCCATAGGTACTTTTCAAAACACATAAAAGCAAAAATAAAGCCTTGGTTTATGTTCCTTCTAGTAATCAGGGTAGCAATAGTACTATTTTTATTCCTCAAAGTTCTCAAAAACCAAGTATTATCCCACCTACTATCCCAAGGGGCCCAATCACACCAATGGCCAATCCACCTTTGAATAACTAGTGGCTTAATAGGTATAGGCCTTTTGTATTACCACCTACCTTGAATCCCTTACCCCCAAAGGCCCACAAGTACCTACCTAAGTTCTTAGGGGAAAACGTTGTGACCAGTGAAGACCATGTTAAAGACTTCATGTATGCTATGGATAGCCTAGAGGTGGAACATGAGGATGTTGTCCTTAGATTATTCCTTCAAACCCTGGAGAAGGATGCTAGAGAGTGGTTTAATAGTCTAGCAATGAACACTATTGGCACTTTCCAGGATTTGAAAACTGCATTTCTCAAAAAATATGGGGAGAAAAAGAATGAACAGTCCCTATTGACCGAGTTGGCAACAATGAAAAAGAAATATAATGAAAATGTGGATGATTTCAATAGGCGGTTCACCAAGATGAGGAACCAAATCCTTGTGGATTTAAGGCCTAATGATCACCAGTCCATATGCTTCTACAAAAATGCCTTCCCTAGTGACTTCAACTATGAACTCAAGCAACAACCCACCCTCACTATTGATGCTTGCATGGAAAGAGTGACAATAATAGAGAGGGATATGATAGACAGTGGGAAGATGAAACCCACCTCAACTAACCCCAGCCCTAGCCAGCCCAAAAGGAAAACTAAGAAAGTAGGTTTTGGCATTTTAAAGAAATCAAAACCTGATCCTATTGATAAACTATCATCAAAGTTAACATAAAATTTCCATTCTATGAAAAAAAGATATCTAAGATAGAGAGGGAAAAATATAATAATGGAGAACCATCATAGCACCAGAATGAAGGTAGACCCCCTTTTAGATGAAATTTTAATAGGAAATGGAATAATGAAGGGGGTAGGAACTCAAACAATAATTGGAAGAGGAAGGAGATTCAGAAAGACCAGGATACTATCCCAAACCCCATGGCTTCTATCAATGTAACCTCTGATTTTATCTTTTTCTATCCAGCATGTGATGCTCCCCATAATCTAATCGATTGCGATGTATACCATAGTCTCCATTCAGGTGTTAACCTCGAGGAATAATTAGAATATGAAATCAAGATTAACGCCTTCTATACTTGGGAAGAAATTGTTGACACTCCACCAATTCCATAAGAGTTCACCCAATCTACCAGTCATGACAACAGAACCAAAGGATTTGCCCTTGATGATGTGAAAATATTGAAAAAGCTCCCAAATAACTGCTTTGAATAGATAAGGTAAGACAAACTAACCCCAATAGCCGAGGAGGTTGAAACATTGGAAATAGTTCATGCCACTAGGTTGTGTAATAGAACCATCCCTGAAAAACTTGATAAGAAGAATGTAGCTGATGAGAAGGAGTAAACCAATGTAAAGAAACCAAATGATGGCAATCAACCACCTCCGCTTGAAAGGTTTGAACCTGTCAACAGTGGGTCAGAAAATAAAAAATCAGAATTTGATATAGGTCTGGAATTGGCTAAGCAGAAGATAAATATAACCTTTGGGGAGTTGATGACTGTGCCTAAATATAGGGAATATATTTGTAGGGCCTTTGGGCTAACTAAACAAGGGGAAAGCCATGTCCTTGTAGCTTCAACTTCTAATCCATCTAGTAGAAGCCCTACCTCAGTCAGACCATTCTATATATCCCTCCGTTATATATTCGGGTATGGTGACCGCTATGTAATACACAATTGCATGCTTGATAGCGGGGCATCTCACAATGTTATGCCAAAATAAGTGGCTGATCAATTGGGACTAATGTGCACCAAGGATCCCCCCCATTTCTATCATGGACAACAGGAAAGTGCCTTGTGTAGGGATAATTATAGGACTCTTGGTCTTTTTAGATCAATATCCAAAGAAGGGGATTGTAATGGATGTGGTTGTGGTAGATGTAGACCCATTCTTTTTCTTGCTACTCTCCAAACACTGGGCAGAGCAATTGGGTGGATCAATCTAGTTGGACTGGTCATATGCCACCATCCCCCTTTCATCCAAGGAACATGCCACCCTGAGGAGAGAACCATTCAACAAACATTCAATTGAATTAATGAGGCCTGATAATACCACTATCAATCTAGTCAGCTCTGTAGAAGAGAAAGAGTTAGGTGTTTATTCTATCTGGCACACCCCTTTCCTCAAGGAAGTACCTAATGCAGAAGGGATGGATCCCAAGATAAGAGTAGTTATGGATGCTGAGTCAGATAGGGTCCTCACCACTGAAATGTGGACAATGATATTTGATGGGGCTAAATCACAAATTGGGCCAGGGTTTGGAATTAACCTAAAATATGTAAAAGGGAATTACTTAGGAGTGCCTTATCGGTTAGAGTTCCCCTGCACAAATAATGTGGTAGAATATGAGGTATTGCTATTAGGACTCAGAAGGGCTAAAGAGTTGGGTATTAACTACCTCACTGTCTATGGGGATGTTGAACTAATTATACAACAGATCAAAGGGAAATACCAGACCAAACACCCCAGGCTAAAGCAATATAAGCAAGTTGTCTTAGATGAGATTGGCAAGTTCTTGGTCTTTAATATATCCCATATTCCCAGGGAGAAAAACCATGTTGCCAATTTGTTGGTTATGAATGCTTATGGGGCAAACAGTCCTAAAATTGATACAAAATACATGGATAGATTCCCCACCATATCTGTGTATCATCCTTCTATCCCAAATAATGTGGTTTATTTGCAACTCTTCCAAGATGATACTAATATCAAGGATTTTATGATAATATAAAATCAATTTGTTGGGGTGATTTATGATGAGGAAGATGAGGAAAAAATGCAGCATGTTATAGGGACCCCAACTGAGGTGATACAACTCAAGACCAACAATATTCCTAGGGGATTGGTAGCTTTGGAATCCCTATTTGATGATTTTGACAAGGCCCATAGGATTGCACCCCATGAATCAGAAGGTGAAGAAGTTAATGTTGAGACAACAGGAGATCAAAAAATGGTCAGGATTGACAAGGCATTGCCAACAAAAGAAAAGAAACAATATATCCAATATCTGAGAAAAAATAGGGATAATTTTTCTTGGAGCTATGATGATTTAAGAACATTTAATATCGAGGTCATGACCCATATTATTCCTTTGAAGGAGGGTGCCAAACCTTTTAGATAGAAACATAGAAAATTCAATCCTACTCTGCACCCTATCATGCAAAAAGAAGTACAAAAGTTTTTGAAGGCCAAAATAATCAAGAAGGTGAGGTTTTCTTCTTGGATAGAAAATTTAGTACCTGTTAGGAAAAAGAATGGGGAAATAAGGTTGTGTGTGGACTTCAAAAACTTAAATAAGAGCTCCCTCAAGGATAATTACCCCCTCCCCAATATGGAACAACTATTGCAGGCAGTGGTAGGATCCTCTAGGATTTCCTTTTAGATGGCTTCTCAGGATATAATCAGATTTTGGTCAACCCAGAGGACCAATTTAAAACTACATTTACCACACCATGGGGGACCTTTGAATACCAGAGGATGCCATTCGGGTTAATGAATTCTAGAGCCACTTTTCAAAGGGCTATGGACTTTACCTTCAAAGGGCTGATGTTTAAAATTGTGGTGGTATATCTAGATGATATCATAGTCTTTTCCAAGAACCCTGCAGATCACTTCTCCCACTTATCTCAAGTTTTTGAAATATGCAAGGAGTATGGGATTTCATTAAACCCAAAGAAATGTTTGTTTGGAGCCACTCATGGTAAGTTGTTAGGGCATGTGGTCTCCAAATAAGGGATAAGTATTGATCCAGAGAGAACAAAGGCAATTGCACAAATACCACCCCCCAAGAGCCTCAAAGGAGTTAGGTCCTTTGGAAAAATAAATTTTGTCAGGAGATTTATCCCAAATTTTGCTGAAATTGCTAAACCAGTGAATGACATGATAAAAAAGGATGTAAAGATAAAATGGGATGAAGACAATATCAAATCCTTCCAGTAAATTAAAGAAGCCATTACCACTGCACCTGTGTTGACCTTCCTAGACCATTCAAAGAATTTCAACCTGTATTCCTTTGCTTCAGAGCATACCATAACTACTATACTATCCCAAAAAGATGAAGAAGGAAATGAAAAGCCTATAGCATTCATGAGTTCAAGAATGAAGGGAGCCCAAATGAAGTACAAGCCAATAGAGAAACATGCTTTTGCTCTTATTTAAGACCTAGATCATTTTAAAAGCATCTTTGGCTCTAGTAAAGTGATTGCTTGCATTCCTTACATAGCCATAAAAGATATCCTCACCCATCCCGAGCCCACAAGAAGTTCAACAAGATGGATGGTGAAGCTACTGCAGTATGATGTTGAGTTTAAGGCCATCAAAATTATTAAAGGTCAAGGGTTGGCAAAATATATGGCTTGTGGAGAAGAAGAAGACATGAATAATGCCATTCTAGTGCAAGGGGTACATCAGGGTGAACATCCAGGGCATGAAGAGTCTGATTGGTATAGAGATATCATATTTTATTTAAAGAACCTGTCCTTCTTACCTGACAAATATACTAGCAGAATAAGGAGTATTAAACAACATGCTCAAAAATACCATCTTTAGGAAGGGTGTCTGTATTGGAGGCACCCAAGTGGAGTGTTACTGTTGTGTGTAACAGAAAATAAGGCCCCAAAAATCATTGAAGAATTCCACACATGGTTTTATGGTGGTCATTTTGACCCGAAAGCAACAACCAACCATATTATGAGGGTAGGATATTATTGGCCATCCATATTTAAGTATGTGTATCAGTTTATCAAAAAATGCTATAATTGTCAGGTTTTCACTGGCAAAAAGAGCCTGCCTTGCCACTAAATCCTATGATCACTGAAACTCCATTATCTCAATGGGGGATATATCTGATAGGAGAAATTAACCCAAAATATTTAGGGGGTCATAGATGGATAGTTATAGATGTAGAATACCTAACTAAATGGGTTGAAGCAGTCCCCTCAGAAGGTCAACAACATCAGCTATCATTAATTTTCTAGAGGAGAGCATACTAACCAGATTTGGAGTGCCCAGGAAGCTGGTGATAGATAATGCTAAATATTTTACTTATGAGATGGTGGAATTTTGTACAAGATATAATATAGAGTTGGCCCACTTAGTAAAATATTATCCTCAGGGGAATGGACTGGCTGAGTCTTCAAACAAAAATATAATTACCCAAATCAAGAGATCATTGGGGAAAAACAAAAGAGGTTGGGATAGTGAACTGAAGTATGCATTGTGGGTAGACATGCTATCAATAAAAATGGCCATTGGTAAATCACCTTATGAGTTGGTTTATGGGGAGAAGGCACTCTTGCCACCTCAGTTAGAAAGACTAGCCATCTCATTACTGCTCCAAGATCATGAGAATCAAGATGGGTTACAGAGGAGGATGGACCAGCTGGTGCAATTAGAAGAGGACAGAAGGGAAACAAATGCAAGGATGATCATTCAATCCAGTAGAACCATGTAGCTATTCAAAAAAAAGTGCTATACTGGGATCCAAAAAATGATAAGCCCAATGAAAATGACAAGTTTGAATCCAAATGGTTGGGGCATTATTAGGTTACTAAGGTAATCGACCAACACACCTATAGGGTTGAAGACATGGAGGGAGAAGAAGTACCCATATCAGTGAATGGTTAGCACCTAAAATCCTTTGGTCCCTTTGATGGAGGTCATGAGAATTAAAAAAAAAGGTGTAGATGTGTGTGTGTGTTTAGGTTATTTTTAGTCAACCCAAAGAGTCTAGAGTCCTTAGGTACATGTCTTTCATCCATCCCCCTCTCCTACTTAGAGTTGGTGTTAACCCCAAAAAGGGTAGTCCCCATTTTTTGTCCCTTTTTTCTCTTTTCCCTAAGGACGTACAAGGTGGTGTCCCCAAGCCTAGCCCCGTGCACCCCATTGTAGATTAGAACACACAAAAATCCCAAAGGGTGCATGAGCCAGTGCACCCTCAAGATAGCCCGTGTGCCCCACAAGTGGAGCGCATAAAAGCCCTTTCGGGCGAACAAAGCCATGCACTTGGTTTTGCCCCATGTGCTCCATTGGGGAATGGAGTGCACAAAGTTGTCCAAGGGGTGCACAAAGTTGTGCACCTCACCTTGAGTCTATGTGCTCCATGGGAGAATGAAGCACACAAGGTTTTTCTAGAGGTGCATGCCACTGCATGTTCGCCTAGGGCCTGTGTGCTCCACTCCCTTGGAGTGCACGAGGTCCCTTAAGGGTGCATGCCTTTATGTACCCTAATTCTACCTACACGATCCATTACAATGAAGCACATGAAAGCCTCTAAGGTGCATGAGGGCATGCACCCAACCCCAGCCCACGTGCTCTGCTCTCTAGTGGAGCGCACAAAGTCCTGAGGGGCACACAAAGTCATGCACCCCAAATAATATCTATGCACTCCATTTTAATAGAGCGCGCAAGGGTCTATTCGAGTGCACACAATCGTGTGCCCACCTTTGGGTTCATGCACTCCACTATGGAGCACTTTAGGGTCCATGCGCTCCACTTCCATGATGGAGCACACACAATTTTTCCTAGCACACAGATCTATGCATCCAGTCCTTTCAAGGCATGCAAGATTTAAATGAAGCATAGTTTTCGTGTGCTCCTTCCAAAAAGCTGTGTGCTTCACCCAAGTGCACCCTGTCCAGGCTAATCAAAAGCTACCATGCATCTAAAATCTCCCCAAGCCATAAGTGCATTTGATCCACAACCAATAAGGAATGTGACGTGGTGCACCTAGCCCCATGGCATGACCAGTCATAAAGCGCCAACCAATGAGAATCATGCACCAACCTATATGAATTAATTATATGCCCTTTAAAATAAGGTGGCATACGTCCCCTACACCATTAACGCATGCAAAGTACTTTCTCTATGAGGTCGAGCACAAAAAAACAAGAAGAAACCCTCTCTATTTGCAATAGTGTGTTTTAATGGCATCTACGAGCATGGCTGCGATAGGGGTACTTGATGTCAAGGCCTGCTTTGATAGAATTACTGGGGTATGGCCTGTTACAAGAAGAACATGGAGAGCCCAAGACCCGAAAGTGCTTGTAAACCCACTGGGTTTGGGTAGAGATATAACGATGGAGTAGCAACGAAGGTGGAGGGAGTAATAATTTATAGCTTTGACCCAACTAAGGAAGGTAACCAAAACCACCCGATGCTGTTAAGAAGCCTATTTATGTGGGCACAGCAGGATAGCATTGAGCTAGCCCCAGTTTACAAAAAATGGAGCACCAACTTGGGATGGTTAACTTGCCCGAAGGTCTATTATTCCTTGGATCTCTTGGCTTGGCTGGTGGTGGCCTACAACCATACAAACTGGACCATTCACGACCATAAAAATTAGGTCGTAGCCCGACTGACGGAAGACTGAATAAGGCAAGTATTCGGGCTCACCCTAGTATCACGGGTCTTGGACTTCAAGACATTGGCCCTCCAGGCCAATTTCATGCTCAACACCATATTTTTGGAGATGCTCCTGAAGAGAGGGAAACAAAAGCCTTCAAGTTTTCCTACCAAAAAATTCTTACTTTGGCATTGGGCACAAGATTATGCAGATATGATTAGCCTGGTGTTGGATTTCAAGGACCTGGAGCTAATCATGAAGGAGGTGATGTTTCTTCTCATCCAATGCAATAAAACAGACAAGACACGTCTCTACTGGTGGGAGGACGTGATAAGTGATAATATGGATGAGTTACAAAAATTGTAGGAGGCCATATTGGTAGACAAGGAAGAACTTCCTCCTTTTTTGTATTATTCATTTTTAATTCATTTTGTTAGGATCCTCAATCCTAACATTATTAGTCAGTATTAGTTAGTATTATTAATCATTTAATTATTATATTATTAACTCATAAAGTGAACCATCACATCTCTTCATAACGTGAACCATCACATCTCTTCATAACGTGAACCATCATGTCTCTTCACCAACATAGCTTTAGGGTAGATATATATATTACGTTGGCCATCCATATCAAATCATCCAAGAAGAAGAATAAGAATATAGATTCTAAAGGAGGGAGCCCCCTATAGTGGCAAAGCGATTACAAGGGAGCCCCCTTTGAGTGGCCTACGATTACATTTACATTAATTTGTTAATAATTTTTATAGTAAGACCTTGGGGTATTACCATTTGGTATCAGAGACATGTGGGACCCAGTCATGTGGGAATTGCTCAAATATCTTCATAAAATCACTTCTATGCGTGGGTATCAAACTCGGTTTGAGGATATCACAAAACACAACACAATATTGAATGAATCAATTCTCATCAACAGATTCATTAGGGGATTAAAAGAGGAAATTAGAATGGAGGTGACAAGGTTCAATCCCTATACCATGATGCAGACCTATGGATTGGAAAAATTATCTGAAGATAAAATCAATGCACAACAATGATTAGGGAAACCACTTATGGAAAAATCATCGACCACTTACATCGCTTCCAAACCTATGCATAATGGAAGGGCACAAAGCACTTACACAACCCCCAAATCTAATCAAACTTTACAAATTAAACATCTTAGCTTTGAGGAGATGAAGGAACAATGAGTAAAAGGACTCTATGATAATTGTGATGAACAATTTGGACCCCACCATAAATGTGCTACACTAACATTGTATTTATTGAAGGAAGTTGATCCTTGTCTCTCCATAGAGCAAGCAGATGAGGTAGTTGTGTCGAAGTGACCAGTGCACCTACTCACTGCAAAGAAGACAATGGGGTCGATGTGCAAGAAGTGATTGATGTACCAAGCAAGGATGAAGTAGACATACCCAAAGTGATCAATGCTAGCCAAACATGCACTCTACAAGACCTACACATACCTTCCTCACCAATAGCGAGTTCTTGCCATATGATCAAACCTATTCGGAACCAACACATAGTGACTACACACTCCTTCTCTGTTGGCTCTACCAAGGAACCAAAAAAGGATATGAAATAATTACCATCACTTTTTATGCATCATTCTAAAGTATTTGAGGAACCCCAAGGGTTGCCCTCCCATCGTCATTATGATTTTCCTAAGGGAGATTCTACTATTGTTCTTGGCAACCCCCTGCTAATGCTTCATCCTTCTTGATATCCCTGCCTATGAAAGGATGCCATTAAAAGAGTCCAAGAACTTACACAAATCCTTCTCAAAAAACAAAAGACAAATCTCCTCACCTTGAGCTTTGAGGACAAAGCTCTTTTTAATGAGGGTGGAATGTTAGGATCCTCAATCCTAACATTATTAGTCAGTATTAGTTAGTATTATTAATCATTGAATTATTATATTATTAACTCATAAAGTGAACCATCACATCTCTTCATAACGTGAACCATCACATCTCTTCATAACGTGAACCATCACGTCTGATGGCAACACCTGATTCACCATCGAAAATCTAGTTCCAATATTTTCATTCAACACCAAAAACAAATTACAACACTAGCCCACAGGAGTAGTTTTTCTTTCTTTCTTGGTGGGGAGCCCCTCCCTCTGTCCTGAACCTTCACATATTTTATCCTAACTGGCAACTACCACCAGGTCAGCCACAGAAACATGCATTTATGAGCCGTCTGAATGTCTATGACCTCTGGGCGCAGCAGTCGAGTGGTTGCCATGCTCAGCCAACTTACTGGGCAAGAAATCATGCATTAATGAGGCCCTTGACCGCCTCAAAAAACATCGTTTGGGAACACGTGCCTTTTTGAATCATGAACCAACAGTATGTCGCGATGTCGCAACATGTCATGATATCATGACATTTTTCTTCCTTGCTGCCTTTCTCTTCTTCGGGTTGCGATATCGCGACATATTTTCTTTCTGGCTCTTCTTTCTCCTTTTCGGTCGTGAAATCATGACATATCGCGATATCACGACATCTTTCCTTTCTACCTCTTCTTTCTCCTTTTCGGTCACGATATCGTGACATCAAGGAAAACACTTAATTTTATTTTTGTTGATGCAAGATTGCTCTACTGCCACCGGATTCTCCTGCATCAGACACTCGGGGTGGATTGAGAAGTGTCCTTCACTTCTGTACTGTTGGAGGAAGACCTAGGCGGTCGACCTCTATTTTTGATAACCAAGTTGCATCTTTGATAAGCCTGCCCTTCCACTTGACCAGATATTTAGAATACTGCTTGTTCCTGGTACTTCTACATACTTGATTGTCTAGTATTTCCTTGATCTCGTCTATTGCTGGAGTAGACGTTGGAATACTC
This sequence comes from Wollemia nobilis, assembly GCA_028583015.1. Taxonomy (NCBI): domain Eukaryota; kingdom Viridiplantae; phylum Streptophyta; class Pinopsida; order Araucariales; family Araucariaceae; genus Wollemia; species Wollemia nobilis. Next base: position 937,580 of record JAQPPZ010000883.1, read on the forward strand.
CAAAATTCCATACTTGGTGTCTCGCTACTGCCTTCTTCATGATATTCTACCAAATTTGCAATGTTAAAAATAGGTGATATGTTAAGGCCACTTGGCAATTCCACTTCATACGCATTGCTTGAATCCTATTTTCCTATAATTTGGCATGGTCCAAACTTCTTCATATTGTTATAGGTTTTAGCAGGAAATATTTCTTTTCTCAGATGGACCATGACTTCATCTCCCACTGCGAATTCCTTGAACCGTCGCTTCTGGTCTGCACTTGTCTTATATTGGTTATTCATGTTAGTAATGTGCTTCTTCACTTCTTCATGCATGCTCTTCAAATGCTCTGCAAAGTCCTCAGCCTCGACACTGCACTTTTCCCTTGTACCCATCTTCCTCAACTCAGAAGCATTCCTTGGACTGCTCCCATATACTATCTGGAATGGAGATTTGTTATTACTCCTATTGACAGAATTATTATATGCAAATTCTACTTATGGCAAAACCAAATCCCATCCCGTGGGCTTATCTCCTATTAAGCATCTTAATAGATTTCCCAGACTTCTATTCACCACCTCCGTTTGGCCATCAGTCTGTGGGTGGTATGCAAAACTGAATTTCAAATCTATCTTCAATTTCTTCCACAAGGTCCTCTAGAAATACCCCACAAAATTGGTATCTCTGTCAGAAATGATACTCTTTGGTAGACCATGAAGTTGTACCACCTCTTTGAAAAATAAACCTGCAATGTGAAATACGTCACTAGTTATCTGGCAGGGGATAAAATGTGCCATATTTGAAAACCTGTCAACCACCACAAATATGGAGTCATTTACTTGCTGTGTCCTTGGTAGAACAAGAATGAAATCCATGCTGACCTCCTCCCATGGTCTCTCTAGTATATGTAATGGCTGATATAATCCAGTGTTCTGGCTCACACCTTTCACCATCTAGCATACTCTACAGCTTCGCACAAACCTCTTCACATCTTGCTGCGGTTGTGGCCAATAGTAGTTCTCACTAACCAGGGCAATGGTCTTATCCTGACCAAAATGTCCAGCCAGCCCTCCACTGTGTTTCTCCTTTACCAGATTTTCCCTCATTGAACTCCTTGGAATGCATAATTGACTTCCTCTAAACAACATTCCATCTTGGATCAGAAAATCCAACCACTTGGTCCTGTCCAAAGTAACAGGTGCCAAGCAAGCCTTCCAAGATTTTGCAAAATCAATATTTTCAGGGTACAAACCCTTCAGTTCATCAAATCATACCACTTCCACCTTCATTTTTGTCAATAAACACTGCCTTCTACTTAAGGCATCTGCAACTCTGTTTGACCTCCCGTTCCTGTGCTTCAACACAAAGGTATAACTCTATAGAAACTCAACCCACTTCAGGTGCCTCTAATTTAGCTTCCCTTGGCTATTAATATACTGTAAGGCTTGATGATCAGTATATAGAACAAACTCTTTTGGAAACAAGTAATGTCACCACTTCTTTAGAGCCTGAACTATAGCATAGAACTCTTGATCATAAACTGAATACTTCTTCCTAGCATCATTGAGTTTCTCACTAAAGTAAGAAATAGGTTTACCTTCTTGACTCAAAATAGCTCCTATGGCACTACCACTAGCATCACAATCTACCTGAAATACCTTATTAAAATCTGGAAGTGCCAAAACAGGTTGCTCTGTAACCTTCTTATTCAACATATCAAAGCTCTTATCTGCTCCCAAGGTCCACTTAAATTCTTTCTTATCCCCTCTCATTGTTTCTGTAAGGGGTGCACAAATACTGCTGAAATTCCTAATGAATTTCTTGTAAAAACTTGCTAGACCATGAAATGATCTTACCTCAGTCGTGCTTCTTGGAGTAGGCCATTCAATGATAGCTCTCACTTTTTTTGGGTCCATTCTTAGACCTTCGGCTGAGATGAAAAATCCCAGGTACACTAACCCCTTCTTCACGAAATTACATTTCTTTAGATTAATTAACAACTGCTCCTCCCATAGCTTCTCAAAAACCCTTCTGATATGCATTAGATGCTCTTCCAGGGTTCTGCTAAATATTAAAATATCATCCAAATAGACAATGACAAATTTGCCTAAAAGTTCTTTCAATACCTCATTCATCAGTCGCATGAATGTGCTTGGTGCATTGGTTAGCCCAAATGGCATGACCAACCATTCATACAAAACCTCTCTGGTCTTGAACGCTGTCTTCTACTCATCTCCTTCTCTGACATGAATCTGATGACAACCCCTCTTCATATCAATCTTTGTGAAGTACTTGGCTCCACTCAAAAAGTCCATAATGTCATCCATCCTTAGCAATGGAAATCTGTACTTTATGGTGATCTTGTTAATGGCTCGAGAGTCTATACACATTCTCCACTCTCCATATTTCTTTGGTGCTAGTACTGCAGGTACTGCACATGGACTCAAGCTCTTTCGACTCAGTCCCTTCTCCAACAACTCTTGGAGTTTCTTGTTCAGCTCTTCAGTTTTTGTAGGAGTCATTCTATGTGCTGCCTTATTGGGTAAACTAGATCCTGGTACCAAATCTATATGGTGACTAATCTTCCTCACTGGTGGTAAACCCTCAGGCACATTATCAGATATAATGTCTGGAAGTTCTTCTAACAGTCCTAAGACTTCTATAGGGGTATCCTTGCATTCTTCCTTCCTAACTCTAGGAATCAATGCATAGCACATATGCTCATGCTTTAAAATATCCAAAAATCTTCCCCCTTCAACTAAACATATTCTAGCACTGCTACATACCTTTTTGCCTTCCTCCTTCAAGGGCTTCAGCTTATGGCGCACTCCATTCTTCGTCACTGAGTAAGTGTTTGCACGACCATCATGCACTGCACACCGATCAAACTGCCATGGCCTTCCCAACAACAAATGACAAGCATCCATAGGCAGGATGTCACACAGGACCTCATCATAGTAATTTCCAATATTAAATTTCATCGAGCATTGCTCACTGACCAAAGCTCTATGGTCCTTCTGTAACCATGCAATCCGATATGGATGCGGGTGTCTCCTATTTAAATGTAACTTAGTAACCATTTCTTTTGAGACCAAGTTATCAGTACTACCATTATCTATAATAATATTACAGACCTTACTTGAACTTCTGCACCTTGTGCGAAACAAGCTCCTCCTCTGGTCTGATACTTTCTCCTCATTCAACAGGGTTCTCTTTGTGACCATAACTTCTCCTCTCTCTGCCTCCTTAGAATATTTTGAGTCAACACATTCATCTGCTATAGCAGCTCTGGTAGGACCCTCAGGTCTCTTATTTGTCCTTTCTCGATGTTGTGGACACTCGTATGCTCGATGTCCTTCTTCGCCATAGTGGAAATAGGTTCCATAAAATCCTCCCCTTCCAAATCCACTTCCAGATCTACCTCTCCCTCTTGGGTAACCACTGTTCTAATTACGAGGTTGGTAGGTGTTTCTCTCTTTTTGATCCTGGGTATTACTAGTTTCACCAGCCTTCTTCTGATCCTTATATTTTTCTCCACTGGTCCTTCCACCAGTTCTTCCACCACAACCTCTTCCTCTTTGCTTACCCTCAAACTGTCTGTTCAGCTTCTCTTTGACTTTGAGGGCAAACTGATAAGCATCCTCAATGGTGCTCACCTCATCCTTGTTAGCCTCTGAATGGCCAGTTCTGATGGAGATATTATAAAACTCCTCTATGTATTCTTTGATAGTTTTGCTTGATTGTCTCAAACTCTGCATTTTCCTTAGCAGATCCAATTCGTAATCTGTAGGAATAAACTATTTTTTTCAACTTATCTACCATTCTATCCCATCTTGTTATTCTCTCCTTTCCTCTTCTATTTCTTTCCAACTGTACTCCCTTCCACCAGATGCTAGCATGACCCTTCATCTTGGTCTTAGCAAATCTGACCCTATCAGGATCTTCAACCTCCTCATACTCAAAGTATTCTTCCAAATCATTGATCCAATTAATCAACTCCTCTGGATCAAGATTTCTAGAATACGTAGAAACCTCCATCTTTGGTTTCTTTCCAATCTAGGAGATGGCTCTGTATAACCTGGCTTGTGTAGGATCTACAACCTCTTCTTCTTCCTCAAACTAGTCCTCTTCTTCATCAACTTCATCTTCACTTCCTTCTTCTCCTCTGAGTTCAAGCCCTCTGTGCAGCTCCTCTTGCAAGGCCTGAACTTGCCTCTGCAAAACTCTGAAATCTTCTGCTAGCACTATATTTCTTCCACCACCATGATTTCTTTGTGGAGGCATTCTTCTTCACTCTCTTCTCACAACCCTTCCATAGTTCCTGGTGCAAACTACCTCACTTTTGGTGATCTGTTCACACACTCGGGAACTCCTGCTCTGATACCACTTGATGGCGAAACCTGATTCACCATAGAAAATCTAGTTCCAATATTCTCATTCAACATCAAAAACAAATTACAACACTAGCCCGCAGGTGTAGTTTTTATTTCTTTCTTGATGGGGAGCCCCTCCTTCCATCCTGAACCTTCACCTCTTTTATCCTAACTGGCAACTACCACTGGGTCAGTCACAGAAACATGCATTGATGAGCTGTCTGAACGTCTTTGACCTCTGGGTGCAGCAGTCGAGTGGCCGCCATGCTCAGCCAGCTTAATGGGCAAGAAATCATGCATTAATGAGGCCCTTGACTGCCTCAAAAAACATCGTCTGGGAATGCATACCTTTTCGAATTGTGAACCAGCAGTATGTCGCAATGTCACGACATGTCGTGATATCACAACATTTTTCTTCCTCGTTGCCTTTCTCTTCTTTGGGTCACGATATCGTGACATGTCGTGATATCATGACATATTTCCTTTTCGGCTCTTCTTTCTCCTTTTTGGTCACGAAATTGTGACATATCGCGATATCGCGACATGTTTCCTTTCTGCCTCTTCTTTCTCCTTTTCGATCGTGATATCGCGACATCAAGGCAAACATTTAAATTTTTTTTTGTTGATGCAAGATTGCTCTGCTGCCACCGGATGCTCCTGCATCAACGTATCTTCACCAACATAGCTTTAGGGTAGATATATATATTACGTTGGCCATCCATATCAAATCATCAAATAAGAAGAAAAAGAATATAGATTCTAAAGGAGGGAGCCCCCTATAGTGGCAAAGAGATTACAAGGGAGCCCCCTTTGAGTGGCCTATGATTACATTTACATTAATTTGTTAATAATTTTTATAGTAAGACCTTGGGGTCTTACCACATATTTTTATAGCATAATTGAGAAAATCCTTGGTTGCTTAGATATGATAAGCAACCACCGTCACTCTTCAAGATCAACTTCTATGCATCCTGGAGGGGTGCTCTAGTTACAAGGTCTTCTTTGAAAAGGTCCTCCTAGTAGTGCACACTCAACTGTGTGGTGAGGAACCTGACAAGGTTTGGAGTTGGGTTGAGGAAATTTTTACTCGAGGTAAAGGCAAGGGCTTTCTTCTATGTAGAAGAATTTTCCTACATCAGAATATATTGTTCTAAATTATCCATGAAGGCATTACTAAAACATTGCCCAACCTCTATATCCATCCTGGAGATAACCCAACAAATTTTTGAGGAGGTAAAAATTAGATAACCTTTATAGACATCTTGGAGATAACCCAACACTGCCCATATTGTTGAAGGAGACGGTTATAACCCCACTTGAGCGCTTTATAAGAGAGATTACCACAGTTGCAATTTTTTTCATCAAATCTCTGAGAGAGAAAATTCAAGTTTAGGTATAGCCTTGTCTAAGTGTTAGTTGTATTTTCCTTCTGCATTTCTTTCTATCTTTCTTATCGTCCTTCCTTCTATCATTGACCAGGTACTGCCCAGGAAGCACTGTTCACTGAGATCATTTCCTATGGAACGCGCCATAGTTGGAGACTCTTACATCACTAAAATCAGGATGGAGAGGAACAACCTCTTGTTACATTATTCAAATTGGGGTTCATTGTAATTATTATCATATAAGATCTGAGCACCTTGCTGATTTCTCCATATGTAAAACATCTTATATTAATGAAAACTCTAGCTCTATTCTTGGCATATCTTGTGTTTATGGTCTATGTTTTATTTTTTACATATTACTACAATCATAATATGTGGATGATGCCTTCTTTCGTTGGTTTAATCATTTTCTTGCATTACATTATTTGAATGAATTAAAACGAACTAGTTCTCCCTTCTCTTTCTTTTCTAAGTCATTTAATATAAATCTGCTACGACTACCTAATGGACATGGCACCGATCTAATCTTGATTTGCTATGTTAATGTTAGGTTTGGTCACAAATATTAAAATAAAATAATATCATTCTATCCAGTAGTGAATGGGATATTGCACCATAATAGCAAATTTATGAGCCCACTATCTGGGGTTTCCTTACCCAACCTGGTATATTTAGAGCTCTTTAGGTAATCTATTCCTGGGTCAAAGAGGTGGATTTGCCAGAGTCTACAATACTCATGATCTTTGGGATTCTTGTGATGTGACAAAGCTTTGAGAAGGTAAGCAAGAAATCCCCACAATAGGATCCATGGGATTTTAGCCAATCCATTCCAAGTATGAGATCAGAAGCTTGCAAGGGGGCTACATACAAATGCTAGTCGATTCTGCCATTAGGTAGGAATATGCGAGCATCAAATAGACACTGGTTAACTAAATAGGTTTGTCTAGACCCATATTTCATCTTCCACCTATCTGCAAAAAAATTAGATCTTTTCGACATATCCCTGATAATACTAGTGAAGAATAAAACTATTTGTAACACTATTTACATTTTTACTAAGCAATTTACCTCTCAAAAGCATAGAGGTGGTCCATCTAGATTTGAATTTTTAGTTTTCACATAAATTTGATGAGGTTGTTTTTCTAATGCTTTCCTTTGGTCTATTCTTAGAGAACATTTATTAGCATAATGTGGTCCTCCAGAGATGTAGCAACTTGTCTTTGATGCTCAAGATTTTACTTCTTTGTTTTCTCTAGTACCCACTTTATGATTTGACCCACTTATTTTCTGAAGGAAGTGTTTTAGACTACTTTTATTCTTAATTTATTTGTTTGTAGATCTTATTCTCAGCCTTCCATTACTTTTTTTTCCTCTGGGTTTTTGATCAATAAATGCTTCCATTATATTTTGTTGTTGCTCCATTTTATCTAAAAGTAAATTAATTGTAGATATAAGTTGTTTTATCTATCCTTGAAACAATTTGACTATAGATGCAAGGTCATCCATTTCTTCCTAACCATGACAAGAGCTATGTCAAGTTTTGATTTAAAAAATAAGTTATTCCCTCTACGATTTTATCCCTTAATTGATCTGCCAAAAAAATGTGCAATACTTGTTTGACCAAATCAACTTAAGGTTCTTAGACAATTAAGTCTTATTGCAAAAGTAGCATACCAAGTTAAGGTTGAACCTATGTTTTCTTTCTTAGAAGCATTGAGTCCTACGACTTAGGCTCTAATACCAACTATAACAACTTAGTCTAACACACTGATTGCAACAAACTAAATCTACTGACAAGGGGAAAAATTTGATCGGGTATTTTTTTTAGTTTAGTTTTTAATTTACACCCATTATGTAATCATTACAAAGCATTAATAGCCACTTTTGGGTTATGTCCACTATAGTCGGCTCCCAAGTGGACGAGATTGACCAAATACCGTAAGAGGTACCTTTAGTGGTTCCTCCTTTCTCACCGTCTAACCTGGTATGAGACCCTAGAACCATGGCTTGGGGTTATCCTCTAAGGTCCATAACACTTAGGGAGGACACTTTCTTCCCCATCCTTAACATGTTATCTTTTATGTGGAACCTTGAGTTTAATTAATCTCATATGTTGCCAAGATAACAAGTAAGATTATATAGCATAAATGCTTTAGTGCTTAGTTGATGACCACATCCCTAGATCAATGTCTAGCACCATGGAAAATAATTAAGGCCGTGACGTTCTCTTGGCACTGATCATGGTCTCACTTGAAAAAATTGTAAATAATGCGATGGATTATCCCATACCAACCCATAATGAAATCTATCATAGAGTCTCTTAATTTTCCTACCAAGATTCACTATTCAACAATTTCATAAAAGAAGCCACCACTTTACTACTCGCACAATGGCCTAGATGGACGTCCCATAACGCTCATCCTTAGTGGTCATTCTTGAAACACAGTTGATTACATGCACATAATACAACAAGTATTGGATGATTTAATCTTTTTTGATCATTCACATCCCTGTGATCCAATCACATTTGGACTTCAAGATTTAATAGTTTTTAATTCCATCTATTCTCAAGTATCTTTTATCAACATGGTTCTGTAACCAAGTTAGGAAACATTGAAATATTTTAAATTAAACAATAAAACTTAGTTATTTATTTAACTATTAAATAAAAGTTCAAAAATTATATCACTAATAAAAGTCACCCATTAATATCTAAGGAGTCTTTATATTACTTATCCTATCGAGTTTATAAAGATCATAAAGAGGAATGATAATATTTTAATCTCATTCTACTTTCAAGATAAGTGTCTAAACTCAACATGAAGTAAGCAACTACATATATATTTCAAATTAAGGTGCAAGATTATTATTTAATTTCCTTTAAAATAAAACTCACATTAAAGTAGAAAAATAATGACTAATAATCATCTTCCTACTCTCCAAAATACTAGGAAGAAGACTAATAATCATTTTCTTTCATAGTAATAAAGTAGAGTGTTAAAAGAGAAACCATTAATCATTTTTTTAATATTAAAATAAAAAGTAGTAATTGTTTTCCTTCATAATTTTAAACTCATAGAAATAAAGTAAATAAGAACACATTCTCCCAATGTAAATACACTTTACATGAGCTATAAGTAAATCAGAATCCATTTTTTTCTCAATGCAAACACATTTCCATAAGCTATAAGTAAATAAGAACACACTCTTTAAATGTAAATATATTTTACATAAGCTAAAGGTAAAATTGAGCCTAGCTTTATTCAAATACGTAAATCTAGTTCAAACTCATTCATTATCTAAAATACCTATGTTGTTTTATAACTAAACACTATTTTAAAAGGAATGCATTTTAAAATTTATTACAATTAAAGATGATAAACATTACATAAAACAAGACATTATTTATTGAATAATTGGATCTCTACATCTACCAACACCCAAGACTTTCACCAACTATGCTACACAAGCAAATATTAATTTTTTTTGTGGTTAGTGTGATAAACCCCTATGACCTATGCATAGGTCTGAGCAATCCCCTACCAACCATGATCCCTCATAACGCCAAGAGCTACACTTATCAATAGGAAAAGAACACAACCATTTGGGTATCAACATGGTGGGCACAGGGGGAATGGAGTCTTGTCGGCCTCTGCCAGCACATAATGCATTCCTAGTTTCACCTTGTATCTGTAGGGTGGACACATGGGGAATGGAACCTCTACCAGCACCTAATATTTTCACCAACTACGTTGAAGTATCAACCCCTTATCAATTAACCAAACCTTGCTATTCTCAAGTCCACCACAAATCGTATTTTTGGTAGTAGAGTTATCAATTTCATCATCCAAATATTCAATTATCGGTAGTGGAAACTCATTCCTATCAAAAACCCCAGTAATAAGATTAATTCAACTGCCATAACTATTCAAAACTTATTAAGAATCTATGTCATCCCAAACAACAAGATTAAATATTCCCCTATATGGAGAATGTCTAAGAAAGGTATTTTCACTATCAAATCTGCATATTCCCAAGATCCACTTGCTGTGTCCTAGGTCTTAGCCAAGTCTGTTTGGCTAAAAAACTTGATACCTAAAATTAGCTTTTTCTCATGGCTTGCTTCCCAAAATAGAATCCTAACCATGGACAACCTAATCGTCAGAGACCTGTACATTCTTAATTGTAGTCCTCTACAAAACTAATTGGGAATCAACCTTCCACCTATTCCTAGAGTGCCCCATCTCGTTGTCAATCCTAAATCCCCTATTTTAGCTTGTTAATATTGCTTGGGCCCATCCATCATCGCTCATTCACTTGTTACAACAATGGCCCAAGCCCTTTACCAATCCCCAACTTAATTTTCTCTAGACTTATTGCTTACACCACTACCTGTGGTAAATTTGGCTAGAGCAAAATAATAGGATTTTCAATGGGATTGCTAAAGAACCACACTCTATATTCCTATGAATTACCACATTTGCTACTGAGAATGCCCAACTTATCTCATCCACTAATACCCTTAAAATAGGTCTTGAGTCTTGTTTATTCACTTACTTCAAACTTAGTAACCTCTCAACTGACACATTTAATTCTATTGTTGACAGGTTTAGTATCAGGTGGACCCCTCCTCTTGTATAATGGATCAAGTTTAACTTCGATGGGGTGGCTAAGAGAAATCTTGGAGATGTGGGTAGCAGAGGCTGTAGCCCAAAAATTCTCACTCTTTTCCTCAAGGCTAATGGATCCGCACCTTAGAGGGGAATGGGAGAATGGATGGTCTACACCTCGAAAGAGAGGTACTTGATCGTACCTTCTTATGGTGATTTTTTGATGAATTGGGTGGGTTCACCAGGAAACATTTTGTGGTAGTTTTCGAGCCTAGGTTTTGGGATTTGTTTTGATGTGTTCCTTTTATCAAATCACGCAATACACCTAGTTTGGCCAATATGCAACTACGCTAATCTATATGCAATTTTGATTCATATGTAAGCAACAGAAAGCATAAAACAAAATCTAAGTAGATAATGCAATGCTTAAAAAGTGATTTAGAACACTTACTTGTATCCGAAAGTCTGAAGAAGATTCTAATTTTTGATGCAGATGATATCGGGTAAAATCCAGCAATATCGATCGAAATCAGGCAGTATCGGGTGACCCGATTATGCAGAAATCCAACCGATCTTGACTAAAAGCTATAATTTTATAATTGGATGCAGAAAACAACAATTTCATAGGGACATATGCATTTGAATGGACTAAATAACAATGAGTAATGATCTTAAGATAACAATGGAAGGATGTTCATGTGTATATCTATGCTAAATGTTTGAATATTTATGAGATAACGAAGAAATATACCTATTAAATCAAAATGATAATGGTAAATGAATTGAAACTGATGTAATAGATATGAAATATTAATTCTAAATGAGAGGGATGGAGAAAGAAGATGCAAAATCTGAGGTCTGGATGCCCCCAGTCGGCTAAATTGTAGCAAAATGAGTTGCAGGTAAAATCGAGCGATTTTACACAAAATCGGCAGAATATGAACCTGCAAAAACATAGTGAAAAGATACGAGTGTAGCACGAAAATATACGAGAGTTCCAGGGGGAATCCGAGGCGAGGAGCCTGGATTAAAAAGGAGGGAGTCAGGTAAGGAGTTGGGCCAAAAATGGAGGGGGTTGTAACCTCTCCTAATCTGGGCGAAATCGGGCGAGTAGATCTCGCAACTGCTATGCAAATATCCAGGTAAAGACAAAGGAGGTTAAACAAATTTTGTTGCCTTGCTGAAGAAGACATTTTTTAATTTTGGGTAAAATCGGGTGACATGATTTCGTACAAAATCATCTGATTTTGCATGAAATCGTGCGATTTTGCATAGAGGTTAAAAACTGACTTATAATGGGCACGAAAATCGAGGTAACAACTTAGGGGTGGCAAATTTGATTTTTCAAAGTGTTTTTACCTTAGTTTTAATTAATGTGAGTCATTTTTAGGGTGCTACATTTTGCCCCCTCTTTAGCGCATTTTTGGAACAAAATGCGTTAAAGATAAGTTGGCACGCTTTACGAGAAAGAAAATTTTTTATTGCAAATTTGTTGATGGTTTCAAGTTTTGTTGTTAACTATTTTATATATGGTGCCCCCTTCGAGTTTTTGTACCAACTCTAAGTTTGGTAAAAAACTCGAAATTTGCATCTTTTTAGAGTGAATGTTTAATAAAATCAAAAAATTAAAATAAAACCCTAATTCATTTTTACTGTGCAGTTATTCTATTTTGAGCTCTGGAGAAAAGAAGATGGTGGAGGTTCCTCACCGAGCAGATTTGGTGCGCAACAGGACTGGTCAGATACGGGTAAGGAATTTTTTAACTTGTATTTTAATTTTATAATTTATAATTTTTTTTTTATTTTTGGGGTTTTTTTAGCGATATTGGTTCAATTTTAGCAAATATCGGTCAAGAAATTGACCGATATTGGGGAAATGAGCCGATATCATAGAATATCGCCCGATATCGATCAAAATATGCCCGATATCATGAAAAAAATACTGATATCATGAAAAACACGTCGATATCGGATAAATCATTTGATATCATTAAAAATTAACCGATTTTAGATGATAATTTTGATTATTAAGTTATTAATTGAATTTTTGATTTTTTTTTTTGTTTGTTGCTTAACATAAAAAGGAGCTAAAGAATAGGGAATGGTGGTACGAGGCATTCCAGGATGACCTGAATGCCCTCATAATAGCAGATAGGGATGTGTTATCCACTGTGGGGTTACGGCACGTGGTGGAGTTGCCACAGGTGCCTGTTGATATGTGGCTACTGACCGCATTGGCTGAGCGATGGTACCCAGGCTCTTCTTGCTTTCAGTTACCAACAAGGGAGATGACTCCCACACTAGAGGACATCTGGAGGATCCTCAGAGTACCTATCAGAGGGATGTTTGTTATCACATCTAGAAATCAAAGCTAGGCACTTGAGAGACTCTGCGAGGATCCTCACTTCCCTTTGGCCAACGAGGGGATTGGGGTTGAGATTTTGAGTCAGAGATCGAGGGTTTCTCGACTCACAGTTGTACTCAGTGGGATTGTTGGTGGCTTGCTTCTAAGCCACTTCAACGGTCATCTTCTACCATGGACTCTGGCAGAGGTCATCATCGATATGAGAGATCAAAGGATTATCTTTTCTTGGGGCCCTTTCATGCTATACCGGTTGTATAGGACCCTCTTCAAGGTCATATACAAGGGCACTGTGGCACTGCCCCTCACTTATTTTCTATAGGTTTGGGCATGGGAGCATATCACTATCCGGAGGCCCGTAGGACTACCATTGGTAGGGGTGGCCGCAGAGAGGCCTAGGGATTTTTATTGGTGTCCGCATAGAGCTCCTGGGAGTCAGATATCCTTGGACATGGCTAGGATATTTTTGGATGACCTGACAGTAGATAGCATCACATGGAGGCCATACAGAGGTCATCCCAGTTGGCCAGAGGATGGACACCAGTTGGCTCATGTAAGGTGAGTAATTTGGCTGAGGATGGACTAGGGTGATGTGGAGCTACACCACGTCGACCGAGTCATGCGATAGTTTGGGTTGCTACAGGACATCCCTAGGACTAGGGATGTCTACTTTGCTAGGTCTACTCGGGATACTACCATAGTTAGTGGGGCTCCAGACATGGCAAAGTATATGGATCCAGATGCAGATGATGAAGTGCTCCCTACAACCACTAGGGATGATGTTGGAGTGACTGATGGTTACCAAGATTGGTATACCCAGATTTGGCCAATGAGGATTACTAGGCAGAGGTCTACGATACATCAGGCCTACGACCAGATGCAGTGGCACCGACTAGTCACCCAACAACAACAGAGGAGAGGGAGTTAGGCTCTATTCAAGGGAGGAGGACCTCACACTAGAGGTGGTCACCTACCATAGAGGAGGCCAGACCAGGAGGAGAGGAGGGCACCATCCCCATAGGAGGGAGGAGCATCTCCTCAGTAGGAGGTGAGACCTGACTTGCTCGAGAAGGGCAAGGGAGTTATGGAGGAGGGAGAGAGAAGTGAGATGGCTACTCTATGAGCTGAGGTTACTAGGTTGAGGGAGGAGACTACCTCCCAAAAGACCAGGATTGAGACTTTGGAGGCTGAGCTAGCATAGGCTAGGGCTCAGGTAGGACAGGTAGTTGAGGCTTAGGGAGTTGTGGTTCCAGCCCCTACATCTTCACAGATGAGGGGTAGCTCAGGGGATGAGTTGGCTAGAGCTATTGGGTGGGAAGATTTCTACCAGGACCTATACTTTATAGCAGTTCCTGAGGGATAGAGGTAGCCACTTCCTACGATGTACGAGCCTTCGACTCGCTCGAGTCGCTCGAGATCGCACTCGATTACCAGGATGGCTACGACCACCGGAGCAGGAGGATTTTGAGCACCACGACCCCCTAGTGGAGATGATGATGCTCAGAGCTCCAGAGGCTCTAGGGTGGTCTAGGGATGACCTAGTTGACTCTTTTTGTATTTTTGATGACTGAGTATGCCAATGATAGATATTGTGGCATATCAGTCGACCTTATATTGTATATATACTTTTTGATGATATATATATGGATATTTTGTTTTTATGTGGCTTCATGTATTTTAATTGATTAATTTGCATTTTAATTTTGTTTTTGGAAACTTTGGATGATCATGTTTGATTATGGATTTTATGGATATTTGAATCATGCTTAAAATAATATAAAAATAATGGTTTGATTTTTGAAAAATGTGTGTTTGTATGGTGATAGATTTGGATAGATTTAGCAATAGACCTCGAAGGATGTTATGTTGTTATATGACTGTTGGTGGAGTTCAAAGCTCGCTAAGTCATGAAGCTAATCCTATTTGTGAGGAAGATTTTGATATTGCTAAATAAAATGGTCGTGTGCTTAAGAATAATCTTAAGGCTTTTATGATGAAATGAAATGTTTGATGTTTGTTTTGGAACAATGTGTTTAATAAGTGTTTGTGAAAGTATATTGATTTAAGCATGAAAAATTCAAAGGATGATTTGTGCTAGGCATAAAATTCCTAAGTGTGAAATTTGGAAAGAAATAGTTACTTAGGAACTATACCATCATCGCAAAAATCAAGATGAAGTGCAAGATGATATGAATTTTGTTTGTTCTTTTAAAATGCGAAATTAAAATCTTAATGCCACATGTTCAAAATATTTTATAATTTTATGAAAATATATGGAATAAGTTTTGGGCATGAAAAATTAGAAAGATGACTTGCGCTAGGCATAAAATTCCTAAGTGTGAATTTTGGAGAAAATAGTTACTTAGGAACTATACCATCATCGCGAAAATAAAAATGAAATGCATGATGAAAAATTTTGCAATGTTATTATTGATAAATTATTATGTTATGATGATAAAATAATTTATATAAATTAATACTAGGGATTGATATTAACTATCTAACAAAATCCCAAAGAAATATTTTAACTTATTTCAAAGACAAATTCAAATTTATCTAGAACCTAGTGTGTGAAAGGTGAATTCATTCTTTATTTTGATTGTCATGATGATACAAAATCTCTCAAGTAACAAATGTGTGTGCTTTGTAAAGTTAATTTACCAATTTTGAGTAAGATAATGATGAAGCGAACTTGAATGAACCAATGTGTGTGCAAGTGAAATGTTCATTTGACCATGATTTTGTGCATGCATTGGTACTGAACTACTATGTAAATCAAATTACCAAAAGCTAGCTAATCCATAAGCGGACATTGGTCTGTACAAAAGAAAGATTACTAATGTGACAGACATATCACCATGTGAAAGGAATTACCCAAGGTCAAGCAAGTTGGGCACAAATCACCTGTTATGGGGCTTACCTCATGGCTTTCGAATAACTGAGAAATTCTAGGGATTCAAGTTCAATACTCCCTTATTTTCTTCACATTTTTGGAATAGGGATTTCTTGTCCATTTCTGAACAAGGGGATTTTATTGCTTTGTAATGGAACATTTTTTCTCTTTTTCTTTTTCTTTCTTTTATTTTTCTCTTTTTTCTTTTATCTTTTTCTCTTTCTTTATTTTCTGTTGGGATACTTGCTCAGATTAGACGTAGAGCAAGGGATTTTATTTTGGTAGGGAGGAGCTTGTCCTTTTGCCAATTTCTTAGTATTCTAGACCATGCACATGATAGGATAGCAAGGAAAACCTTTCACTTAAGGTATTTAAGACTTACTATGTAGTATCACTTTTTGAATTTGCAACAAATCATTTTAAGATGTGAAAGTGTGTTCTTGGTTCAGGAAGTAGCAAGATCATTCTCAAAACTCAAAATTATTTAATGAAGTAATAGTGTTCTTTGGTACAAGAGAGATTTATAATCAAAATAACAAAATCAAAACTATTAAATATGTGAAATTTGGTGCATGGTTCAAGATAAATTTTGAATTTATCTAAAGTAAACTAAAATATAACTTGCAATCTTGGTAGATAATAAATGCAAAAATAATGCTCTAATAATGCTGTGGAAATATTTTTGTAAATTTTCAGATTTTGTAATTTTTTGGTTGTTTGTTTTTGATAATATATTGAAATGCATGAGAAAATTATTTACAACTATGTACAGTGATGATACTTTTGGCTTTATGCATAATATATTTTTAGATGCATAATATTCATGGGTTCCTTGAGATATTTTCCATCCAAGGTAGCCAATCTATATGCACCTGATCCAAACTTAGCAGTAATGATGAATGGTCCAAGCCAATTAGGTTGAAATTTTCCTTTAAGATATTTTCTTGCATTAGTATTTTTTTGATTTTATTTTAAGACTAAATCTCCAACTTCAAAGGATCTATTATGAACTTTCTTTGCATATGATCTTTTAAGTTTGTCTTGGTAGGCACGAAGATGCTCTAAAGCATGAATGCACTTTTCATCTAGAAGTTCCAGCTGACTTAACCTGCCAGCGCGATATTCATCTCCTACTTCAACATCTTGAAGTAGAAGAGCTAAAGAAGGAACTTCTAACTCAAATGGAAAAACCGCTTTGGCACCATAAACCAAGACAAAAGGTGAAGCACCTGTAGGGGTACGAACACTAGTTCGATAAGCCCACAAGGCAGGATATAATTGTATATGCCAATCATGACCTATTTTATTAACCAATATTTTTAGGATTTTGATTAATGTTTTATTAGATGCTTCAGCTTGGCCATTTCCTTGTGGATAATAAGGAGTAGACCATCTATGTTGGATTTTATATTTTTGACATAATTTCTTAATATATTTATTTTTAAAACATGTACCATTGTCAGAGATGAGATTAGATGGAATTCCAAATCTGCAAATAATTTGATTGAAAATAAATTTAGAAACTTGAACTCCTATGCAAGAAGCTAAAGGTATAGCTTCTACCCATTTTGTAAAATATTTTATTGTTGTTATTATGAATTTATGACCATCAGAGGAAATAGGATTAATTTTACCAATAATGTCTAAACCCCATTTAGAAAAGGGCCAGGGAGAGGCTATGGCTTGGAGTTCCTGAGCAGGAGCATGAACAAGGTCAACATGTCTTTGACACTTGTCACAATGATGCACATAATCATTGGCATATTTTTCCATGGAAGGCCAAAAATATCCCATTCTAAGGATCTTTTTAGCAATAGCACTTCCACTAAAGTGTCCTCCACAGGATCCATCATGGGCTTCACTTAAGGCTTTCTTAGACTCTTCTAGATTAAGACATCTTAATAGGATACCCTCAAAAGATCTTCTATATAAGGTATTACCAACAATTATGAAGTGGACATCTCGCTTACGTAATAGCCTACGTTGGTTTCTATCTAGTCCTTCAGGGAAGGTCCCATTCTATAAAAAATTAAAGATATCTATATACCAAGGTTCTGGGGTAATTTCATTAATAAAAAATACATCTAATGGCTCTAGGAAAGACTTAGAGGAAGCAGGTTCTTGGAGTTTGCGAATAATGATAGTAGCATACTCATCATCCAACTCCAAAGGCAATAGAGAAGTAGCCACAGCCATAGCATCGACAACACGGTTGCTAGTTCTAGGAATAGCTTCTAAAGTTACTTTCTCAAATAATGATATAAGTTTAAGCACATATTATTTATAAGGGTGAAGCTTCTCATCTCGTGTTTGATAAAATTCATTAATTTGATTTATCATGAGTTGAGAATCTCCAAAAACTAACAAAACTTTAATTTTTAAAGCTAAAGCAGCTCGTAATCCAAGGATTAGAGCCTCATATTCTATAGTATTATTAGTACAAGCAAACTATAATTTAAAAGATAAAGGAATAAGGTGATTTTGAGGGGATATTAATATAATATCAACACCTGCACCACTCATACATCTAGCTCCATCAAAAAACAATGTCCAAGTTTTAGAGTGATCTTCTTCTAAATTAAGGCACTCATCAAGAAATTCAATGTTCATAGGATGAGTAGACTCTAAAGGCGCAACAACTAACTGATCCGCTATAACTTGGCATTTTATGGATTTTTGGTCGATAAATATGAGTTCAAACTCACTAAGAGCAAGAACCCACTTAGCTGTGCGTCTGGATAAATAAGGTCTACTCATCAAGTATCTTAATGGATCAGACTTAGCAATAACATATGTTTTCTGACTTAGCATATAATGACGCAATTTTTGCGTAGAAAACACAACTACTAGACAAAGTTTTTCTAATGGAGTATATCGGGTTTCATAACTTATTAAAGTTCTACTTATGTAGTATGTGGCTTGTTCTTTCTTTTCATCATCAATTTGAGCTAACATAGCTCCAAGTGCAAGTTCCGAAGCAAAAATATATAGAATAAAAGGACAATCCGGTCTAGGCGGAACAAGCACTGGAGGGTTGAGAAGATATTGTTTAATACTATCAAAAGCTTCTTGATATTCCTTATCCCATTGAAAGGAAATGTTTTTCTTGAGCAATTTAAGAAAAGGTTATGTTCTATCTGCCAATTTATCAATGAAGCGACGAATAGCTTGTAATTTTCCTTGTAAGCTTCTTAATTTTGATATGTTTTTAGGGGGTGGCATATCACAAATAGCCTTAATTTTTAGAGGATATATTTCTATGCCTCACATAGAAACAATAACTCCTAATAATTTTCTAGATTTTACTCCAAATACACACTTGTCTGGATTTAAACGTATCAAATATTCTCTTAATCTATCAAACACTTTTCTTAAATCATTAATGTGATCATCTTATTTTACTGAACGAGCTATAATATCATCCACATAATCATGCAAAATATCATACATCATATCATGAAAAATATATGTCATAGCTCTCTGATAAGTTGCACCTGCATTCTTTAATCCAAAGGGCATTACTTTCCAACAAAATGTTCCCCAAGGGGTAATAAAGGTTGTTTTAGCTTGGTCTTCAGGAGCTATTCTAATTTGGTTGTATCCTGAAAAACCATCCATAAGTGATAACATTCCACTCCCAGCTGTAAAATCTATGATTTGATCCATATTAGGGAGAGGAAAGTCATCTTTAGGGCATGCAACATTAATATCTCTAAAATCTGTGCAAACCCTAATCTTAGTAGCTTCTTTCTTAGTTACTGGAACAACATTTGATATCCATTCAACATAGTCAATAGCTTGTATAAAATTTACATTCAAAAGCTTTTCTAACTCACTTTTAACTAGTAGTGCTACTTTAGGATGCATTTTTATGAGTTTTTGTTTTACCGGTTTAGCATCAGGGCGCACTACTAAATGGTGCATAACTACAGAAGGATCTAAGCCTGGCATATCTGCATATGTCCAAGCAAAGACATCAGGATAGTCTATGAGGAATTCAATATATAGCTTTTGTTTTTCTTCACTCAACTCTGATCCAATATTGACCATGCGAGGGTTCTCTTTTGTCCCAATATTGATTTTTAAAATATTTTCTACAACAATATTTAAATCTCTTTCAAAGTTGGGTGGTGCGGGTGACACACCCATTTCTTGTAATTCTTCTAATGTGCATTTAGCTAACTCTTCTTGAGGAGTAGTAGCTTCAATATGGGCTATACATGGCATAGATCCATCAAAGAAGAACTCATTCCTTAAAATTTCATCAAGAGATATATCATGACAGATATCACCCTCTAAACATTCCTCCAGAGAAGCAATCATTTCTGGATAAACCATAGTCAACATATTACAAGTATGTATTCTTTTAAGGGACTCTTGTTGTTCCATATATTCTTGATATGTTATAAGGTGATCATCATCTTCATATGGGAATGGTTCTATTTTTGTAGGAATATAACCAAGACCACATCGGACCGGCCATTCTATAACTTCTAAAGGTTCTTTTATACCATTTTCATGAGGTCCTAAACCTTTACCTCTATAACCCATATTACACATCATTGGTTTTGATTTTATATATCCATTAGAAAAGTAACACTTAGCAAATCCATCCTCCTCAATTGTAATTTTTACAATTGAAATTTTACCCCAATCATATCCTGCATACACAAAGGCACAACTCCCAATATTACAAATGCTTCCCTTCTTTGGCAAGCCTAATGTTCGGGGAGATGGTGGTAACTTAGATAGCACCAAGGAATATTGGGTAGCAAAATTAACTTCTTCTGTAGTTGCAAGCATTGAAGATAGATTCGGTAATACTTCATCCGAAATGGCATATGAAGTAGATGGACTATCCTCCTTAACTAGTTCTTTAGATGCTATAAATTTAAATGGTGTAGACTCAGGAGGTGGATCTGCTATTATAGATTTAGGAAATGGATTAGATATAGGCTCAGAAGGTGATGATGATAATGATTGAGAATTTGTTGATGTTGATGTTTTAGACTATGTTTTTAATGGTGTGGATTTAGAAGGTGATGATGATTTAGTCTTAGAAGGTTTTGATGATGAGGGTGTACTAGGATGAACAACAGACATAGCAGGATAGAACGAAACTCCTATAGGTTCCACCATGGCACACATGTCAAAAGGCCTAGGGTCACCATGAATGGTGACTAATTGATTTTTAAACTCAAATTTAACACATTGATGTAATGTGGAAGGTACTGCTCTCATTGCATTGATCCAGGGTCGACCTAGAAGAATGTTGTATGATGCAAAACAAGGTACAAAAAACACAGTCGTATCCAAAATCCTTGGACCAACTTGCAATGGGATTTTCATTACTCCACATGTTTCTTGAGTTTCATCATTAAATGCTTTAATAATCATTTCAGTATTTTTCATATCTTCTTTTTTAAATCCAAATATTTGAAAGAAATCATATGTGCATATATTTAATGATGATCCATTATCAATTAGGACTCTTTTGACTCCTACATCTCCAATCAATGTTGTGATGTATAAAGGGTTATCTCCATACATACTTTGAGGAGGAATATCTTTATCACGAAAATCTATGAAATTTGTTTCATCCAAAGTTACAGCATTTACTACAACATTAGGTTCAATATCTTCAGGTACCATCATCTTACTTAAAGTTCTCATCAATTCTTCTCTATGCATGGAAGAAGTTCTTAAGAGATCCAAAAGAGAAATTCTCGTTGTGATGGTAGCTAATTGTTCATTAATATCATATGGAGATCTTTGTTGTGAACTTATTACATTATTTCCCTTAGTGGGAGCTTTTAATACAAAAGGAGCTGATTTCTCATTTTGACTTTGATCTTGAGAATTTTGGTTTTGTGCTTGTTGTCTTGTAACAACTCCGATGGTACCTACAATGTTGCTATGTCGTGGATCACCAAAGTGGGGTCTAGCATTTTCTGCTTGCTCATTTGAAAGCCATTGTTGAGATGATGGTCTGGTAGTTACTCTTCTTGGAAATGGTTCTTCTAGAACTGATAACTCTGTAATAGGGGTGACTTGATCTGATTCATACTCAGAACTATTTGAAGCAATCTCTAATTCACTCCCTATTTCACTTTCTGTGTCACTTTCTAAAGATGCACTTTGGCAATTCTTTAGAGGTCTAATAGTGACTAGAGATTCAGTAGTTACACATGTTTTTTGCAAATCTTGATGTGGTAGAAAACTGCTAATAGTTCCTACATATCGAGTTGGATGAGGAACATTGTGATGTTCTACTTGATTTACAACTTCTTTACCATGCTTTGGTAAAGGGTGTTGAAAAATATCCAAATTTTGATTTGCATTTTGATTTTGAGGTTTTTGTGTATTATTTTGAGCATTTCTCGGAGGGAAATTCTCTACTTCCATTTCACCTTTATCAATTAAATCTTGTATCATGTGCTTCAATCTCTTACATGAGTTTGTTGAATGACCATCAACTCTATGGAAGTTACAATGTAAATCAGCTCTAAACCCAACTATGGTTGTATCAGGTTGTCTTATTTTAGGCAACCATATCAAGCCTTGTTCCAATAATTGAGGTAAAATCATAGTTAAAGGCTGATTTAATCTTGTAAATTCTCTTGGTGGTTTATCAGAAACTTTTAATACAAACTTCTTCACAACTTCAACAAGGTTAACATTTGAGTTGTTTCTACTGTCAGTAACTCCATCACCTACTACTTGTTTATTCTTATATTGATTCTTAGAAGTTTTGTCTTCATATTTCTTCTTAAATTGACCTCTTCTAATAAGGGCATCTTCTACCCTCCTTTCTAAATCAATGGCTTGATCAAAGTATGTTACTGTAGCAGTAGAAAGTTCATAAGACAATTGTTCTTGCAAATTACCTATGAATATGTCCAACATTTCACGATGAGGTAATGCAAAGTGTAATTTACCCAAAAGTTGTCTCCACTTAGCCAAGAATTCAGAAAAACTTTCATCTTTTCCTTGTTTCAAGTTGTATAAATCCTTAATGGTCACATGCCTCTCTATATAGGCACTAAATTGGTGGACAAACATTTCTGTTGTCTCCTCAAAATTTCTTAAAGAATTAGTGGGTAACTGATAATACCACTCTAGGGCCATGCCTCCCAGACTTTTAGGGAACATCTTTAGCAACAACAAATCATCATGAGAAACATCATGACATGCTGTCCTAAACATGCGAAGATGCTCTATAGGATCTTCAGTTCCTTTATATATCGGGAGGACCGACATAGGGAAATGTTTAGGATAAGGTTGAGCTACCATAATAGGATCCAAAGGTTGACTACACATCTCTCGATAACTATATGAGGGGTGGTAGGGATCCATCTAGTCTAGACGAGAAGCTAACTATTTAACCATGGCTTCAAGTCCCTGTTGTTGTCCACCAAACTGATTTTGTTGCACCATATTATTGTGTCTTTGATATGTTGATGTTGTTGTGTAAGGATTTCCAACTGAAACACTATTGTGTAAAGTCTATGTGGGAACAATATTATGGAGTTGATATGAGATCTTGTTCTATTGGATTTTCTGTTGAGGATTGGTATTTTGCACTTGTTTAGCTTTTTGTTGATTTGAAATTTGTTGATTAAGAGCTTGAGTGAACACAAATGTGAATGGTTGTTTTTGTTGTTTAGGATTTGCTTTTGGGTTGCTAGCAACAATCTTGGATGATTGTGCCATTGGTTTTTGAGCATTTTGATTTAAAGGTATCATGTTTTGATTAGATGGTCCTGCTTGATCATTATCTTGGTCTATTGAGTTCATGTATGATAATGGATTTGTATGTATTCGAAAAGCAGATGCTAGGGTTGCTTCCATATCACCTTCTCCTGAATTATCCATTTGTACTGCTTGATTAAACTCTTCTATGTGGTTTTTTATAAATTGGGTAAATTTGCTAAGAGACTCAAATTTTACATTTCCTTTTTCATCTAATGTAGGTTCATTAGGATCTTCTATTTTGTCTTCTCCATTATCATATTCATATTCTGAAGGTACATAATATTCAATGAGTGCTCTATCCTCAATGTTTTCTTGGTCTTGTTCTCCCATATTATCATTGTCTACTTGTTTACCACTTCTTAATATAGGCATTTTTTTTTAGAATATTTTCTCTTTGCAGATATATATTATATATATGTGCTAAATTTTTTGGGGTATATATACTATATATATACCTAACTAAATAAACTAGAATAATATGATTATTTTTGGGTTTTTGTAGTTTTAGATTTGCAAACAACAAAACAAACACAACTATAATATTATAGATATTATACTTTTAATTTTCTTGAAAAAACCTATAGATATCATTAATAGGTTCAAGTTGGTCTGGTGACATGTAGTGTTCTTCTTCAAAATGGAAATTGGCTTTTAAGAATTTTATGAAGTGTGCTATAGTGATGCAATCAACTTCACAATTGGACACATAAAAGCGTAATTCATGACAATATTCTCGATAAAGCACAGCTCTAGGAACTCTGTTAAATATTCTCTTATCGTCTAGGACAATCTCTTGATTTTCCACTCGTGATAGAAATTGATGTACTACTATTGCATTCTCAAGATAATATTCAAAGGAATAAAGGCTTGGAGAAATTACAACTCTCTTATCTGCTAGCCACCTATCACAGGCTCTTTGAAGGTCAAAATAAAAGGGTGCACTATCGGGATCCAGGATTCTAGACAAGTCAAACCTTATGATTTTCTTAAGTTTAGGTTCTGTTGTGGCTGCTCCACAACGTACCCCAAAATTGGGGACCCACCTTTTTTGCATGTTTTTCAAGAAGACCGAAGTGGCCCATATGCTAAAGATCAAAGAAAAAGCAAAACACCACAAGGAGAAAAAAATGTCGCGATATTGCGACATGTTGCATTTTCGCAATCCAAAGCAAAGGGAGAGAGCAAGGAGGAAAAAGTGGCACGATATCATGACATGTTTCATTTTCACGATCCAAAGCAAAGGGAGAGAGCAAGGAGGAAAAAGTGGCACGATATCATGACATGTTGCATTTTCACGATCCAAAGCAAAGGGAGAGAGCAAGGAGGAAAAGGTGTCGCGATATCGCGACATGTTGCATTTTCGCGACCAAACAAGAAAAAGTGTCGCGATATCGCGACATGTTGCATTTTCGCGACCAAACAAGAAAAAGTGTCGTGATATTGCGACATGTTGTGTTTTCACTGTCAAACAAGAAAAGGTGTCGTGATATCACGACATGTTGCGTTTTCGCTGCCAAACAAGAAAAAGTGTCGCGATATAGCGACTGTTGCGTTTTCGCTGCCAAACATGAAAAGGTGTCGCAATATCGCGACATGTTGCATTGTCACGACCAGAAGAAAGAAAAGTGTCGTGATATCACGACATGTTGCATTTTCATGACCAAACGAGAAAAGAAAGAACAAAAGAGAAAAAGTGTCGTGATATCACGACATGTTGCATTTTCGCGGCCAAAGGAGGCAAAAATGTCGCGATATCACGACATGTTACATTTTCGCGACGAAGGGCCACAAAATGGAAACCAAAGCACATGCATGCACAAGGGAAGGTGAAACGAACAACCATTGGAAAATGAAACGAACAACCATTGGAAAATGAAACGAACAGTCAGGGAAGGTGAAACGAACAACCATTGGAAAATGAAACGAACCGTCATGGAAGGAGAAACATTTTTTTTTAGAAGTTTAAATACGCCATTCAAAGAGGCTAGAAGGGGTTGGAAACTATCACGAGCAGTGTTGTAGATTTGAAGGCAAGAGGGCCATTATGGACCTGTTTCGAGCTATTTTTCTTCCATTGACTAGTTTGGGAAAACCAAAAACTTTTGTTATTGTAAAATGACAAATTTTTAATATACAAATTTTTAGAAAGTTGCATCTTATGGACAATAAAGGAGTCATTTTCTGCATGTAAGATTAAATGTCTATTTTTCCCCTTTTCAGATTTTAGGCTTGTAAATGGAGTTTATACAAGTTTCTTGGTTGCTTCATGCGAATGTCTAAATTTGAAAACCTCATTTAAAACCCTAGAAGCCAGAACTTAGCTTATCCGGATTGTGCTTGTGTTGCAAGTCCAATAGGTTAGGTTGCATGCATGAAAACCTCACATCTTCGGTTTTGTCGGAATAGGATAGCATCATACTAAATGCATTTTATTTTTAGTTTTCTGCATTTCATGTTCATTTCCTGCATTTTATTTTTTCCAAAAATTTTAACTTTTATTTTAATTTTCAGGCATTAAAATAAACATTTAAAAAATTTCAAAATCCAAAAATAATTTCACCATTGCGTAGGTTATACTTCAAACTTCCCATACACACTTTAAAATTTCATTTTTGGAGTTGTTTAGTATTTTTAAAAATTCATCGAAGTTGTTGTTTTACTGTAGATTTTAAAAATCCAAAAATAGAAAATTTCCATTTTAAGGTCAAATTTCATTTTTTCAGTTTTGTTTTACACTCATGAGCCTATGATGACATTCCCTTCATGAAAATTCCAATTTTATTGAAGGAGTTATGTTTTATGGCATTTCACAAATTACCATTTTTGGAGCCTAAAATTGCCCTCTTCATAAAAATTCTGATTTTACGAAAGAGGGGTAATTTGAGCATCACATTGAAGGTCATATGAGGGCCAACTCACATTTGCTTTATTTTGGTTCAATGAACAATCAGAAGTTTAAATACGCCATTCAAAGAGGCCAGAAGGAGTTGGAAACTATCGCGAGCAGTGTTGCAGATTTGAAGGCAAGAGGGCCATTTTGGACTCGTTTCGAGCTATTTTTCTTCCATTGATTGGTTTGGGAAAACCAAAAACTTTTGTTATTGTAAAATGACAAATTTTTAATATACAAATTTTTAGAAAGTTGCATCTTATGGACAAGAAAGGAGTCATTTTCTGCATGCAAGATTAAATGTCTATTTTTCCCCTTTTCAAATTTTAGGCTTGTAAATGGAGTTTATACAAGTTTCTTGGTTGCTTCATGCAAATGTCTAAATTTGAAAACCTCATTTAAAACCCTAGAAGCCAGCACTTAGCTTATCCGGATTGTGCTTGTGTTGCAAGTCCAATAGGTTAGGTTGAATGCATGAAAACCTCACATCTTCGGTTTTGTCGGAATAGGATAGCATCATACTCGAATGCATTTTATTTTTAGTTTTTTGCATTTCATGTTCATTTCCTGCATTTTATTTTTTCCAAAAATTTTAACTTTTATTTTAATTTTTAGGCATTAAAATAAACATTTAAAAAATTTCAAAATCCAAAAATAATTTCACCATTGCGTAGGTTATACTTCAGACTTCCTATACACACTTTGAAATTTCATTTTCGGAGTTGTTTAGTATTTTTAAAAATTCATCGAAGTTGCTGTTTTATTGCAGATTTTAAAAATCCGAAAATAGAAAATTTCCATTTTAAGGTCAAATTTTATTTTTTCAGTTTTGTTTTACACTCATGAGCCTATGATGACATTCCCTTCATAAAAATTCCAATTTTATTGAAGGAGTTATGTTTTATGGCATTTCACAAATTACCAATTTTGGAGCCTAAAATTGCCCTCTTCATAAAAATTCTGATTTTACGAAAGAGGGGTAATTTGAGCATCACATTGAAGGTCATATGAGGGCCAACTCACATTTGCTTTATTTTGGTTCAATGAACAATCAGAAGTTTAAATACGCCATTCAAAGAGGCCAGAAGGAGTTGGAAACTATCGCGAGCAGTGTTGCGATTTGAAGGCAAGAGGGCCATTCCGGACCTGTTTTGAGCTATTTTTCTTCCATTGACTGGTTTGGGAAAACCAAAAACTTTTGTTATTGTAAAATGACAAATTTTTAATATACAAATTTTTAAAAAGTTGCATCTTATGGACAAGAAAGGAGTCATTTTCTGCATGCAAGATTAAATGTCTATTTTTCCCCTTTTCAAATTTTAGGCTTGTAAATGGAGTTTATACAAGTTTCTTGGTTGCTTCATGCAAATGTCTAAATTTGAAAACCTCATTTAAAACCCTAGAAGCCAACACTTAGCTTATCCGGATTGTGCTTGTGTTGCAAGTCCAATAGGTTAGGTTGAATGCATGAAAACCTCACATCTTCGGTTTTGTCGGAATAGGATAGCATCATACTGAATGCATTTTATTTTTAGTTTTTTGCATTTCATGTTCATTTCATGTTCATTTCTTGCATTTTATTTTTTTCAAAAATTTTAACTTTTATTTTAATTTTTAGGCATTAAAATGAACATTTAAAAAATTTCAAAATCCAAAAATAATTTCACCATTGCGTAGGTTATACTTCAGAATTCCTATACACACTTTGAAATTTCATTTTCGGAGTTGTTTAGTATTTTTAAAAATTCATCGAAGTTGCTGTTTTATTGCAGATTTTAAAAATCCGAAAATAAAAAATTTCCATTTTAAGGTCAAATTTCATTTTTTAAGTTTTGTTTTACACTCATGAGCCTATGATGACATTCCCTTCATGAAAATTCCAATTTTATTGAAGGAGTTATGTTTTATGGCATTTCACAAATTACCAATTTTGGAGCCTAAAAGTGCCCTCTTCATAAAAATTCTGATTTTACGAAAGAGGGGTAATTTGAGCATCACATTGAAGTTCATATGAGGGCCAACTCACATTTGCTTTATTTTGGTTCAATGAACAATTAGAAGTTTAAATACGCCATTCAAAGAGGCCAGAAGGAGTTGGAAACTATCGCGAGCAGTGTTGCAGATTTGAAGGCAAGAGGGCCATTCTGGACCTATTTCGAGCTATTTTTCTTCCATTGACTGGTTTGGGAAAACCAAAAACTTTTGTTATTGTAAAATGACAAATTTTTAATATACAAATTTTTAGAAAGTTGCATCTTATGGACAAGAAAGGAGTCATTTTCTGCATGCAAGATTAAATGTCTATTTTTCCCCTTTTCAGATTTTAGGCTTGTAAATGGAGTTTATACAAGTTTCTTGGTTGCTTCATGCGAATGTCTAAATCTGAAAACCTCATTTAAAACCCTAGAAGCCAGCACTTAGCTTATCCGGATTGTGCTTGTGTTGCAAGTCCAATAGGTTAGGTTGAATGCATGAAAACCTCACATCTTCGGTTTTGTCGGAATAGGATAGCATCATACTGAATGCATTTTATTTTTAGTTTTTTGCATTTCATGTTCATTTCCTGCATTTTATTTTTTCCAAAAATTTTAACTTTTATTTTAATTTTTAGGCATTAAAATAAACATTTAAAAAATTTCAAAATCCAAAAATAATTTCACCATTGCGTAGGTTATACTTCAGACTTCCTATACGCACTTTGAAATTTCATTTTCGGAGTTGTTTAGTATTTTTAAAAATTCATCGAAGTTGCTGTTTTATTGCAGATTTTAAAAATCCGAAAATAGAAAATTTCCATTTTAAGGTCAAATTTCATTTTTTCAGTTTTGTTTTACACTCATGAGCCTATGATGACATTCCCTTCATGAAAATTCCAATTTCATTGAAGGAGTTATGTTTTATGGCATTTCACAAATTTCCATTTTTGGAGCCTAAAATTGCCCTCTTCATAAAAATTCTGATTTTACGAAAGAGGGGTAATTTGAGCATCACATTGAAGGTCATATGAGGGCCAACTCACATTTGCTTTATTTTGGTTCAATGAACAATCACTAAAGTTTCATGGTAAAATAAACCAACATTGCCCCTTGTTTACAGTTACTTGCAACCACTAAGGTGTTCCAAGCATTTAAATTGAATATCTTTATTTGAGATTACTAATACACATATGCAAATGCTAATATAGCGGAGACCTTGGAGAAGTCGTTTGTTTAACTTCTTTGCAAGAGGGGATTTGGAACCCAAATCCTAAAGGAGAGTGTACTTTCACAATTGGGTGAAAATACCACTCAACATTTTGGCGCTAGAAGGAGGGCCTGAATTGGTTTATTTCAGTGTGATTTAAATGCTATAGGGATTTAAATTTTGAATATTTCATGCCCTATTGATTATTATCTTTAGCCCTCTTTTAACAATACAACCTTGTAGTGTTAAAAGGAGGACATGAATTGCTATGCATTGTTCTAACGCTTTTGATTGTTCATACAAGAATAATGTGTTTTGATTTGATTTTGAAAAAATTTGGTCTTGACTAACGAGGTTGTCTCCATGCAATTAATTTCATTTGATTTTAATGGATACATTTCTTGGTTGATGCTAACATGATTATTCATATGTTACATGTTTGATATTTGCTAGTCATTTCATGCTTATTTGTAAGGAATTATTTTGTCTAAAATGTATTTGTTGTCAGTATTATGCTCTTCACTTGCGTGTAATGTGATCTTGTGAATCAGAAAGCCTACAACACTAGGAGTATGCTCTTCACTTGTGCATATGCGATCTGGTGAATCAAAAACTAATTTACATTTTTAGAATATTGCTTTGTCATGGTTCCTTCTTTTATTCATGACTAACAAATTGGTTTTGAAGTTATTCTTTGAGTTTCATTAATGGCTACAATTGCAGGAATGTGGTATGGGATACATGTTAATCCTTTGAACATTAGTGGAGATTCTCATGATTTACCCAAGAACGTAGAAAAACGTTTGCCCAAATTCAAGCACAATGGTCCAACATTAGCCAAGGAACATATTCAAGCCTATGTGGATATCCTAGTTAGATGGAATGTCGAACATGAGGATGTGGCATGTAGAATGTTTCCTGGAACCCTAGATGAGGTGGCATATGATTGGTACATCAATTTACCCACTGGTTCTATTACATCTTGGATGCAATTGAAAGATGAGTTTATCAATCAATTTAGGTTGTTCATTGATCCTCTCACGATATATCAACAATTTACTGCTTGCAAAAGAGAACCTAATGAGCCAGTGAGAAGTTTCAACTTGAGGTTTCGAAAGCTTTATGCGAGATTAATTTCTCCCTATACTATTGAGGAAAGTGGTGCTCTTCAAATATACTTTCGAGCATTGGATCCATTGTTTGCCATATTTGTTAGGATGAATCCCTTGGTTACTGATCTTGCATCGGCCTACACAGAAGCTATGATTGTAGATCAACAATTGAGGCCACAAGGTTATGGAATGGAGCAATCAACTATGGTAGGACAACTAGGGGCTTGCAATCAAACCTCGATGGTAAATCAAGCATGGGCACAACAAAATTTGATATCAAATATTGTTCCCTACAATCAACTTTATCCTACCATACCAACTTATGCTCCCACATGTGCTTATACAAGTACTTCCATCCATCCAACTATGCCTCAATTAGAGAATCATGTGGTCACTCATGGAACCATTGCAACAAAGGTTCAAGCTTTGTCCGTGGATATCAATCCAACTAATCCTACTACTTCTACCACTCAACCCAAAGAGTTCGTATCGAAAGTAAAAGAGCAAAAGAAAGTGGTTAAGAAGGTATGTAGGCATGTTCCACCACAAAAATGAGCACATCAATGTATGCATCCAAATCATCCTAATAAGAAAATTCGTAATGCCGATCTTAATGATGTTTCATGTTATGCTTCTTCAAGTGATACAAGAGATTTTGAGGTGACTTACGTTGAAGTAAATACCCATTTGAAATGTCTTGAAGAGCATGAAGATTTTGGAGAAGAAATTCTATGGATGGGTAACAAGAAGTTGGAATCAAATGATCACCATCTTGTTTTGGAAAAGAAATATCCATAATCATTACCCAAAAAGGAGGATTTGGATGAACAAACTTATGTGGATATGATTTGGTCAGATGTACTTGCAAAGGATTGGAGCAACTATATGACATGGAATTCAAAAATTGATCCCATTATAGAAGCTCCTAAGCCATCACAAGTGGTTGAAAATGAATTTGAAAGAAAATCAACAAATGAAGTTGAAGACATAATCGAATTTCACCACTTGTTCTCGAAAGACACTTTGGATGATGTTCTCGAAAGTGATGACCAAGAGGATCCACACCTTCCAAATTGTGATAAAATTGAATCATGGGTTACAAATTTGGATTATGATAGCTTTACCAATTTGAATTCAAGAGATAACCCACTTTTGGAAATAACTCGAACCATCTAAGGAAGGTGAAGATGAATTGGAGAGAAACAAAAAAAAAAATGACAAACATGCTGATGAATCAAAAAAGAAGAAGTACTTGAGCGTCACAACTTGAACTTGGAAGATGATTACTATGATTCATGGAAGAAATGGGAAGAATATTATCAATCTAAATCTTCTAACAAACTTGTTGTGTCAATTAATATGCAGGATAACTCAATTGCTTCCTCACATGAAGATACTATAAATCCTGTACAATTTGAGAAAGTTTTGGAAGAGGAATTCGAATCTCATCAAATGTTGGAACATGATAAGGATTCTACAACCATGAATCAAGAAAGAGAGTCACTTGCTTTAGATTCCTTTGAAGGAAAAGAAATTGAAAATCTTGATCCACTTACTTGTGCTACAATGATTACGCCATTTCAAAATGAGAAAATTACAAAACCTAAATCATTTGGGTTTGATATCATTGATGATCCAATTGAAAATCTTGCGTTACCCAAAACAACCCAAGTGATTGATCATGGAAATGTGTTAGTTAACCCACCCCTAGATAGACAAGACTTATGGTTTGAAAGGGATGGACGTGTGTTCAATTGGGTACCTAAGTTTGGTGCCTTTGATAAACGAATCATGGAGAAAGAACAAGTGCTATATGATGAAATGCCATTGAAGGTGAATGAAGAACAAGGATTAATTTCTAACCACACCTTTGATAACATTACTTTAATGAATGAAAAGGAGTTTGATGCATTTAAATTGTTAAATCAAATTCATCAACAATTAATTCTTGAACCTAGGATAAAAACTCCTAATGATCCCAATTTAGTAAATATCCTAGAGGCTTGTGAATTGTTGCACAATTTTAATTGGCCTAAGAACATGGAAAATGAATTAGCTTTGAAATTTTTAGAAATAGGCTTTTGCTTACAAAATTTCATTTTGAATAAAGAAAGCCTAGTTCTAAATCATGAATGGAATTATGAAATTTATACCTTAAAGAATAGATGAGATGAAATTGAAGATCAAATATTGTCTAATCAATTTGATGATTTGAATCTCACCTATGAGAGTACTAATGACACTAAATCAAATTGGTGGGGTGAGCGAGGCAAGTTGAATTTTTTTGCATTGCTTGGTTTGATCTTATTGTTGTTGGATTCCTACAACATTTGGCATACCTATTGTGTCATATGTCTTTTGAAATGTTCTAATCATGTTTGGGATCCAGGAAAGTGATAGTCCAAGCTTTGCATCATCTTGTACCATATTGTACATTTGTATATAATTTTTTGGTTTTTGATGTTGGGTTTGCATTTCAGTTTTGGTTTTAAGTTTTGTGTGTTGGTCCTTTGGACATTTTTGGTTTGTTTTGAAAAAAAGAAAAAAGAAAAAAAGAAAAGCGAGATGTCAACTTATGTCCTTATGAATGTTGACTAAGACTAGGAGAATATGAAACATCGGAATTGTATTGCAGAAAGCTCCACGAGTATCGCAAACACATTAAAGAATATCGTTTGGAACTTGTGATGCATGAAGTTGTCAGTTTTACACATTATGGTAAAGTAGGTGATATACTCCATCCACATTTCAAAAAGAGCAATGCATTCATCCATATCTCATGTTACATTCCACATTGCATATACATTTCATCTCAGTTGCATCTACATTTCAAATACAATCATTGAAAAGGTGTCGAATCCTCTTAGGGTTATTATATAACGTATATTAAAAAGATCCTAAGGTTGGGAACTGATGCCCGAACTATCTTGAACCAAGCACGTTCTACACATATTAAAGAGGATCTTGAGCAAAATGGTCAAAACCATACTTGGAAGAAAAGGTGAGGTGAAAGGAGTATTTTGTGTCTGTCCTATAATGCAACATAATCCTTAAAATAGTGGTTTTTACCACTCCCATAGTGCTTAAAGCCTAAAATCAGAGTAGTAAGGATAGGGTTAAATCCTCATCGAACTTAGGTTGAGGATCCAATTCCCCAAAGCTCTGATTTGACCTTCATGGAGTAGTAAGGATAGGGTCTAATTCTCATCTCGCTTAGGTTGAGAATCCGATTCCCCAAAGCTTCTATTTTACCCACTCAAGAGCTTAAAATTCCAAAGAAAATATTTTTCATTCTACTTTTATTGCATCATTGATATTGGATTGGAAGGATCGTACTACATGTCCCTTGCAAGGATGGGTAGTCATCCCCAAGGTTCAAGAAATCAAAAGTAAAGTCAAATCCTGGATTATGGGGTTGATCTCCACCGGGGCTATAGACGCCTGACTAGCGATGGAGTATGCTCATGCGTGGCAACATGTCTTGTCTAAAAGCAAGACCACCGACTGCTCAAACGGATAGAGCTAGCCTCGATAGTTTCATCCATAGCGAGGTTAAATCATTTTGTTCAAGATGAGGTAATGAACTCCGGATCAGAGTAGCAAGGATAGGGTTAAATTCCCATCTCGCTTAGGTTGGGAATCCTATTCCCCAAAGCTCTGATTTCACTTACACTTGCACATGGGTTCAAGATGGTAGTGACACATAACCAACTTTGGGATCTAGTAAATTAGTTCAGTATACATATATTTGGTCCTAAGAGGGTTTGACAGTTTTAATATGTTTGTTCATGATACTAGAAGGTTTGAGCCTTTGCAAAGTAGGTTGTTATATCTCTAACATAGTTGTCATACATCAAATCCTGCACAAATCATTCATAGCCTTGCATACGAATCATAAGTGAAACTGACAATGGAAAGTTGAACGAGTTTCAAATGATAGGGAATGAAGCACATTGCACACACTGAGCTGATGCTTAATAATTCTAATGCTTCATGTATTTCTCATCTAGTTTCATTCTTGGGATATTTGCTAACGCTTGTATTTGAGTCTGTGTGTTTTCAGGTTGAGTTCTCACCGAAATGCTCAGGAGCATTTCCCAACAGAGTCGCCATTTGTTGTGGTTGCTCCACAATGTACCCCAAAATTGGGGACCCACATTTTTTGCATGTTTTCCAAGAAGACCGAAGTGGCCCATATGCTAAAGATCAAAGAAAAAGCAAAACACCACAAGGAGAAAAAGTGTCGCGATATCGCGACATGTTGCATTTTCGTGGTCCAAAGCAAAGGGAGAGAGCAAGGAGGAAAAAGTGTCGCGATATCGTGACATGTTGCATTTTCACGGTCCAAAGCAAAGGGAGAGAGCAAGGAGGAAAAGTGTCGCGATATCGCGACATGTTGCATTTTCGTGACCAAAAGAGAAAAAGTGTCGCGATATCGTGACATGTTGCGTTTTCATGGCCAAACAAGAAAAAGTGTCGCGATATCGCGACATGTTGCTTTTCAGCCAAACAAGAAAAGGTGTCGCGATATCGTGACATGTTGCATTTTCACGGCCAAACAAGAAAAAGTGTCGCGATATCGCGACATGTTGCGTTTTCGCTGCCAAAAGAAAAGGTGTCGCGATATCACGACAATGTTGCATCGTCGCGGCCAGAAGAAAGAAAAGTGTCGCGATATCGCGACATGTTGCATTTTTGTGACCAAACGAGAAAAGAAAGAACAAAAGAGAAAAAGTGTCACGATATCGTGACATGTTGCATTTTCGTGGCCAAAGGAGGCAAAAGTGTCGCGATATCGCGACATGTTACATTTTCGCGACGAAGGGCCACAAAATGGAAACCAAAGCACATGCATGCACAAGGGAAGGTGAAACGAACAACCATTGGAAAATGAAATGAACAACCATTGGAAAATGAAACGAATAGTCAGGGAAGGTGAAACGAACAACCATTGGAAAATGAAACGAACCGTCATGGAAGGAGAAACAATTTTTTTCAGAAGTTTAAATACGCCATTCAAAGAGGCCAGAAGGGGTTGGAAACTATCGTGAGCAGTTGCAGATTTGAAGGCAAGAGGGCCATTCTGGACCTATTTCGAGCTATTTTTCTTCCATTGATTGGTTTGGGAAAACCAAAAACTTTTGTTATTGTAAAATGACAAATTTTTAATACAAAAATTTTTAGAAAGTTGCATCTTATGGACAAGAAAGGAGTCATTTTCTGCATGCAAGATTAAATGTCTATTTTTCCCCTTTTCAGATTTTAGGCTTGTAAATGGAGTTTATACAAGTTTCTTGGTTGCTTCATGCGAATGTCTAAATCTGAAAACCTCATTTAAAACCCTAGAAGCCAACACTTAGCTTATCCGGATTGTGCTTGTGTTGCAAGTCCAATAGGTTAGGTTGCATGCATGAAAACCTCACATCTTCGGTTTTGTCGGAATAGGATAGCATCATACTGAATGCATTTTATTTTTAGTTTTTTGCATTTCATGTTCATTTCCTGCATTTTATTTTTTCCAAAAATTTTAACTTTTATTTTAATTTTTAGGCATTAAAATAAACATTTAAAAAATTTCAAAATCCAAAAATAATTTCACCATTGCGTAGGTTATACTTCAGACTTCCTATACGCACTTTGAAATTTCATTTTCGGAGTTGTTTAGTATTTTTAAAAATTCATCGAAGTTGTTGTTTTATTGCAGATTTTAAAAATCCGAAAATAGAAAATTTCCATTTTAAGGTCAAATTTCATTTTTTCAGTTTTGTTTTACACTCATGAGCCTATGATGACATTCCCTTCATGAAAATTCCAATTTCATTGGAGTTATGTTTTATGGCATTTCACAAATTTCCATTTTTGGAGCCTAAAATTGCCCTCTCTTCATAAAAATTATGATTTTACGAAAGAGGGGTAATTTGAGCATCACATTGAAGGTCATATGAGGGCCAAATCACATTTGCTTTATTTTGGTTCAATGAACAATCACTAAAGTTTCATGGTAAAATAAACCAACATTGCCCCTTGTTTATAGTTACTTGCAACCACTAAGGTGTTCCAAGCATTTAAATTGAATATCTTTATTTAAGATTACTAATACACATATGCAAATGCTAATATAGCGGAGACCTTGGAGAAGTTGTTTGTTTAACTTCTTTGCAAGAGGGGATTTGGAACCCAAATCCTAAAGGAGAGTGTACTTTCACAATTGGGTGAAAATACCACTCAACAGAGTTCATTAGCTCTTATAATATTTAACCTTCTCCAAATCTCAGGGTATGGCACACTACTTATTGAAGAAAATTCTTGGTTTGCTAGAACTATACTAACATTAATTTGAACGACTCTCCTTATGTTATAATCTACCATCTATGGAATGCAAAATTATGTGATTTAAACTAATGCTTCTTGTTGTTTTGTTTTTTGTTTTATTTTTATTTAAAAATTAGAAGAAAGCCTATGTTTCACGTCGGGTTCACCAAAGAATGTAGCCCAAAAATTCTTGCACTCATTTCCTCAAGGCTAATGGATCCATGCTTCAGAGGGGAATGGGAGAATGAATGGTCTACACGTCGAAAGATAGGTACTTGATCATACCTTCTTATGGTGATTTTTCGACGAATTGGGTGGGTTCACCAGGATACATTTTGTGGCAGTTTTCGTGCCTAGGTTTTGGGATTTGTTTTGATGTGTTCCTTTTATCAAATCATGCAATACACCTATTTTGGCCAATATGCAACTATGCTAATCTATATGCAATTTTGATTCACATGTAAGCAGCAGAAAGCATAAAACATAATCTAAGTAGACAATGCAATGCTTGAAAAGTGATTTAGAACACTTACTAGTATCCAAAAGTTTGAGGAAGATTCTGATTTTTTATGTGGACGATATCGGGTAAAATCCAGCAATATCGGTCGAAATCGTGCAGTATTGAGTGACCCGATTATGCAGAAATCCAACTGATCTTGACTAAAAGCTGCAATTTTATTATTGGATGCAAAAAACAACAATTTTACAGGGACATATGCATTTTAATGGACTAAATAACAATGAGTAATGATCCTAAGATAACAATGGAAGGACGTTCATATGTAAATCTATACTAAATGTTTGAATATTTATGAGATAACGAATAAATATAACTATTAAATCAAAATGATAATGGTAACTGAATTGAAACTGATGTAATAGATATGAAATATTAATTCTAAATGAGAGGTTTGGAGAAATAAGATGTAAAATTTGAGGTCTGGATGCCCCCAGTCGATTAAATTGCAGTAAAATGAGTTGCAGGCTAAATCGGGTGATTTTACACAAAATCGAGCAGAATGATATCGCGATCGGGTGATCTGATATCGCTTAGATTCTATCGATGCACAATCTAAACTTGCAAAAACACAGTGAAAATATACGAGTGTAGCATTAAAATATATGGGAGTTCTAGGGGGAATTCGAGGCAAGGGGCCTGGATTAAAAAGGAGGGAGTCAGGTAAGGAGTTGGGCCAAAAATGGAGGGGGTTGTAACCTCTCCTAATATGGAAAAAATCGGGTAAGCTGATCTCGCAACTACCATGCAACTGTCTAGGTAAAGACAAAGGAGGTTAAAATTTTTTGTCGCCTTGCTGAAGTAGGCATTTTTTAGTTTTGGGTAAAATCAGGTGACCCGATTTTGTACAAAATCTTCTGATTTTGCACGAAATCGTGCGATTTTACGCAGAGGTTAAAAACTGACTTATAACAGGCATGAAAATCAAGGAAACAACTTAGGGGTGGTAGATTTGATTTTTCAATGTGTTTTTATCTTAGTTTTAATTAATGTGAGTTATTTTTAGGGTGCTACAGAGGCATAGTCAAAATGATCGGGGGAAAATTCTTTTCACCTATGCTGAAAACATTGGCCTTCAAGCTAACAATATGGTTGAAGCAAGAGCCCTTTATCAAGGGTTGCTTATCTTAGATGGACTCAATTTTGACAATATCATTGTTGAAGGAGATTCCTTATTCGTCATCAACTGCCTCAAAGCCACCCAATATCCATTATGGAATTTGTACAACATTATTGGTGAGTGTAGAAGACTATAAGCAAGTATCACAATATCATTATCCAACATATCTATAGAGAAGGGAATAAGGTAGTCGATTGGCTAGCCAACATAGATGTTAGAGAAGAGACCCTTGATGTATGGAAGATAAGATTTCTACAACACTTCAAGACGACCAATCACGGTGATGATATTTGCCTTTTATAAGCTAGGCTACATGATGAATTGCAATTCCTCAAGAGGCATCACCTTTTCTAGTTTTGCCAATAACAGTTTTCTCCACAAGCCCATGCGGAAGGATGCCATGTTTCTAAACAATCCTATGATGTTAGAGGTTTTGGAAAATCAAATATTTTTTCCTATGCTAGACCAAGAACCCAGAGTCAATTAGGATCTACCCAAAATAACCACCTTGTTTCTAAGGAGTACACCTTAGATTTGATTGTCATTCAATTCAAGGTGCATTGGATTTTCAAAATAAAAATCATGGATCAAGGAAGTATGGAGGAGAACAATGTCCATCATATTAATGTTTCCAATAAAAACTACCTCAATGTGGATAATCCCCATCTTTGAATCTCCCCCACTGATCGATTTCCAAATACCCAGACTCACATGAGGTGTCTCATGTCAAAGCTCCAAAAAAAAGAGGGGTTTATCTTAAGTCTTGTTTGCATCACTCTTAATGATTTTGTGAGAATCATTAGCCTCCACATTTTACCTACACCTTTACCCACCTGGGTTTTCACTCACATCGATTAAGTCAATTATTTCATTCTCGATGTTTTCCCTAAGCCTAGTCGTTAAGGTTATGCACATGATGAATATTTACAAATTGAGCTAATATTAGCATATTAAAAATTGCAAATTCATGAATTTAGTGGACCCTGAACGTCGGTCCATTCACTCAAAATTTTTGGGACAATTTTTTTTTAGGTGTCAGTTCGCCATGGGTTGATAATAGTATTACGAATTTAAAAAAAAATTCTAGCACACTTGCCTAAATCGAGAACCCTTTTTACCTTAAATTTTTAAATTTTTTAGCTTATCTATCAAATTTGCCAATTATACCACTATATATAATTAACACACCATAAAAAAATAAAACCTTCTAAGCAAAAAGATGAATTGAAACATTCGTTTTATTGTATAATTTCATCGAACTTCAACCGTGTGTAGAAATCAATTGATCCAGATCAAAATTCTACTCGAACTAAAATCAAACCCATATCTACACCCGAAGAGATCCAAATGTTGTTTTCCACTTGAACGAACTACTAAACTCTTTTATGCACCAGATCGATTACCAAACTTTATTCTGCACCCGAAAGGGTTATCAAATCTTGTTCTACACCCAGACTGACTACCAGATCCTTTTTAGCACTCAAAATGATAATAAAACCTTGTTCTGTACCTGAACTAACATTTGAACCTTGTTTTACATCCAAAAATACTATCAGACC
This sequence comes from Wollemia nobilis, assembly GCA_028583015.1. Classification (NCBI taxonomy): domain Eukaryota; kingdom Viridiplantae; phylum Streptophyta; class Pinopsida; order Araucariales; family Araucariaceae; genus Wollemia; species Wollemia nobilis. The sequence continues at coordinate 977,633 of JAQPPZ010000883.1, forward strand.
CTTTTTTACACTTAGAACGATAGTCAAACCCTGTTTGCACCTGAACCGACATCCAAACCTTGTTCTATACCCATATCAATTGCCAAAACCTTTTCTACACTCAAAATAATAGCCAAAACCTATTCTACATTTGGATCAACATCCAGACCCTATTATACACCTAGATAAATATCCAAACCTTATTTTACATCTTATCAGACTGTCAAACCTAGTTCTACATTTAGATGAACTATTGGATCCAGATTTGCATCTAAACAAGCTGCCAGACCTAATTCTACATCGGACCGACTACCAAACCTCTTTTCCACCTAGACTGATTGCCAAAATTTTTTCATAACCCAAACAGACTATCAGACCAGTTCTGCACTAGGTTCTCTATTTCTCTGAAGACATTGTGAATATGTGATCCTGTGTTTTTTGGTTTTTATAGAATATGAGTTGAAGCAGTTGTAGTAATAAGATATATTTTTATCATCTAATTGCAAGTTTTTCTTTTGATGTCTTTCTATTATTTATTGAAAATAGATCAATGCTCTATTTTCTATTTTTGTCTCTATTTTACCCTATTCTGCATGTTTTCCCCTATTTTCACTCTTTCTGTTAAAACTATTTGATTCTCTGTTTCTATTGAGATCTGCTTTTCTATTATAAGATTATAGGTAAATTCTTTGGTTCTCTAAAGACATTGTGATGATCTATTTCTCTACAGGCATTGTGATTATCCATTTCTAGTTCAATTTGTAATATAATCTTATATTTTTCTACATTTGTATCTCTAATTATATTTTGCATACACAAGTTTTTTTCTTAAATTGATTAGTTTTGTGCTCTTATTAGTTACAAGTGCTATCTCTAAAAAATAAAGTAGTGGCATACATTGAAAAATCACAATAAAGCATGCTTGGAAACAAATATATATTTTATACCAACCAACCATCTATTTATTCTAATTACAATATTATCTTGAGGCCTCACAACAGTAAGATCTCTTCAACATTTTATTACTTTTTTAAAATAAAAATATTTTCTTTACAAGTAAAATGTCACCTACTGGCGATGGAAAGAAGGGGGTCAAATCTTATGTAATGTCCCTATTTTTCGTAATGTGCTTTGTACATAAGTGTGGTGTGGAGATTTGAGTTTGATGGGTGTTTTGGCCTAGGTATGGTGTAGAAGTGTTTTGTGTGGAGTTAGATTAATAAAAGAATAAAAGAAAATACTAAAATAATAAAGGAGAGATATAAGGGTAATGTGACTTTATTATTAAAATAATAAAATAATAAAAGTGCCACCTCAACGGCAAATTAGAAGAATATCTATATAAGGAGGAGTAGGGGGCTCATTTGAGATGTGTTGGATTAATTATTTCTCTTCCACTTTGTGTATTTGGCTGAAAAGCTAATACCATTTTCTCTTGAGGACGAAACCCTACGAGAGAACAACTCTTGTGGACGAAAACCTACGGGAGCTAATCCCTGAGGACGGAAACCCTCTTGGATCGGAGACTAAGGATGAAACCCCTTAAGTCTCATTAGCAATTTGGCAGCATTGTGAGCATATTTTGCCTTAGGGAGGCAGACGTCCCTGTTTTGAGCATCCTCCCCCCCCCCCCCGGGGGGGGGGGGGAGAGAGCATTGGCAGAATTTATGAGGCTGACGTCCTCATTCTAAGGGGAGTTCTTCAGAATTTGGAGATCAAAATCAGCAATCTTGCACTCCTAGACTCCAACGTTCCCTTTCTGGTAGCAGATCAGTAGAGTTTAGATGTTAAATTCATCATTGTGGTGATTCTAGACCCCAACGTCCCATATGGGGCATTTTCTTCAGCAGTAGCAATCTGATTTGGTGTTTTGTGAGTTGTTTCATGTGATTACTCTCAGAATTGTTTATGTAATTGTCTTTGCATCTCAGATTTAATGCAAAATTGTGTTGTTGGTGTTTTCTGGCAAAGTCTTGAGTAATTTTGTAATTCTAAATTATAGATCAGAATTTATATTTTAAATAGATGTTATTTTATTTGGGAGAAATATTGCAATATTGCTAGGGTTTGGTAATTTTTTAGAATTAGGTCATTACAGTGGTATCAGAGCCTTGATCTTGCCAGCCTGTGGATTGATTTAGTATTTTTCAGAGACTTGGAAGTTAGGGTTTGGTTGCCGTTTTCAAATCTAGGGTTTCCAGTTTCTGGGTATTGGTGATTTGAATACCCATTTGGTTGATTTGGGCTTTAAGAGTTATGGGTATTGTTGATTCAGAGTTGATTCACCAGATCTAGCAATTCTGGGTTTTTGAGAAAAAATTTCTGAAGAATTTCTGCAAAACTAGCAATATTATATCAGATCGTAGTAGCTGAACGTCCCAGTTTTAGCTAGTCTATGTGGGTGTCTAGAGCCATATTCTGACCAGACCCAACAAAGTTTGATTATTTTGGAAAGTTTTGTTGAAATCAGCGTTTAAGAGCTGATACACCTGTTTGCAACCAGAACAGAATTTGCAGCGTTTGGCTGGATTTATCAGTGTTTGTAATGTATATTGTTGTGTCAGTCCCTTTTTGCAGCGATTGAAACTGTTTAACAAACCTGGACAATGTTTATAACAGTGGACAGAGTTAGTTAGCAGTGTTCAGCTGGGTTTATAGTGTTGCAGTTAACAGTGTTTGTTTGCAGTGAAGCGGTGTGTGGAAAATCAACAGTGTTAGCGGTGTGAGCAGTGGGGATTATTAGTTTGCAGTGACTGTATTTAGCAACAGAATTTGTGCAACAGTGTTGGGACTGCTTTTGCAATTGTAGGGCAGTGTGGCCAAAAGTTTCTGCAGTGATTGGTAGTAATTTTGCAGCATTTGCAGTCATTAGCAGTATCAATTAGCAGGTCATTTTCAACCTCCAGTTCATCAAAAGTGAATCTTCTCATAGAGAAATGGAAAAGAGAGATAAAGAGGAGTGTTTAAGAAAGCTGGCTTCACTCAAGCATACAGGTTCTTTGTCAGCATACATCAAAGAATATGAGGAAATTGCAGTAAAAGTGCAAGATGTTTCACCCATGAGGGTGACATTTCTCTTTGTAGATGGGTTGAGGGAACCGTTGAAAAGGTTGGTAAGAACATTTACACTATCATCACTTCAAGAAGCGATTAAAAGAGCATTGTTGATTGAGCATACACTCCATCCTACACCTCCTTCGGAATCTAGAAGGTCTCCACCTAGATCAAGTGTTGGGGAGACTTCTAAATCCTCCAGCAAGAGCAAAAATCAGTTGAGAAAAGAGCAACGCTGTTTCACATGTCAAGAGCCTTGGAGTCTTGAACATGTATGTGGGAATAATAAAGAAGGTATGAAATTTGAAGATTATGATGATATCATGGTTACAGAAATGGTAGGTGATGGAAATTGTTTGTTTAGGGCCATTGTTTTCGGAATTTGTTTGCAAAAGAGTGAACCATTTCCAAATGATAGCACTTTGATAAATCTAGCTAATGATTTGAGAGAAAAGGTTGCAAATGAATTCTTAAAAAGAAGAGCAGAAACGGAATGGTTTATAGAAAGTGATTTTGATGTGTATGTTCAGAATATTAGACAGCCATATGTATGGGGTGGAGAACCTGAAATACTTATGGCCACACATGTCATTCAAATGCCCATAACAGTTTACTTATATGATGAAAAATGTGATAAACTTTCAGCCATTGCAAAATATGGGCAAGAGTATGAACAGAAAAATATTGTTAGAGTTTTGTATGATGGAAGTAGACATTATGATGTTTTGTCTTTGCCACATGCAGTTGAATCATTTGCAAACACTTGTAAAAAAAATGTGCAATCAAATAAAAAAGATAAAACAGAAAATGTTGCTCCACTACATAAGGATTTGTGTGTGATGGGTGCCATGGGGGTCACTAGTGTGGAGGACTCAGTAATGCATAGCATTGATTTGGTTCATAAGCTTTGTGTTGAAGATGCAACAGGTAAAGAGGACGTTGTTTTGCAAAGGGATGATGATGTTACATATGGCGAAACCATTTCATCAATTTCAGATTTAGGAAAAAGTGCTTTATCTCAAGAGGTATGCAAAAATGAGATGAGCTTTGGAGGAGAAGTTGAAACAAATGAGGTAAATTCTGACTTATATGGTGACAATGTATCAACTTCATCTAGCGCTACCATTCATGTGGACAATGAAAATGATACCAGTAAGGATAGACAAGAAATGGTTAGAAACAGGTATGAAACAAATTTCCATTTGACTAAAACCAGTTCATCTACTTGTCACAACATTAATAGGGAAGAAGATGAAGTTCTATCATCACATGAATCAGAAAATTGTAATTCTAATTTCCAAAGTTTAATTCCTTTGGAGGAAAGTAAGCAAGTCTGTTATGAAGGGGACTTCAAGGGGGAAAGCATGAACAGTTTTGAATTGGGGCAGCGGTATGAAAAGGAATCAAAAGAGCTGTTACTCCAACAATATGAGCAACATAACACAGGTATTATGGACTGTTTACATAGTGTGAACAGTAACAAACAGTTGGGAAGTGATATTGTGCGTGTTGAAAACATATTGGGAGCTCCAAAGCAAGATTTAAGGGCTGCATATGGAAATGTACTTACTGTTGTTCCTAGATATCTCAATATGGACATAAATAAGACTGTTTTCACAGTTTTAAGGACTGATTTGTTGGCTAATGGATATTCAATATTTGGACAGCCATATTCTTCACCTTTTGACACTTATGGTAAGGGTAATTCAGTGGCAGCAGCGAACAGTGTGTTGGCTACAGAATTTTATGATGTATGGGATGAGTATACTCCTACGTTGATAGCTGTTCCTACTGTTGCAATTAAGGGGACTGAATTAAAAACAGAGTTTGATGTGATTGATAACCATGTTAAATCAAAAGTGATATGGACTACAGGGATTGCAGCATACATGAGGTTGGATAAGCAAAACAGAAAACAATTTTGGTTCACAACATTCACTATTTGGTTGGCACTATGTCATCATAGTAAATCTTTGATGAGATTAGTTTGGGATCCCGGAATCAGTGTTGATTATGGCTTTGATTTACATATATATTCGATTGCTTGAGGACAAGCAATCTTGGGAGGGGATGTATTGTAATGTCCCTATTTTTCGTAATGTGCTTTGTACATAAGTGTGGTGTGGAGATTTGAGTTTGATGGGTGTTTTGGCCTAGGTATGGTGTAGAAGTGTTTTGTGTGGAGTTAGATTAATAAAAGAATAAAAGAAAATACTAAAATAATAAAGGAGAGATATAAGGGTAATGTGACTTTATTATTAAAATAATAAAATAATAAAAGTGCCACCTCAACGGCAAATTAGAAGAATATCTATATAAGGAGGAGTAGGGGGCTCATTTGAGATGTGTTGGATTAATTATTTCTCTTCCACTTTGTGTATTTGGCTGAAAAGCTAATACCATTTTCTCTTGAGGACGAAACCCTACGAGAGAACAACTCTTGTGGACGAAAACCTACAGGAGCTAATCCCTGAGGACGGAAACCCTCTTGGATCAGAGACTAAGGACGAAACCCCTTAAGTCTCATTAGCAATTTGGCAGCATTGTGAGCATATCTTGCCCTAGGGAGGCAGACGTCCCTGTTTTGAGCATCATTTTCCCCCCGGGGTGTTTTGCTTTGAGGACCCATTGGCAGACTTTATGAGGCTGACGTCCTCATTCTAAGGGGAGTTCTTCAGAATTTGGAGATCAGAATCAGCAATCTTGCACTCCTAGACTCCAACGTTCCCTTTCTGGTAGCAGATCAGCAGAGTTTAGATGTTAAATTCATCATTGTGGTGATTCTAGACCCCAACGTCCCATCTGGGGCATTTTCTTCAGCAGTAGCAATCTGATTTGGTGTTTTGTGAGTTGTTTCATGTGATTACTCTCAGAATTGTTTATGTAATTGTCTTTGCATCTCAGATTTAATGCAAAATTGTGTTGTTGGTGTTTTCTGGCAAAGTCTTGAGTAATTTTGTAATTCTAAATTATAGATCAGAATTTATATTTTAAATAGATGTTATTTTATTTGGGAGAAATATTGCAATATTGCTAGGGTTTGGTAATTTTTCAGAATTAGGTCATTACGTCTTCTGTTGAAAACATTATCCTTAGATATTTTAACCATATGTCAAAATCCAACAAGCCATCGACATCTGTGCAAATTCAAGGTACAAATGATTTTTGACTACTAAACAATTAGTTGTATATTTTGTAATTATTTTAAATAATTATTTCTTCCTCAAATAGTTAACTCTTTATATGTGCCTCTGCCCATATTGCATGATGATATTAATTTTTTCTGTTTGTAAGTCTTTTTGGTTAAATCCATAAATGATAAAAAATATTATTGTATGCTACTATGTAGAATACCCTATTGACCCTGATATACCTCCACTTGAAGATATTCCTCATCAAGAGATAACTTCTAATGAAAATTCTCTTAACAATGACATACAACAACCACTTGAAGATATTCCTCAAAATGACATTCTAGTTGAAAATGAAAGCGATAAATAAAATACATTACAAAATTCTTATGAATCTTCAAGTAAAAATACTAAAAAGAGAAATGCATCTAATTGGGCTATTGGAAGGTTATTTCAGGTTGCATGGGTAGAAAAAATTCTCTTTATAGAGCTAGTTCTGACTGAGGAGAAAAAAGTTGATCTAAAAGTATGTAGATGCAAAATTTGTAGTTGGAAACTAGGTAAGGATCACAGGTTGCAAAATAAGATAGATACAATATAAAAATATTGTGGCAAAGCTAATATCATCTCTATTTGAGCAAGTTATAAAAATAACATAATCTCTAGGCTTGAACTATTCTAAACGATATGTAAGGGATCAAATGAAATAATTCTAAGCTAGGAATTTAGTTCAAAAATTGATATGGATATTAACTATATATTGTATTTCATTCAAATTCAATAAATTTTTATAGAGTTTTTCATACTCATCTAGTATATTTTAAGAAACACCTATATAAGACATTCTTCAACTAACTATAACTTTCAATTTGTACATCTAAGATAAGTATTCCTTATATGGTTTGAAATGTACTAGAAATATGCTTCTAATGATACTAATTTTATTAACTAAACTTGATTGTGCTCCTATATTGATTATTTAATAATCTAGGTGTCTACCAAAACTATGCATCTTTAACTCCTATGACCAAGTTTGACTTTCTTTTGTTTAATAGTACATATGTATTTTTTAGTATATTTATCCATCAAAATATGTATATGGATTCTAATCTATCCCAATGTGACCAATGCCAAACTCAGATCATAAATTAATGGATTGTATCATGGGTGTTACCTATACCCACATTCATTGAACCTTTTTCTTATTATTTGTATATTCTTTAATTCAATTTGGTGATAAATTATTGGTATCCAAGGGAATCATATCATGCGACTTTGGCTCTTCATTATTTATCATTGATAGGAATTTTCTTATTTTTTGGGTATTGTAGTGGATTACATATGTTTCTAAATATAGTGTATAATTATACAATTTATTGATAAATTTTCTTTCATTATCTAATTCCATCAATATTTTCAAATATATCCATAACTTATTTGAAGAAATATATTTCAAATAATTATCTACTCTTTTACCATTTTTTTTCTTCAATTTCTCTTTAAGTTATCTCCATTTATAATCTAATAGAAGTAATCAAGAAAAGGTAAAGAGAATTGGTATGCTCATAGCTGATTTGGGAAACAATATTGAGACTATTACTCAATCCATGGAGGCCCTATAGACAAGTGTCGATGTGAGCATGAGCAGGAAAAAAGTGGTAAAGGAATTATATGAGATTTCTTGGATCAAGAATGGTATTGTGCTGATTAAGGAGGGATGTTTTTCATAGGACTGCCCAAACTATCGAACTTGTTTCAACCATATTTCATTCATTTAAAATCATATTAAGCTAAAATTTTGAGGGTAGATGCCTGAAAAACCCTAGAATGTGTCCACAAATTTCTAGATCATTTGGAGCAACACAAATCCTACCACATCCCTATGTGTGAACAAGATTTTTAGCAAGCAGCTATGTAAGGGTTTCATCTGGGTTGAGTGCAAGCAACTCCAGAGGTTGGTTTTCAAGACCTTTGGGTCCTAGTGACCAATATTTTTGTGGTTTCTACTCAATATTTTAGTAGGATATATTGCAAGGGATACAATATGGGTTAGAAATCTATCTTTCAAAAGATCATGCTGTGAACTTGAGTGACAATGACTTCCAATTTGCTGCACAAAATAAAAGTGAAAACCATACCTTTCCATGATAGGGCAAGTATTAAAGAGATCACAAAACAAGTTTCAAGAAGCTGATCAAAAAATAGCTCAGATATCAAGTGAATCTGGTTCTAAGGTGCACCCACAAAATAAATCTACTGTGAAAACCCTTGTCAAGGGTAATAATTTCGAAGACAGTCCCAAAAATAAATTTTAGGGATGCCCTTCGTGGTGGACAACCTTAGCCCAATGCTAATATCAATATTAGGGCTTCCCATAAACCTATAAGAATGCCTAAGATTGATCCCAGGAAAACAGAGTCAGGATGTCTTAAAGCAACCGATGGAAATCCTATTGTTAAGCTTGATATGGATCACATTTAGACTAGAATTGAAGATTTGGAAAAAAGAGGACTAATTTGTAGCAAGTGGCTATGCAAGGGTTTCATATGGGTTGAGTGCAAGTGGCTACAAAGGTTGGTTTTTAGGGCCTTCGGGCCCTAGCGACCAATATTTTTGTGGTTTATGCTCAATATTTTATTAGGAAATGTTGTAGGGGATCCAAGATGGGTTAGAAATTTACCTTTCAACAGATCATACTATGAACTTGAGTGACAACGACTTCCAATTTGTTGCACAAAAGAAAAGTGAAAACCATACCTTTCCACGGTGTCTAGGGCAAGGATTAAAGAGATCACGAAACAAGTTTCAAGTAGTTGATCAAAAAATGGCTCATATCTCAAGTGAATATGGTGCTAAGGTGCACCCACAAAATAATTCTACTATGAAAACCCCTGTCAAGGGTAAGAATTTCGAAGACTCAGTCCCAAAAATAAATTTTAGGGATGCCCTCCATGGTGGAAAACCTCAAACCAATGCTAATATTAATCTTAGGGCTTCCCATAAACCTCTAAGAATGCCTAAGATTGATCCCACGAAAATGGAGTCAAGATGTCTTAAAGCAGTTGATGGAACTCCTATTGTTAAGCTTGATATGGGTAACATTCAGACTGGAATTGAAGATCTAGAAAAAAGAGGACTAATTTATTGGTTCATGGGTTTTCATCCAAGCCTATCTACTTTCAAAGTTTGGGCTGCAAAAAGCTAGAAAACTAAAGGTGAGTTACAAATCTCTATTTATCCAAATGGTTATTTTCTTGTTTTATTTGCTAATAATAAAGATAGAGAGAAAATTTTTCAAGGGGGTCCCTGGTTCTTTGGAAGGGTAGGGATTTTCATGAAGCCCTGACATACTAAATTTAAATCCGAAGAAGAGATGCCTTCTACAACTCCCTTGTGGGTTAGACTCTTTGGCCTCCCTATTGAATTTTGGAATCCTACTATTTTTTCTTCAATTGGAAACTCTTTAGGAAATTTTATGATGACTGTTGATTGTACTCAAAATTTTGAACATATTATTTATGCTTGGATTTGTTTTTTAATGGATTTTGACAAACCCCTACCTAAAAATATCACTTTACAATTTGGGGAAGACACTTGGGAGCAAGTAGTGGACTATGAGAACATTCATTTTCGTTGTAGAATTTGCCATGAATATGGTCATTTGGCTAGTGCTTTCCCAAATAAAATTCTTGATCAAAAGAAAGAAGATATAAACTCAATAGGTTTCCAAATGCCTAAGAAGAAGAACACTAAAAAAAACAAGTTATGAAGGATCAATCAAAGTCATCTGCTAATATGTTTGAAATCCTTTCCATAAATGATGTCCCAAGTGAGGAAGAGGAAATAATGGAAACAAAAATATTAGAAACACAATTTAAATATGAAGGGAAGAACTCAGAGATAAACCAACAAATCAAAGGTTTTCAACATAAAAAAGGGAGAAAATTTACACGAAAAACAATCTTTTAAATGTCAAAACTTCAAATAATATAGGTCCCAATATAGACTTTGTTGAACCCTCTAGTAAAATTTTGGTTGTGTACAAGCATTCTTCAAGGTTAGAAGCCATCTCAAATTCAATTGGAGTAAGTCAAGAAATAGGGAAAAAAAATTGAAGATGGATTCTAATCAAAAGGCAGGTCGTAAGACCAATCAATATCATATGGTAAAAGAAGGTGAAAAGCTTGTAGAGGAAGGTAAGATTAATGCCCTTCCCAAATTTTTTAGCCCTGGTATTAATGAATATCATCACTTGGAATATTAGAGGACTCAAAGGGAGTCTTTCAAAACAAAATGAAATTAGAAGAATGATTCAGATAAATCATCCACATCTTGTTTTCCTTCAAGAAATGAAGATGTCAATAGAGGATATGGACTCAATTGCTAGTAAAATTTGGCCAGTTGGAAAAGTGGTTTCTCTTAGTTCCCAGGGGACTTCTAGTGGCATTGCTTGTCTTTGGGACCCAAAAGAGGTAGTTATTCACCATATGGTTGGAAATTGGGGTCTTTTGGCTATAGCTATTCAAAGTAGACATTCCAACCAAATTATGCTCTGCATTACTATTTATGCTTCAACTACTTTGGAGGAAAAAAGAAGATAGTGGAAGGATATAACTTATATTATCTCTCATTTTCCTGAATCTTGGATCTTGATCGAAGGAGATTTCAATACCATCCTATCTCTAGATGAGAAAATGGGGGGAAATAGAAATTTGGATAGAAGCACTAACCTCATGAGCGAATATATTGCAAACCTCCATCTTGTGGACATCCAACCAGATAATGGCCTTATGACTTGGTCTAATAGAAGGAAATGCTTAGCTTGTATAATGGAGATATTGGATAGGTTTTTGCTCTCTGAAAATTTCTTAATCCATGGTCACATTCCTAAAGTGAAGACTCTTAACAATGTTGGTTCGGATCACTGGATAAGCATGGTGGAAATGTGGAAAACCAATGTGAGTTTCTCTCCTTTTTATTTTCAATTAATGTGGCTCAGAGATAGTTCCTTTAGACCTCATGTGCAACAATGGTGGAAGGAAGGTAAGCCTAGGTATGGGACTAAGATGTTCTATTTTGCCAAAAGACTACAATACATTAAATCCAAAATCAAGACTTGGAACTGGAAGGAGTTTGGGGATGTTCATAAAAAATATGAAGTTATTGCTCAAATTGAAAATTTGAATAAGAAAATCCTTTTAGATGGCCTCATAGAGAGTAGAAGTGCAGATGAAATTAAACTCACAACTCAGTTAGAGGAATGGGAAAAAAGAGAAGAACTCTTATGGAAGCAAAAATCTAGAATTCAATGGCTCAAAGAAGGAGATCGAAACACAAATTTCTTCCACAAATATCTTCTAGCTTGAAGATCTCACAACTTTATTTCTTCCTTGAAATCATATTCTGGAGATGTTGTCTACACTTGGGATGGCATGAACTCTATTGTTGTCGATTACTTTTCCAATCTTTTTGCTGCTACTCCTCTTGACTCAAATTCTCAAAAAATATTCTTCAAGAAATCCCTTCTCTTATCACTTCTGAGGAGAACTCTATTTTGACTACTCCTATTACTATCAATGAGCTTCAATAGGTAGTTTTTAAAATGCAAAAAAGGAAAACCCCGGTCCTGGTGGTTTTCCCATTGAGTTCTACCAAGAGTTTTGGGATATCCTTCATGCTGATTTATTAGAGGTGGTGGAAGAAGCCAAGAAATCCAAAGAAAATTTGAAGGTTATCAATAAAAATTATATTACTCTTGTTCCAAAAGCTCAAGAGGTTGATCATATCTCAACTTTTAGACCTATTGCTTTATGTAATGTTCTTCTCAAAATCATTACTAAGATCATGGCAGAAAGGTTGAAGCCTATTTTGCATAAGATTATTTACCCTAAACAAGAGGGTTATGTGGAAGGGCATAAAATAGTAGATGAGATAGTTCTTTCTCAGGAAGCCATCCATTCCATGGATATGCAAAAATCTCCTTCCATGTTCATTCGGTTAGACTTATCCAAAGCTTATGACAGAGTGGATTGGCACTTCCTTATCAAAGTTTTGAGGGATTTGGTTTCTCTGAGGTTTTGGATGGATTGGATTATGGGATGTATCTCTTTAGTTTCCTACTTAGTTCTTATCAATGGTAGGCCTTCTCAGTTGTTCCCAGATTCAAGAGGTATTAGGCAAGGTGACCCGCTATCCCCTTATTTATTCATCATTCTTGCTGAATGCTTGGGTAGGACTATAACCAAAAAGAGAGAAAACAAAACCCTTGAGGGAGTTACCATTGCTCATGGAGCTAGACCTATCTCTCATCTTCAATTTGTTGATGACTCTACTCTTTTAGGTAAAGCTACAGTTAAGGAAGCTTCTAATATTAAGCAAATCATTAGCTATTTTTCTAAGGCTATCAATGAAGAGAAATCTAAAGTCATTTTCTTTCACTGCTCTACTAGACAGGAATCCATGGTCTTGGATAAATTAAGATATAAGAAGACCTCCCTTCCAATCACTTATTTAGGTATTCCCATCAATATTCAAAGGCAAAAAAAAAATATTGGAATTGGTTGTTGGACAAAGTCAAGAAGAAAATTGGAAAGTGGACCAATAGGTGGCTTCATTCTGGGGATAGAATCACCTTGGTAAAATCAGTCCTTCAAGCTATTCCTATTTATGTTTCTTCTATGTTGAATATCCCAAAGGTTTTTCTTCATGAACTGGATCAAATCAGTCATTGGTTCCTCTGGAGTGGTACTAAGGAGAAAAGAAAATGGGCCTTGGTGAAATGGGACACTTTATGTCTTCCTAAGAATGAAGAGGGGTTAGGATTATGGTATTCTATTAATAACAAAAAAGCTTTAGCTACTAAATTATATTGGAGGATGTTGCATAACCCCAATGCTCTTTGGGCCAATAATATTCATGCTAAATATGCTGAGAACAAAAGTCTTGAAGACCTTGTTCACTATCAATTGCCTACCAAAGGTTCTCCTATTTTAGCGATTCTTAAGATTGGTGAGGATTTGATAAAGAAAAATTTATTTTGGATCATTCATAATGGTCAAAAGGTAAATTTTTGGATAGATTCTTGGGATGGTCACAAGCCTTTGATAACTCAGTTTCCTAATTGGAGGCCTTGGATGGAGGAGCTTCACCGAGCTAATTGGATAAAGGTGGCTAAATACTGTCGATACCATACTGGTAATTCAAAGGTTGGTAGATATTGGATCCCTATTGAGGAATGGCCTATTCAAATCCTAGAAATGCAAATACAAGATATCCAAGGCATCCTTCATATGAGATCTCTCTCTTGGTCCCATGAAAAAGATTTTTTTGGATGGAAAAACACTACTAAGGGTGAGTATTCAGTTGCTCAAGGTTATTTGACCTTATGCCATAATAATCCCAACCAATCATCTGACATTTTTTCTCAATTGTGGGCTCAAAATCTCTAGCCTAAGGTGAGGTTATTTACTTGGATTTTATTGCATCGTAGGGTGCTTACTGGTGAGCAACTTATGAAGCATGGTTTTCATGGACCTTTTAGATGTGAAATGTGTGGAGAGAATGTAGAAACTCTCAAACCATATTTTTATTGAGTGTACTTTAGCCTCTGAGCTATGGAGGAGAATGGCCACTTTACTTGGCTTACAGTGGTCCAATTTTTTTACTTTTGAACAACTTTGGAGGGATTGGCCTAAACAAGAGGGTGTTGATCATTTTATTAGGCAGTTAGTTTGGATGGGTTCTACCATTCTTCTTTGGAATATTTGGAATGAAAGGAACAACCGAATTTTTAATCAAGATAGGAAGGATATTCACTATATTTGGCAAAATACCATTGCCAACTTAGTTGAATCAGTCCAACAACTCCTTAATCACCCCCAAAAATCCCACCAAAGATGGGATCAAGTGATGCAAATATTGAAGATTAAATATTCTAAGGGCAACCAAATTAAAGGGAATGTGAGTAATTGTAAGATGGATAGGACAAGAAATTGGCAACCTCCTCCTAAGTATTTTGGAAAATTCAATATTGATGGAGCCTCTAGAGGGAACCCTGGAAAAGCTAGTGCGGGAGGAATTGGTAGACTTTCAGATGGCTCCCTAGTTTTTTCCTTTTGCTGAGAATTTGGGTATTCTTTCCAATAACCTTGCTGAGGGGTATGGTATCCTCAGAGGCCTTCAAGAGGCTACTAAGGTTGGATTGGAAAAGGTGCTAGTTGAGTCCGACTCTCAACTCATGATTAATATTTTGAAGACTCCTAAGAATCATAAGGTTGATTGGAGAATAAAAAGAATTATTGAGAAGATTCAATTAATCCAGATGGGATTTTTGAAAGTTGATTACAATCATGTGGTCAGAGATCAAAACAAGAGTGTTGATGCTTTAGCTAATTGGACTTTGGAAAAAGGTGATCTTACTTGCTATGGCCACCCTCCTAGATGGTGGGCTTCACAAATAAGGGAAGCTCTTCTTTCTATCATTTCTTTGGATGACTCTAGTTTTGGAGGTACCTAGTTTCTTCTTGCTTTATTTTTGCTTCTCTTTGGTTCGATCAAGGTATTTTAGTTCCCTAGCTCAAACTATTATTTATTTTGTTTCCTCTATTGATTCTTGCCTTAAAAGTCTTTTGGTCTAGAAAGGTCATTGTTGTGTTCAATTTTTTTCTTTTTTGTTTTTTTTTTTTTTGTTTAGTTTTTTAAGGTA